>JAJKFL010000237.1:41607982-42015482 GCA_021186555.1 Reticulitermes speratus
AGAATGCAGGATTTTATGATGTGTGAGCTGGTGGTGCACAGAGTTACCATTTTGCTTTATAATTGGTTAAGACACAGTATGCCGACTGACGTGTTTGTGGTGTGGATTCATGCCAACCTTCACACCTCTAGTTTCAGTGTTGCCAACGGCCACAGCTGTCAGATTGAAAGACAAATGAAGATATCACCGCGGCAGCCGTATTAATTGATGTACACCGAATATTCAGCACCACTACCACAAAAGTGCACATGAGCGAAAGCAATATACTGTCTCACTGTATATTTTTGTAAGACTAACTTTAGTAGTATCCTCCAATTTCTTTACACTGCCAATCACACGGTTTTCAACAATAAAAATCGTAAAATCTAGTGCTATTTTTTGTTTCTTCCGGTCCATATGCCCAGAGCATTGTACTGTCTTTGATTTCACTATGCTGAAGTTGCAGGTGAACTATACAGGGCATACACAAAAGAATGGTGCGGTTTCAAAAGTGAATAAATCATTTATGTCTCACCTTACACGGGCACAACATACACCATCAGCGGCGGCAACTGTCCAAGTTTCTCATGCGCTACCAGCAGTTCGCTGAAATCGCTGTCCATCCATGAAATTCGTGATCGGATAACGCATGCACTGCAGGCTATTACAGCGGACATGCTACACCGGGTCTGGGATGAGTTTGATTACCGTGTGGATGTGTGTCGTGTGACCCAGGGTGCACACATTGAAGGATTGTAATTACCAAATGAGAAACTTGGACAGTTGCCGCCGCTGACGGTGTGTGTTGTGCCCATGTAAGGTGAGAAATACATTTTTTATTCACTTTTGATACCGCACCATTCTTTTGTGTATGCCCTGTATATTTACTTATTTGAAGGCGAGTCGTTCTTTACGAAGTAAAAAAGGAACTCCTTATGTGGAAGCCACGTCTGTCTGTTCGTTCGTCTGCATTGTAACCCACTATCAGCGACTAAACCGTTTGTCAGAATTTCATGAAACTCGTTAGCGAAGTTCTCTACAAAACACTGCGGAACAAGCGTGAGTTTCGTGAAAATCATAATTTACTTAACGGTAAAAATCGGCTCTGTGACAGTCATACTTAACGGTGAAAATCGGCTCTGTGACAGTCATACTTAACGGCGAAAATCGGCTCTGTGACAGTCATACTTAACGGTGAAAATCGGCTCTGTGACAGTCATACTTAACGGTGAAAATCGGCTCTGTGACAGTCATACTTAACGGTGAAAATCGGCTCAGTGACAATCATACTTTACTTTACGGTGAAAATCAGCTCAGTGAAATTCATAGATTACTTAAAGGTGAAAATCAGCTCAGTGAAAATCATAGTTTACCTAAAGGTGAAAATCGGCTCAGTGACCATCATACTTAACGGTGAAAATCGGCTCAGTGGAAATCATACTTAACGGTGAAAATCGGCTGTGACAATCACACTTACTTGACGGTGAAATCGGCTCTGTGACAGTCATACTTAACGGTGAAAATCGGCTCAGTGACAATCATACTTTACTTGACGGTGAAAATCAGCTCAGTGAAAATCATAGATTACTTAAAGGTGAAAATCAGTTCAGTGAAATTACTAGTTTACCTAAAGGTGAAAATCGGCTCAGTGACCATCATACTTAACGGTGAAAATCGGCTCAGTGGAAATCATACTTAACGGTGAAAATCGGCTGTTACAATCACACTTTACTTAACGGTGAAAATCGGCTGTGACAATCACACTTTACTTAACGGTGAAATCGGCTCAGTAACAATCATACTTTACTTAACGGTGTACATTAATTTCTACTCACACCATCCATATTTCTTTAACGGTTTGAGTGAAATTTCGTGTAAGACATCAGCACATAATGCTGTTCATCGAAATTCTACTTCAGTGAAGGTCAGACTTTTCTTACCGTCATACGTGAAAATACTTTTATATGTCTGAAACATTGTGATGTTCAGAAAGTAACGTTATGTGTCTGAAACGTTTGTGATGTTCAGAAAGTAACGTTATGTGTCTGAAACGTTGTGATGTTCAGAAAGTAACGTTATGTGTCTGAAACGTTGTGATGTTCAGAAAGTAACGTTATGTGTCTGAAACGTTGTGATGTTAGGAAAGTAACGTTATGTGTCTGAAACGTTGTGATGTTCAGAAAGTAACGTTATGTGTCTGAAACGTTGTGATGTTCAGAAAGTAACGTTATGTGTCTGAAACGTTGTGATGTTCAGAAAGTAACGTTATGTGTCTGAAACGTTGTGATGTTCAGAAAGTAACGTTATGTGTCTGAAACGTTGTGATGTTCAGAAAGTAACGTTATGTGTCTGAAACGTTGTGATGTTCAGAAAGTAACGTTCGCCTTGGTGAAATCTGTGTGTTGCGTCACGGAGTGTACGAGAAAACTCGCAGTACTCTGCCGACTTAATTCAGTTTACCTGTGTAAAAATAGTTTCCTTAGAATTTTGATTTCCGTTACTTGGAGCTGTATTTTTTGTTAAGAACAAAATGCCGCAGAAAATGATACGGAATTATGTGGATGTGGAAACTGCAATCCGCACTTGGAGTGAGGAATGTTCAGTTCAGTTTTAAACCCACGAAACAAGCCGTATGAACCCTTTAAAGCCCAGTGGTTACTATATGTACCACCAGGTTTAACATTCACAAATTCTACGTTCTGCCCACACAGTGTATTTATGTGTTTTGTGTGGATCTCAGAACAAACAGCGATTATTTCACTGTACAACATTAACTGACTGGTTTGTATAACTGAGACGGAGTGTGTTTACTGCGCGGTACGGACTGTATTTATGTGTTTTGTGTGGATCTCAGAACAAACAGCGATTATTTCACTGTACAGCATTAACTGACTGGTTTGTATAACTGAGACGGAGTGTGTTTACTGCGCGGTACGGACTGTATTTATGTGTTTTGTGTGGATCTCAGAACAAACAGCTATTATTTCACTGTACAACATTAACTGACTGGTTTGTATAACTGAGACGGAGTGTGTTTACTGCGCGGTACGGACTGTATTTATGTGTTTTGTGTGGATCTCAGAACAAACAGCTATTATTTCACTGTACAACATTAACTGACTGGTTTGTATAACTGAGACGGAGTGTGTTTACTGCGCGGTACGGACTGTATTTATGTGTTTTGTGTGGATCTCAGAACAAACAGCGATTATTTCACTGTACAGCATTAACTGACTGGTTTGTATAACTGAGACGGAGTGTGTTTACTGCGCGGTACGGACTGTATTTATGTGTTTTGTGTGGATCTCAGAACAAACAGCGATTATTTCACTGTACAGCATTAACTGACTGGTTTGTATAACTGAGACGGAGTGTGTTTACTGCGCGGTACGGACTGTATTTATGTGTTTTGTGTGGATCTCAGAACAAACAGCGATTATTTCACTGTACAGCATTAACTGACTGGTTTGTATAACTGAGACGGAGTGTGTTTACTGCGCGGTACGGACTGTATTTATGTGTTTTGTGTGGATCTCAGAACAAACAGCTATTATTTCACTGTACAACATTAACTGACTGGTTTGTATAACTGAGACGGAGTGTGTTTACTGCGCGGTACGGACTGTATTTATGTGTTTTGTGTGGATCTCAGAACAAACAGCGATTATTTCACTGTACAGCATTAACTGACTGGTTTGTATAACTGAGACGGAGTGTGTTTACTGCGCGGTACGGACTGTATTTATGTGTTTTGTGTGGATCTCAGAACAAACAGCTATTATTTCACTGTACAACATTAACTGACTGGTTTGTATAACTGAGACGGAGTGTGTTTACTGCGCGGTACGGACTGTATTTATGTGTTTTGTGTGGATCTCAGAACAAAGAGCGATTATTTCACTGTACAGCATTAACTGACTGGTTTGTATAACTGAGACGGAGTGTGTTTACTGCGCGGTACGGACTGTATTTATGTGTTTTGTGTGGATCTCAGAACAAAGAGCGATTATTTCACTGTACAGCATTAACTGACTGGTTTGTATAACTGAGACGGAGTGTGTTTACTGCGCGGTACGGACTGTATTTATGTGTTTTGTGTGGATCTCAGAACAAACAGCGATTATTTCACTGTACAACATTAACTGACTGGTTTGTATAACTGAGACGGAGTGTGTTTACTGCGCGGTACGGACTGTATTTATGTGTTTTGTGTGGATCTCAGAACAAACAGCGATTATTTCACTGTACAGCATTAACTGACTGGTTTGTATAACTGAGACGGAGTGTGTTTACTGCGCGGTACGGACTGTATTTATGTGTTTTGTGTGGATCTCAGAACAAACAGCGATTATTTTACTGTACAACATTAACTGACTGGTTTGTATAACTGAGACGGAGTGTGTTTACTGCGCGGTACGGACTGTATTTATGTGTTTTGTGTGGATCTCAGAACAAACAGCGATTATTTCACTGTACAGCATTAACTGACTGGTTTGTATAACTGAGACGGAGTGTGTTTACTGCGCGGTACGGACTGTATTTATGTGTTTTGTGTGGATCTCAGAACAAACAGCGATTATTTCACTGTACAACATTAACTGACTGGTTTGTATAACTGAGACGGAGTGTGTTTACTGCGCGGTACGGACTGTATTTATGTGTTTTGTGTGGATCTCAGAACAAACAGCGATTATTTCACTGTACAGCATTAACTGACTGGTTTGTATAACTGAGACGGAGTGTGTTTACTGCGCGGTACGGACTGTATTTATGTGTTTTGTGTGGATCTCAGAACAAACAGCGATTATTTAATTGTACAACATTAACTGACTGGTTTGTATAATTGAGACGGAGTGTGTTTACTGCGCGGTACGGACTGTATTTATGTGTTTTGTGTGGATCTCAGAACAAACAGCGATTATTTCATTGTACAACATTAACTGACTGGTTTGTGTAGCTGAGACGGAGTGTGTTTACTGCGCGGTACGAACTGTATT
Organism: Reticulitermes speratus; assembly: GCA_021186555.1. Classification (NCBI taxonomy): domain Eukaryota; kingdom Metazoa; phylum Arthropoda; class Insecta; order Blattodea; family Rhinotermitidae; genus Reticulitermes; species Reticulitermes speratus. The sequence continues at coordinate 41,612,959 of JAJKFL010000237.1, forward strand.
TATGTGTTTTGTGTGGATCTCAGAACAAACAGCGATTATTTCACTGTACAACATTAACTGACTGGTTTGTATAATTGAGACGGAGTGTGTTTACTGCGCGGTACGGACTGTATTTATGTGTTTTGTGTGGATCTCAGAACAAACAGCGATTATTTCACTGTACAACATTAACTGACTGGTTTGTATAATTGAGACGGAGTGTGTTTACTGCGCGGTACGGACTGTATTTATGTGTTTTGTGTGGATCTCAGAACAAACAGCGATTATTTCACTGTACAACATTAACTGACTGGTTTGTATAATTGAGACGGAGTGTGTTTACTGCGCGGTACGGACTGTATTTATGTGTTTTGTGTGGATCTCAGAACAAACAGCGATTATTTCACTGTACAACATTAACTGACTGGTTTGTATAATTGAGACGGAGTGTGTTTACTGCGCGGTACGGACTGTATTTATGTGTTTTGTGTGGATCTCAGAACAAACAGCGATTATTTCACTGTACAACATTAACTGACTGGTTTGTATAACTGAGACGGAGTGTGTTTACTGCGCGGTACGGACTGTATTTATGTGTTTTGTGTGGATCTCAGAACAAACAGCGATTATTTTACTGTACAACATTAACTAACTGGTTTGTATAACTGAGACGGAGTGTGTTTACTGCGCGGTACGGACTGTATTTATGTGTTTTGTGTGGATCTCAGAACAAACAGCGATTATTTCACTGTACAACATTAACTGACTGGTTTGTATAACTGAGACGGAGTGTGTTTACTGCGCGGTACGGACTGTATTTATGTGTTTTGTGTGGATCTCAGAACAAACAGTGATTATTTCACTGTACAACATTAACTAACTGGTTTGTATAACTGAGACGGAGTGTGTTTACTGCGCGGTACGGACTGTATTTATGTGTTTTGTGTGGATCTCAGAACAAACAGCGATTATTTCACTGTACAACATTAACTGACTGGTTTGTATAACTGAGACGGAGTGTGTTTACTGCGCGGTACGGACTGTATTTATGTGTTTTGTGTGGATCTCAGAACAAACAGCGATTATTTCACTGTACAACATTAACTGACTGGTTTGTATAACTGAGACGGAGTGTGTTTACTGCGCGGTACGGACTGTGTTTATGTGTTTTGTGTGGATCTCAGAACAAACAGCGATTATTTCACTGTACAACATTAACTGACTGGTTTGTTATAACTGAGACGGAGTGTGTTTACTGCGCGGTACGGACTGAGTCTTTATATGTAATTCAGGCCAGTCTTTGTCATTACGTCACGTCTTGGTATACGCTCCGTCCCTGCTGAGCTGTCATTTGTCCAGTTTCAGTTACCTGATAAACCTGTAAAGCTCGGTCATTGTAATACGTTAAAATCTCACTGGTTGCATTTGTCTGATATTCCTAGAGTCATACGACAAGCACAAACACACAGCTTTTGAATGTTAAAGTTGATGGTGTATTGCATTACTCTGAAAGGTGAGCATTGGCTTGAAATTCGGCCTGTTTCTTACTTTGTGAGCGGAACGTAAGTTACAGGTGTTTAAAGACACTTGGATAGGAAAGTATTTGCACAGAAAGAGATGACATTCCATGGTATATAACGGGGAACTGCGATTTGCACAGGTTACCAGGTATTGTTAGGTTATGTAGGTTACGATGGGCTGGGTATGTAGCGAGGGCTGTGAAGGTAAGGAATGATCAAGCCTAGGCGTTCTTGGTACAGAGACTTCTTGGAGGATCTGGCAGGAAATGGGAGAATGACATTGAAAAGGACCTGGGGAATGTAAGTTGCGGTGATTGGATGTGGCTGGCTGCTGCCAAGCTTCTTGTCCAGTCCTTTGGCGTTAGCTATGCAGCAAGTTGCGTTGTGCTGGGTTTCAGTTCGTAGTGAAATGTTTATGGAATTTGGACCTTCAGAAGTTTGCGGCGTGTAATGTCGTTAGCCTGTCACGAGAATTGATTAACTGTAAGTCTGCGTCTGTAGATAGCGCTGGAATTCGGTGCCATAGGCCACCGCCCCTGGGGTCACGATTCCTTGCTTAGATCGGCGTTTACAGTAGGTCATGGTTTGAGACAAGCATTTTCGTTGTGATGGTCCTTCGTAATGCACCGGGCGAGAATTTAGACAGCAGTTTGAACAGCTGCGTATTTTTCTTCAGTTAACTCCAGAATAATGCTTTGAAATATATCAGTACGTTGTTACGGTGCTTGAGTAGTCTTTTTATCTTAGAAGGCTGTACATGTCTGCAGATGGTGTAGCACTGCTAGCCCTTTAAAGCCCAAGATTACCCTCAATTGTATATAAAGACTCAGTTCGTACCGCGCAGTAAACTGTTATATAAACCAGTCAGTTAATGCTGTACAGTGAAACAATCGCTGTTTGTTCTGAGATCCACACAAAACACATAAATACACTGTGTGGGCAGAACGTAGAATTTGTAAATGTTAAACCTGGTGGTACATATAGTAACCACTGGGCTTTAGAGGGTTAATATACATTGTACATAAATACAGTCCGTACCGCGCAGTAAACACACTCCGTCTCAGTTATACAAACCAGTCAGTTAATGCTGTACAGTGAAATAATAGCTGTTTGTTCTGAGATCCACACAAAACACATAAATACAGTCCGTACCGCGCAGTAAACACACTCCGTCTCAGTTATACAAACCAGTCAGTTAATGCTGTACAGTGAAATAATCGCTGTTTGTTCTGAGATCCACACAAAACACATAAATACAGTCCGTACCGCACAGTAAACACACTCCGTCTCAGTTATACAAACCAGTCAGTTAATGCTGTACAGTGAAATAATCGCTGTTTGTTCTGAGATCCACACAAAACACATAAATACAGTCCGTACCGCGTAGTAAACACACTCCGTCTCAGTTATACAAACCAGTCAGTTAATGCTGTACAGTGAAATAATCGCTGTTTGTTCTGAGATCCACACAAAACACATAAATACAGTCCGTACCGCGCAGTAAACACACTCCGTCTCAGTTATACAAACCAGTCAGTTAATGTTGTACAGTGAAATAATGGCTGTTTGTTCTGAGATCCACACAAAACACATAAATACAGTCCGTACCGCGCAGTAAACACTCCGTCTCAGTTATACAAACCAGTCAGTTAATGTTGTACAGTGAAATAATGGGTGTTTGTTCTGAGATCCACACAAAACACATAAATACAGTCCGTACCGCGCAGTAAACACACTCCGTCTCAGTTATACAAACCAGTCAGTTAATGTTGTACAGTGAAATAATCGCTGTTTGTTCTGAGATCCACACAAAACACATAAATACAGTCCGTACCGCGCAGTAAACATACTCCGTCTCAGTTATATAAACCAGTCAGTTAATGCTGTACAGTGAAATAATCGCTGTTTGTTCTGAGATCCACACAAAACACATAAATACAGTCCGTACCGCGCAGTAAACACACTCCGTCTCAGTTATACAAACCAGTCAGTTAATGTTGTACAGTGAAATAATGGCTGTTTGTTCTGAGATCCACACAAAACACATAAATACAGTCCGTACCGCGCAGTAAACACTCCGTCTCAGTTATACAAACCAGTCAGTTAATGTTGTACAGTGAAATAATGGCTGTTTGTTCTGAGATCCACACAAAACACATAAATACAGTCCGTACCGCGCAGTAAACACACTCCGTCTCAGTTATACAAACCAGTCAGTTAATGTTGTACAGTGAAATAATCGCTGTTTGTTCTGAGATCCACACAAAACACATAAATACAGTCCGTACCGCGCAGTAAACATACTCCGTCTCAGTTATATAAACCAGTCAGTTAATGCTGTACAGTGAAATAATCGCTGTTTGTTCTGAGATCCACACAAAACACATAAATACACTGTGTGGGCAGAACGTAGAATTTGTGAATGTTAAACGTGGTGGTACATATAGTGAGAACTGGGATTTAGGGGTTACTAACCTATAAACACTTTACTGTTACTCTTAGTTACCAGTTGTAGCTACAGTAATGTTTTCCGTGTCTTGTAGCAACTTTGACGTTAGGTGGATTTTGAAACTAATTCATTTGGCAGGATCCTTCTTGAGAAGCTGATAGTGGCAGATTCAAAGCTTCCGAAATGTTGGCGCCATGTCCATTGCTAATTACTTACCGACGTTTCTGACGGGCATGCTACTTCCATCTTCAGTGTGTAAACTGTTGTTGGACTGCCAGACACCGAAGATGGAGGAAGCGCGCTCCTGTAAGACGTCGTAACTTCACCAGCCGATGAGACGTTGCATCCGAGAAGAAATGAATGTTTGTCAATACTGCTGTGAGAGCCTCAAACCTATATTTGCTAGGATTTTACTGTGGAGGGTTTCACTTTAGAAGTATCTTCTTGAAGTATAATTTTTAATACGATTTCAGCTAGTATTCCCTGATTCCTCTCTGGTGTTACAGTTCCTCTAGTAAGACCCATATTCACACGTTTGCTAGGCAGCCACAACTTCAGGAGGTCAGTAAGTTGTGTTAATTGTCACTGCTGGTTCTGTTGAAGGGTTTTATGGGTTGTGACAACAACAAGACAGTGATCACAAGTCACTTTAACCAACCAATGCACACTTAGTATTCTTTATTATACAATACAATTTACCATAAAACTAGTCCGACATGTTTCGAATCCCTATATTGGGATCATCATCAGGGACTAGGATTATGAATTACACAAATTGCAAATCAACAATAATGGTACAATTTAAAGATACAAAAGTTAAAATGTAGAATATCTCAGTTGTTTTGTGGGTCCATTGTGGCTCACCCAGCCTCCTGTACAATGGGTACCGGGTTATTCCCGGGGGTAAAGCGGCCGGGATGTGGCGTTGTCCACCTACCCCCATCTAGCACCGAGGTTAAGGAAAGAGTAGAGCCAATGATGCTAAAGGGTCTGCAGCAGTGACTATATTTTCGGGCAAACAAGTACGAAGGAACATAAAATTTTCAATACAACCACGACTCGGTCGCCCGAACCTCGTCTGTACGGTACGGACTGGAGCACGTGCCTACGTCCTTGAAGGTCATTTGTACCTCCGCGTGAATCAGAATGGCCTGATGACTGATGATGACTAATGATGACTGATGACTAATGATGACTGATGACTAATGATGACTGATGACTAATGATGACTGATGACTAATGATGACTGATGACTAATGATGACTGATGACTAATGATGACTGATGACTAATGATGACTGATGACTAATGATGACTGATGACTAATGATGACTGATGACTAATGATGACTAATGACTAATTATGACTAATGATGACTGATGACTAATGATGACTGATGATGACTGATGACTAATGATGACTGATGACTAATGACTGATGACACGTTTGCTGTTTCAGACGCAGGCTATGCGGATTGTCCGCACCGTGGGCCAGGCCTTTGAGGTGTGCCACAAGTTGTCCATTAACGCACCGACGCCAGATGAAGAAGATCGGGAAGGAGAAGGTGCCGGCAGCGAACGTGACAGCGAACCATTCAGCGAAAAGCCGAGAAAAGGTCAGTATTGTCGGGTTGTGTTTGGTTTTGGATACTGGTAATATTTGGAGAGGTTACAACGTGTAAGGAGAGAGTGTTGTTACACCTGTAAACAGCGAGAGGGCTCCACTGAGTCGTGTGGTGTTTGTGTGTAGTCACGTGGCGATGGTCACGGGCCTCCTTGATTACGCATTGCCTGTTCCGTTGTTGACGGGGCCTGGCACTGCCGATCGCTAGTTCGCAGAATGCACACCAGGGAGCAGGATTGTATTTTACTGGTTAACAGTGATTCCGTTTATGGTCATTGTTAGCAACCCCTGTACGGGCCTGGACAGGCCCTTAGGGTTACAGGAGGTTGAGGCTCACAGATTTATAGACAATCGGCACATGAAGGTGGTAAGGTTGTCAGCCCTACGCACCGGCCGCCTTTACTCCCCAGGAAATATTCCTGGTGCTCATTTCTGTTAGAGGCAGAGTCGACCCCAGGGCCATAGTGCGACCGGAAGGATTATGTCAATGAAAAATTGTAATGACAGCATCGGGAATCGAACCCGCGACCTGCCGAATTGTAGCGCAGTGCCTCTACCAACTGCGCCACTGGGTATTTTTTGTTAAAACCTGTCAACCAAATTTAAGTTTGGTTAAACTCGCCACAAGTATAAGTGACACTTTACGTCAAGGTCTAACTACGGTTATGAATGATTTTCAAGCCCGTTCACATACTCGCGAAAAGCGCCTAATAGCTTCGTCATGGTCGTGCGTCTGTTCGCATTGACGGATTTTCGTGAAATTTGATATTGGGGGGGACTTCTATGAAAAGGTGGCGAGAAATTCCAAATTTGGTTAAAATCGAACAAGAATTTCGGGTATGTTACGTATGTACGTTTCATTGTTGCGGGCGACACAAAATGTTACGTATGTACGTTTTATTGTTGCGGGCGACAAAATCGCCACAGCGACACGTAGCGCAACAATGTACTGCTTTACCATGGCAACAGTGGTTACGGGAACGCGTCACATTCTTCTTAGAATGAGAGATGTTGCAGACAAAAGTTGTACATAAAACCAAAACACACATTTTATGTTCAATAACTTTTTCCCGAAAATCGTGCCGTTTATGAGATAATGTGGAAAAATATGGTACAGCCAGACAGGCTGTAGATGACAATATAACATGCGCATGCGCTTTGCATGTTGTATAACTAAGGCTACAGACACACTCAGAATATGTAATACTTATTGCTTTTACACTGCAATAATGGTTACGCGAACGCGCCACAATGTTACGTTAAACGTACATTCCCTGTCTTGTTTGCATATAGATTCGTCTTCCCGACCTGCAAGGTGACCCTGGATATGCGAACGTGAACGCCTTGTTTCTGAGGGAAACTGAAGGTGTTATTATCAAGTGTGATGACTGTGATTAGCTTTTGCCCAGCACTTAGCTGTTGTTATTGCGCGCTGACGGTGTTGATCTTGTTGCCGTGAAGGCGTGTGGAGGGAGTGGAGGTCTAGCTCCACGCATTCTGAACGTCGGCTGTAATAGTGAGTCGTGAGCCGCATCCCCCTTCCCGGTGCCCATTTTCTAGTTGCTCTGCACTGTCAGAGGAACGGCGAGGTTTCCGTCAGAACATCTTGGAAGTATCGAAGTTTCCGTGAGAGCTTCTCATAGGCGCTGAGGTTTTTCGTAGGTTTATCTCGGTGCAGAGTGCCCCGGTTTCTGCACCGAACCGGCAACATTTGTAACCTCCTTGGATGTGTGGCCCCGCCGCCGCCGTCGTCGTCGGCGCTTGGCTTCGTTTCTTGTGTGTGTGACGTCAAACGGTTACCTTGGCAAGACCGTGCGACTGCTGTGACGCGCCACTCCGACGTTGGCAGCGCGCCACAGCGGAGTGGCGTGTCCGGCTGCAGGCGAAAGCCGTGGTACTTATATCGCGGTATGTTGTGCTTTGATATCGTGCAGTGTTGCGGGATGCTATCGGCGTTTCGGAGGAACCGTGGTCACGTTAATTACTTCGATGTAAACTTGAACCCAATTGCGTCATCCCTGAAGACTGAGGCGGTGTGTTACGCCGAAAAGTCAGTATCGGCGTACAGCACTACGCGGTGTCAGTACACAGAAGAGCGGACCCTTAAAAATGCCTACCGTCAAAACCAGGAAACTAAAATAGACTTTGTGTTATTTATAGATTTATGAGTTCTAGATTTCAGACTTCCGCCGCGATGTTGATGAAATGTGTGGTCTTCTGGGGTATTACACGGCGTCGTGAGGTAATTGTTTAATTAATTACCACACGACGCCGTGTAATAACCCAGAAGACCACAGATTTTATGAGTTCTACTTTGTGGTTCGCAACTTTTCCCCTATTCTTCCGAAAATAAATTGACTCTGGAGTGGAGTCTTGAGGAAAGTATTTGAGCCTGACGGGGGCCGGTCCCAGTGGAGGTGCGGTCTAAGGCGTGGGTCTAAGGTCGCTCGATTGCTGGGATTGCGGGTTCGAATCCGGCCGAGGGCATGGATGTCTGTCTGTTGTGAGTGTTGTGTGTTGTTAGGTAGAGGTCTCTGCGACGGGCTGATCACTCGTCCAGAGGAGTCCTACCGAGTGTGGTGTGTCTAAAATGTGTGATAGTGAAGCCTCGATAATGAGGCGGCCTAGGGCCCCAAGGGGCTGTTGAGCAAATAAGGAAAAAAGGGGACGAGGTAACAAGGGAGTGGAGAAAACTGCATAGTGAGGGGCTTAATGTTCTGTGCTGCTCATCAAATGTTTGGGTGACCAAGTTGAGGATGAGATGGGCGGGGAATATGGCACGTATGGGGAAGAAGAGAAAATACTACGGAGTATTGATGGGGAATTCTAAAGGAAAGAGCCACGTGGAAGACCTAAGCTTAGATGGGAGGATGATATTGAAGTGGATCTTCAAGAATCTGGATGTGAGGACGTGGACTGGATACATCTGGCTCAGGTAGGGACCAGTGGCGGGCTGTTGTGAACACGGTGATGAACTTTCGGGTCGCATAAAATGTGGGGAATTTGTGACTAGGTGACGACCTGTTAGGTGTTCGAGAAGGATTCTGCTCTTTGCAGTTAGTCAGTCAGTAAAGTCCCTCTCGACAAACTTACTGTCACTTTGCCAGTGGGACTGTTGAGTGCTTCAAATCCGTCTGCAATACAAAGACCAGTAAGTTACTGCTGTATAGGGAAATATACAGTCCGTACCGCGCAGTAAACACACTCCGTCTCAGTTATATAAACCAGTCAGTTAATGTTGTACAGTGAAATAATCGCTGTTTGTTCTGAGATCCACACAAAACACATAAATACAGTCCGTACCGCGCAGTAAACACACTCCGTCTCAGTTATACAAACCAGTCAGTTAATGTTGTACAGTGAAATAATCGCTGTTTGTTCTGAGATCCACACGAAACACAAATACAGTCCGTACCGCGCAGTAAACACACACCGTCTCAGTTATACAAACCAGCCAGTTAATGCTGTACAGTGAAATAATCGCTGTTTGTTCTGAGATCCACACAAAACACATAAATACAGTCCGTACCGCGCAGTAAACACACTCCGTCTCAGTTATACAAACCAGTCAGTTAATGTTGTACAGTGAAATAATCGCTGTTTGTTCTGAGATCCACACAAAACACATAAATACAGCTCGTACCGCGCAGTAAACACACTCCGTCTCAGTTATACAAACCAGTCAGTTAATGTTGTACAGTGAAATAATCGCTGTTTGTTCTGAGATCCACACAAAACACATAAATACAGTCCGTACCGCGCAGTAAACACACTCCGTCTCAGTTATACAAACCAGTCAGTTAATGTTGTACAGTGAAATAATCGCTGTTTGTTCTGAGATCCACACAAAACACATAAATACAGTCCGTACCGCGCAGTAAACACACTCCGTCTCAGTTATACAAACCAGTCAGTTAATGTTGTACAGTGAAATAATCGCTGTTTGTTCTGAGATCCACACAAAACACATAAATACAGTCCGTACCGCGCAGTAAACACACACCGTCTCAGTTATACAAACCAGTCAGTTAATGCTGTACAGTGAAATAATCGCTGTTTGTTCTGAGATCCACACAAAACACATAAATACACTGTGTGGGCAGAACGTGGAATTGTTGAATGTTAAACATGGTGGTACATATAGTAACCACTGGGCTTTAGAGGGTTAGGGAAATGTCTTTACATGACAAGGAAAATTGGAATGAAGAATGTAGTGGCGTTACTGTATCTCTGACAGTGTCTTTGAACGCATTGCACTGTGCATTGGCAGCAAGAGGTCAACGTGTAAGTTGGAGGACAGATAACAGTGGACACTGACAAGGCAAACATACGAAGGGATAAAAGCGAGAAGACGAACAAGAGGAAGCGGAAACAGGAGCAGAAGTGTTTTATTAGTCTTTCCTTTAATATTCCCGTCCCTTTTAATTATTCATTCTTATATTTGTGTTCTTGACTGTGTTGGTCTACTCTCATCTGTTCATCTGACGCCTTTGTTAGTTTGTTAGTTTCAAATTTACTTGACGGAGAGCTGGCCGGTCGGTCTGTGCGAACGTGGAGTAATATATGGCGAAAAATACGTAAAGATGTTGCTTTGTATGCCATGAAGGTGTCTGATGGGAGTGGAGGAATAGCGTCACGGTCCGGCCGCTTTACCCCCCCCCTCTCCGGTATTCATTGAATAACAATATAATCTTATTGAGCTGTTGCGCAGTCAGGCCGTCAGATGGCTCTACATGTGCCTACAGACTGACCATCCAATCACCAGTCTTGTCCCTATCCCTGTCCCTGTGCAGCCCTGTCTGATTTCGTGGTTTCAGTGGGTCCTTGTAGTCAATTCAGGGGTAACTACCTCCTGTCACATCCCTTCCCCTTCATTATTCTCGAATCCTATAATTCAACGCTATAGGCTATATCCTGTGGCTAGAGACTCCGTTAAATAAAGAAGTAGAACCCGGTTATAACGACACCTCGTCTATAGCGTCAGATATTCTGTGGTACCAATTAATTCCCCACTGTTAACCGTAACATTATACACCTCGGTTGTAACGACACTCGTTTATAACGACACAAAATATTCAGTCCCTTTCATGACTTTATAACCGAGTTCGACTGTAAATGCAGTGACATTTCTGCTTTGTTCACCCCTGTCCTGCACCTCTGCCAGCCACGTACGTTCTGTGCTTAATGTCAAAGGTCAGCTGTGACACGTGTTGCACTGAGAGACTCTTTAGGTTTGTGAGAATTATTAAAATCAAGTCGCGATACGCACACCCGATATAAAGATGTATTTGTGTCGCCTGGCAGTTGGCATTCGGCGCGCGCTGTCTTAACCTCATAAAGGGAACTGCATACTGTGGCTTTAAACAAGGCGACGTCTCTGTGCCGAAACTACGGGTCAGCGTCTTACCGACCTGTCTCCCAATGCCGATAGTTGTTTTGTATAATCAGTTTCTGCCTCTTCCCCCTGTCTGTCTCCTTGCTAAGAAATCATAATGGGATTTTTATTATGCAAAAGCGATCTATGTATACCATCTGGTTGCTTTGCAAACGTTTAATTCATGAAGCTAAGGGCCGCGATAGCTCAGTCGGTATAGTGACTCGCTACGGGCTGGACGGTCCGGGGATCGAATCCCGGTGGGGGCGAGATTTTCAGCACCTGTCCAGACCGGCCCTGGGGCCTACCCAGCCTCCTATACAATGGGTACCGGGTCTCTTTCCCGGCGGTAAAGCGGCCGGGGCGTGGAGTTGACCACCCACCCTCATCTAGCTCCAGGGTTAAAGAAAGAGTAGAGCTATACCTCTACTCCCCCTCTGGGCCTTCATGGCCTGTTCTAGGGTGACCTTTACCTTTTAATGACTGTGCAGTCACGGCGGTAGATGGCTCACAGGTAATTACTTAAAGGTAATTACGTTCACACGTTCTCCTAACACAAAACACACACACAGGATGTGGGAAGTAGGTACAAACATGGCGGTACTCACGTCAACTGCTGGGCAGTAGGTACACAACATGGCGGTACTCACGTCAACTGCTGGCAGTAGGTACAAACATGGCGGTACTCACGTCAACTGCTGGCAGTAGGTACAAACATGGCGGTACTCACGTCAACTGCTGGCAGTAGGTACAAACATGGCGGTACTCACGTCAACTGCTGGGCAGTAGGTACAAACATGGCGGTACTCACGTCAACTGCTGGGCAGTAGGTACAAACATGGCGGTACTCACGTCAACTGCTGGGCAGTAGGTACAAACATGGCGGTACTCACGTCAACTGCTGGGCAGTAGGTACAAACATGGCGGTACTCACGTCAACTGCTGGGCAGTAGGTACAAACATGGCGGTACTCACGTCAACTGCTGGGCAGTAGGTACAAACATGGCGGTACTCACGTCAACTGCTGGGCAGTAGGTACAAACATGGCGGTACTCACGTCAACTGCTGGGCAGTAGGTACAAACATGGCGGTACTCACGTCAACTGCTGGCTGGGCTGTACACAGTTGACGGAACGCTGACCAGAAGTCAATTCTGCATCCATCGCGAAGGTCCTGCGACAGCCCAACTTGATCAAGGACCACCCTGGTTTTCCTCAGTCGGTACTCAAATTTCACGTTGCACTGAATTGATACTCGCAGTGTTACCAACTTTCCGCCATAACGCGGCCTACAGTTAACCAGAACTCAGCATAATGATGTAACCGCTCGGCTCACGTCTTCTGCTGCCCACTCAAAAGAGCCAACTTCATATCAGCTTCCAATGCTGTACCTTACTAGAAGGACGAGCGGGAACTTTATTCTGTCCTTGTTATCCCGTCCCCGGATCTTTTCTTCTTTGCGGAAGCCTGGATAGCTCCGGTGTACTACACTGACATAGCTACCTGTCAGCCCCTTACGCCATCACGACTTCTGTGTGCCTTTTTACTTCTGGGGCTTTTGAGCAGTTTGTGTCTCTACAGTAACCTCAGTTCGACTAATCGTGTGTTTCCAAAACTTTTTTCCCTGGGGAACCGTTTATGGTTTTAAGAATTTTTTTTTTCGCTTCCCCAGTGCAGTAAAAGAATACCTACTAGAACTTAAATGCAGTGGACCATATTTACATTAATCCAAAACCATAGTAAATCCTGTTCGAACTCGTGAGGTTTAGATAATTGAAACTGAATTTTTTGATTTGAAGTGAAGTACTTTGTGGCTTGTTTGCTTTGCGAGCGAAAGTTTTAATAATTTCTTACGGAACTGTTTTTGAAGGATTACTCTACAGGGTGTTGTTTTCCTGTATACAGTTCACTGCCGGCAGTGTCAGTTCAAGGTATATCGCAAAACAACTTTCTCTTCGTCATAAATATAGTTTTTAGTCAAGAATTTTGGAAAGTTAAAAGACGTCATTAGAGACCAGACGGTATTTGCGAGTCTCCGTGAAACATTTCGCAGAGCGTAACGCCGTATTGCAGCAGAATCACTGCCGCTGAGCTGAGCTACTCTTTTGTTTGCCGTAGTCACGGTATTGAGTAACAAATACAAAACTATAATATTGCCTGTTGTTTTGTATGGGTGTGAAACTTGGTCTGTCACATTGAGGGACGAACATAGGCTGAGGGTGTTCGAGAATAGGGTGCTGAGGGGGATATTTGGGTCTAAGAGGGACGGGGTAACGGGGGAGTGGAGAAGACTACATAACGAGGAACTTAGTGATCTGTACTGATCACCAAATATTATTCGGGTGATCAAATCAAGAAGAATGAGGTGGCGGGGCATGTAGCACGTATGGATGATTTTGGTGGGGAGACCTGAGGGAAGGAGACCACTTGGAAGACCCAGGCGTAGATGGGAGGATAATATTCAAAATGGATCTTACATAAATAAAATGGGAGAATGTGGACCAGATTCATCTGGCTCGGGATAGGGGCAAGTGGCTGGCTGTTGTGAATAAGGTAATGAACCTTCTGGTTCCATAAAATGCAGGAATTTCTTGACTAGGTGAGGAACTATAAGTTGCTCAAGAATGACTGCTGGTTGGTTCGAGACCGTGCCAGTTGTGCCAACTGTTTTATGCACAGCGCTGTTTGTACACTCGCCTGTTTTGTCGAGCAGAGAATAGTGTTAATTAGGGTCTCCGGGATTCCTGTGGAGGCGAGTCTGAAGTTTTGCCAACCGTGCAGAAATCTGGCTTGCATGACGACGCCTTCGGCGGCCCAGTTTGTTTTTCGTACCAACAGAGCCGTCGTAGGCGACCTACTATGAACGACACAGGCTTGACAAAGCAACTGAACCCTTTGAAGTACACTGGTAAGAGTATGTACCACATGCTCGGAACGTTAAAATTCTGTGCATTCTGCCCACACAATATACGTAGGTGTTCCAATGTGACTCTCACAATAAACAGCGATTAATTCCATAAACAGCATTAACCGGCTGGTCTTTGTAAGGCCCGATTCACACTATCAGTCCGCTCATAGTTCGCTCACGGTCCGCTCATAGTTCGCTCACGGTCCGCTCATAGTTCGCTCACGGTCCGCTCATAGTCCGCTCACGGTCCGCTCACGGTCCGCTCATAGTTCGCTCACGGTCCGCTCATAGTTCGCTCACGGTCCGCTCACGGTCCGCTCATAGTTCGCTCACGGTCCGCTCATAGTTCGCTCACGGTCCGCTCAAGTTCGCTCCGTCCTCATAGTTCGCTCATAGTTCGCTCACGGTCAGGGAAAATACTGTTTGACTGTATTTCAAGGCAACTATTTCGTATAGGCGTTTTGAGTGTACAAAATGAAACAGTGCCTGGAGTTTAACAACATCGATCTCTTACTGAGGCTATTTTATGTCGAATCACGTGATTTGGTTAGTTGCGGGGACTTCTAAAACAAGTTAGGACATTTCTGCAGAGCGTAACGCTTCTGGCGCTTTCGCTGTGTTGTTGTACCTAGATGTTCTATTCGTGATTGTTTCAACAAAACAACCGAAGACGCGCGCAGTTGAAATGTGCCTTTCCACTTTTTACACGACAAACGCTATAAGATTTCTGTGTATCTTGCCAACAACTCCACTATCGATAGTAATCGATATCTCGCAAACGGTGAGATATACGCGTTTATCTTGTATTAATCTCGATTTTTATGTTTCAGTCGTCGGTAATGAACCTTCGGGTTGCATAAAACGCGGGGAATTTCTTGACTATCTGACGACCTGTTAGCTTCTCAAGAAGGACTGTGCTACATGGAGTTAGTTAGTTAGTTAGTTTAGTCGTCACCTTTTTTCAGCGGCCTTTCTGGCCTTACCGCATTTCTGTTACTGAATCTCGCCAACGGCGAAGTATTGTGATAAACGGTCGTTTGTCTTCATATCGATTGTGTCTAATTCTTGTTCGACTGTAAGTAAAATCGGAATTTATCGACATACTTTAAATAAAAGTACCAAATATGAAATTTCACGAAAATCCGTTCTGCTGTAGTCGCGCTTTTTCATGCGGACAGATAGACAGACAGACAGACAGACATGGCGGGGCTAACAGTCGCTTTTAGCTGCTGCTTTGCGGACGCACCTGCAGTAGGGATGGAAGTGGTCGGAGCCAATTTCAATATGCTACTTTAGTATTTGTGTTGGACTCGTGAAACGTGTCAGTGTGGCCGGTAGATTGTATTCGGGCGGTTTGCTTTTCTGATCTGCCACTGTAGTCACTGTGCTCAAAACTTGTCTTGAGCCTGTCCATCAAGTAACTCTCGTGCATGGCATGTGTCGTGGACCGCACTTTGATAACGACTGGAAGATGCATTGTGACGTCATCACTGTGTTGGAGGTATGCCAGTCATCTCTCTAGATGACGTGTGAAAATCCCATTGCGGTTTCAATGCAGTCATTAACCCGCCAGCACCGCCAGAGACATCTGCCGGGTGTTGGCAAAATTGTGTTAATTTTACCAGCAACTGAGCAGATGTCTCTGTGTACTGCAGTACGTGTGGTTGTTTATTGAGTGTGTATCGACTGCCAAAGATTATGAATGATAGGTTGTCTTATCGTCACGTATAAACGAGGCACTCAGCTGGGAGTGACAGCCTAACATGGAGGGTCAGAGGTTAATGTCCTTCGTGTTTCGGAAGTTTTGAGTCCGATTGTCATCCCCCAGTGACGACGTTTTCCTCAGCACATTCAAACAATTACGATGATCATGGACCGCTCTAAATTGGTCACGATTGCTTCTGCCGTATTTTGTCAACAGTTCACTGTCACCTTCTGCCGTACATTTGTCAACAGTTCACTGTCACCTTCTGCCGTACATTTGTCAACAGTTCACTGTCACCTTCTGCCGTACATTTGTCAACAGTTTACTGTCACCTTCTGCCGTACATTTGTCAACAGTTCACTGTCACTTCTGCCGTACATTTGTGAACAGTTCACTGTCACCTTCTGCCGTACATTTGTGAACAGTTCACTGTCACCTTCTGCCGTACATTTGTCAACAGTTCACTGTCACCTTCTGCCGTACATTTGTCAACAGTTCACTGTCACCTTCCGTTGGACGCTAGAGAATAACGCAAGCCATCCCAGCCATGATAAACAGCTTGCCAATTAGGGTCGAATAGGGAGCCCCTTAAATAGGAAGTTTCTTGTTCACCAACCACGTAGTTACAACAAGAAATAAAGGGAATTGTTTTACCGTCCCTTATTCTGAGGGAAGAACAAGTGAAGTAACTAGACATGCAGATTGAAAGGAACGAGCAGCTCTTTACTCAAGATCGTGAAAAAGGCGGTGACTGCCGACAGCAGGTGGTCAGTTCTGTGGCACTGACTGCCGACAGCAGGTGGTCAGTTATGTGGCGCTAAGTGCCGACAGCAGGTGGTCAGTTCTGTGGCACTGACTGCCGACAGCAGGTGGTCAGTTCTGTGGCGCTAAATGCCGACAGCAGGTGGTCAGTTCTGTGGCGCTAAGTGCCGACAGCAGGTGGTCAGTTCTGTGGCACTGACTGCCGACAGCAGGTGGTCAGTTCTGTGGCGCTGAGTGCCGACAGCAGGTGGTCAGTTCTGTGGCGCTGAGTGCCGACAGCAGGTGGTCAGTTCTGTGGCGCTAAGTGCCGACAGCAGGTGGTCAGTTCTGTGGCACTGACTGCCGACAGCAGGTGGTCAGTTCTGTGGCTCTGAGTGCCGACAGCAGGTGGTCAGTTCTGTGGCGCTAAGTGCCGACAGCAGGTGGTCAGTTCTGTGGCACTGACTGCCGACAGCAGGTGGTCAGTTCTGTGGCTCTGAGTGCCGACAGCAGGTGGTCAGTTCTGTGGCGCTAAGTGCCGACAGCAGGTGGTCAGTTCTGTGGCACTGACTGCCGACAGCAGGTGGTCAGTTCTGTGGCTCTGAGTGCCGACAGCAGGTGGTCAGTTCTGTGGCGCTAAGTGCCGACAGCAGGTGGTCAGTTCTGTGGCACTGACTGCCGACAGCAGGTGGTCAGTTCTGTGGCGCTAAGTGCCGACAGCAGGTGGTCAGTTCTGTGGCACTGACTGCCGACAGCAGGTGGTCAGTTCTGTGGCGCTAAGTGCCGACAGCAGGTGGTCAGTTCTGTGGCTCTGACTGCCGACAGCAGGTGGTCAGTTATGTGGCACTGACTGCCGACAGCAGGTGGTCAGTTCTGTGGCGCTAAGTGCCGACAGCAGGTGGTCAGTTCTGTGGCTCTGACTGCCGACAGCAGGTGGTCAGTTATGTGGCACTGACTGCCGACAGCAGGTGGCCAGTTCTGTGGCACTGACTGCCGACAGCAGGTGGTCAGTTCTGTGACACTGAGTGCCGACAGCAGGTGGTCAGTTATGTGGCACTGACTGCCGACAGCAGGTGGCCAGTTCTGTGGCACTGACTGCCGACAGCAGGTGGTCAGTTAGTGGCACTGAGTGCCGACAGCAGGTGGTCAGTTCTTTGACACTGACTGCCGACAGCAGGTGGTCAGTTCTGTGACACTGAGTGCCGACAGCAGGTGGTCAGTTAGTGGCACTGAGTGCCGACAGCAGGTGGTCAGTTCTGTGGCACTGACTGCCGACAGCAGGTGGTCAGTTATGTGGCACTGACTGCCGACAGCAGGTGGTCAGTTCTGTGGCACTGACTGCCGACAGCAGGTGGTCAGTTATGTGGCACTGACTGCCGACAGCAGGTGGTCAGTTATGTGGCACTGACTGCCGACAGCAGGTGGTCAGTTCTGTGACACTGACTGCCGACAGCAGGTGGCCAGTTCTGTGGCACTGACTGCCGACAGCAGGTGGTCAGTTCTGTGACGCTGAGTACCGACAGCAGGTGGTCAGTTCTGTGGCACTGACTGCCGACAGCAGGTGGCCAGTTCTGTGACACTGACTGCCGACAGCAGGTGGTCAGTTATGTGGCACTGACTGCCGACAGCAGGTGGTCAGTTATGTGGCACTGACTGCCGACAGCAGGTGGTCAGTTATGTGGCACTGACTGCCGACAGCAGGTGGTCAGTTATGTGGCACTGACTGCCGACAGCAGGTGGCCAGTTCTGTGGCACTGACTGCCGACAGCAGGTGGTCAGTTCTGTGACGCTGAGTACCGACAGCAGGTGGTCAGTTCTGTGGCACTGACTGCCGACAGCAGGTGGCCAGTTCTGTGACACTGACTGCCGACAGCAGGTGGCCAGTTCTGTGACACTGAGTGCCGACAGCAGGTGGTCAGTTCTGTGGCACTGACTGCCGACAGCAGGTGGTCAGTTCTGTGGCACTGAGTCGCAACTTTTCATTCCTGTTCGATTCACTGGTATACAACTTATCATGTAACGTACAGTGGCTACTATATATACCACTTGTTTTTAGGCTGCAGACTCTGGTCTTTGTACTCAGAATGTTTTCTTCTCTCTTACTGTTGTCACAGTTGCATTGAGTTCAGGAATGCCTGCTGTCGTCTTGTTTTGTTTTGTTTGCATGTGGCTGCATTATGAGGAGCTTCGCGATCTGTAAGCTTCAAGAGATTTATGGGTAGCTGGGAGGGTTTTGCTACAGCGGGTTCGTGGGGAGAAGAGAAATGCACGTAGGGTTTTGATGGGGAACCTGAAGGAAAGAGACTGCTTGGAAGACCTAGAGGTGGATGGTAGGGTAGTGTTAATGTGGATCTTAAAGAAAGCTGGCTCAGGACAGTGACAAGTAGGGGCTGTTGTGAAGACTGGTATGAACCTATCGGATTCAATAGAATGCAGGAAATTTGTAGAATAGCTGAGAAAGTATTAGCTTCTGAAGAAGGACCCTGCTACATGGAGTTAATTAGTTTTTTCTGTAACATAGTTAGCCAGTTGGCACATTTTCTGTGATAATGACCATGAAATAGTAAAATTAATTTAGTTACCGTGTATAAGTGTCTGTTATACGCTGTGCTGTTGGCAGTGTGCACACGCAGCTCACTGGCTTGCTTCCTAAGTACCTCCCTCTGCCTTCAGATGCCACCACATGAAATGAAACATTGAAAAGGAAAAGTGGGAGATGTTGACAGCAAATTAACCTTATCTTTGGATATATATTGAGCTGTTGAAATGGTATTGCAAGCCAGAGGATTGATGGGTTGGCAGTGTCTGGCAAACTCTTAAAGGGTTAGTTGTGGGAAGCTTCAGACAAGATCTGTCATTGTTGTTGAACATATCTGGGTGTAAACCGTGTGAAATGATCAGTTGGCAGGAGCAATGTCTTAACGTGTATATGCGATGTGACGAACTTTGTACACAAGGGTCATGTTTCTGTTGTTGCAGACACAATTTCGGACCCTATGAGCTGTGACACTTTCACTGCGGAGGATACAGCATCTCTCCACGACGCACAGTCAGACGTCCAGCAGCCGCTGCCGCCGCAGAAACAACCACAGAACCCGGACGGACCTCAGCAGGCTCAGAGACCCCTCAGACTGGACATACTACCACCCCCTCCCAACACAAACTCCGCTAGAAAATCACCTATGGTACATGAAACATGTGTTGAGTTGGGTCACATGTGACCAGTTAGATGTGATGGCCGTTACTGGGTCTTGCTGTGGTGAAAATATCAGTTCTTTATATGTTAGGCTGATTTTTTAAAAATTCTGTGCATCCTGCTTGTGTCTTGTGAACAGAATGCAGTACAAAATCTCAACATACAGACAGGTAATAGATTCTTTGAACTTGTGGCAAAGTTCAGATATTTGGGGACAACACTAACGAATCAAAATTGGATTCATGTAGAAACAAGAACAGATTGATGTGAAGGAATGCCTCTTACCATTCAGTGTCGGATCTTCTGTCTTCCAGTTTGCTATCCAACAATATAAGGATTAAGATATACAGAATCATAATTTTGCCTGTTGTTTTGTATGGGTGTGAAACTTGGTCTGTCACATTGAGGGAGGAACATAGGCTGAGGGTGTTCGTGAATAGGGTGCTGAGGGGGATTTTTGGGTCTAAGAGGGATGGGGTAACGGGGGAGTGGAGAACTACATGATGAGAAGCTTTATGGCCTGTACTCCTCACCAAATATAATTTGGGTGATCAAATCAAGAAGAATGAGATTTGGTGGGGCATGTAGCATGTTTGGGGAGGGGAGAGGTGCATACAGGATTTTGGTGGGGAGACCTGAGGGAAGGAGACCACTTTGAAGATATAAGTATAGATGGAAGGATACTATTAAAATTGATATTCAAGGAATAGGATTGGGGGAAGTTGACTGGATTGATGTGGCTCAGGATAGGGGCAAGTGGTGGGTTCTTGTGAATGCAGTAATGAACCTTTGGGTTCAATGAAATGCGGTGAATTTCTTGCTAGGTGAGGAACCATTAGTTACCGAAGAATGACTTTGCTCCATGGAGTCAGTCAGTTAGTTAGTTAGCATTCTGATTGACCCAGAAAATGAAGACAGTGTGATCTTTCAAAATGTCCGAAGATGTTACTAATTGGCACAGTGTAACATTCCAGAAGACTTGAATCGTCTGTTGTTATTTGTTTTGGAAATGGTTGTGCTCGTCATTTTATGCCAGTTGGCTAGCTCTAACTTCAACCCAAGCAAATGATGGATGACATAAATTGCTCTGACACATTTTTGTAATAGCATGTATCCTGTACATTATAATTTTACTTGGGTATGGTTTTGTCCATCATTATCACTGTGAAGGATGTTCTTCTGTTTGCAGAGTGGCGGTGAGACGTATAGCTCGCCACTGAGTGACCCACTGAGAGCAAGCGGCGAGCCACTGCCAGGTGCTGGTACACCACTCAGCACGCACCACGAACTTCAGCTGTTACGGGAGCAGCTAGAGCAGCAATCGCAGCAGACGCAGGCTGCCGTTGCGCAGGTTCACCTGCTGCGCGACCAGCTGGCAGCAGAGACGGCGGCACGGCTTGAGGCGCAGGTAACACTTTGTGACCACTGCGCATGTGTGGCCTGCTGGGTGTCAAGGTGTTGAGGCGAACTGCAGATGTGCGGAATCGTCAGCTATGGTGGTTCTGTAGCTCAAGGGTTGCGTCTCTGACTGACAGTCCACTGCTTTAAGACAACAGT
This sequence comes from Reticulitermes speratus, assembly GCA_021186555.1. NCBI lineage: Eukaryota > Metazoa > Arthropoda > Insecta > Blattodea > Rhinotermitidae > Reticulitermes > Reticulitermes speratus. Next base: position 41,634,009 of record JAJKFL010000237.1, read on the forward strand.
CCACTGCTTTAAGACGACAGTCCACTGCTTTAAGACGACAGTCCACTACTTTAAGACGACAGTCCACTGCTTTAAGACGACAGTCCACTGCTTTAAGACGACAGTCCACTGCTTTAAGACGACAGTCCACTGCTTTCAGACGACAGTCCACTGCTTTAAGACGACAGTATATAGTAAAATCCCTATTTAATGAATTGCGGGGGGATTAGAATATATTTCACTAAATCAAAGTTCTCATTAAATGGAGGTACATTGTTTATACGGAGCTATTGTCGGGACATGTAAAAATCATCACTAAATCCAGGATTTCACTAAATGCGGGAACATTAAATCTTGGTTTTACTCTATTATGATCAGTCATATAATGCGTCAGAATTTTAACTGATTGTTCGGGACAGCCCGAGATTCAGGTTATGGTCCTGTGGAGCCATTTTGTGTATGTGGTGATCACCCTTCAGGTTCTGTAAAGGCTGTTAATACTCAAAATGACACACAGAATTTACTTAACTGTGTAGATACTTGTGCAAGAGTTGTGGTTGACACAGCAGTTTTGCTGAGGAATTAAGTCTGCTGCAACACTGCGTTGTTGCGTTAGTGATCCCTAATGTTTTGAAGGATCATAGTGCCTTTATCGAGGCCCTCAAAGATGAAGGTGCCATGATCTCTTAACGTGTCAGGCTTCTTGGGACAAATTGTTGAAACGACATTTTGTACAGGCTCGGACACATCAGCTGCTGGTGCATAATAAAGAACTCCTCGACCACATTGCCGCACTCGTCACACATCTGCAGGAGCAGGAGAGGCTTTTACAACGCCACCACCAGGTCAACAATACTCAGGGTCAAGGTCAGCAGCAACATGTAACTGTGGTGCCACAGGTAGGTCAACGCACAACACCAGACAGTCACATGCCCCAAGAGATACGTTCATCTCTTACCTCAGCATGTTTTTCTTCTTGCATGACGCTTCTGCCTTTGTAGTGGTTTTGTGAATTACTTCTTTTGATCCGCTGTAATAGTGATGTAATGGCGGTGCATGGCTGAGCTAATTTCTTTACAACCACGTGCTTTACGTTTACACAGTATCGCATGCATATTTTTAGGATGGTTTGTACTTAATTTGGAAGTTTTGTGTGAAATTAATAACATAATTAAGTATGCTGCATAAAATAGCATTCATAGAAAAAAAATGAACTTGTGTAGGGACATTATTTTATCTGGCACCTGTTACTAGCCACTTCCTGTCGGCATCCGTAACCTATGAACCTCTGATGTTCAATGAACAACGTGTGTGTTTGATGTAATGTGTGTTGAAGGAAAACACTTCCAGCACCTTTTGTAAACATGGTGTGTAAAAACGTGTTACAAACTGCAACACATTGAACTTAAATGCGCGGGCCCTGACTCTCAGCAAATTTGAATAGCACCGAGCACCGTACTGCCTGCCGTTATGTGAAGTGGTCTTATGATTGAAGTCAGATGCAGCTGCAGCGGTAATATTTCACAATTTAAAAAAAAAAAAAAAAGCAACAATTGCACTTGTTGGTTTTTTTTTAAAAAATCGTGAAATATTATCAAAATGCACGTTGGATATAATGTAAATTCATTAACGCCCAACAGGCAGAATCTACATATAACTATCGCAACGTCAAGGAAAAACTGCATAAAAATAATGCATCCATTTGGTTCAATAAGATTTGCAAAAACGAACAACTTTCACCGAAATATATCCACATCACAGTAAACGGTAATAATTGGCACATTTGTTGGTTTTTTTTAAAAAATTGTGAAATATTATCAAAATGCACGGTGGATATAATGTGAAAAACTGCAGAAGTAATATTAAGGGGCATATTTAAGAAATTGGGTGGGCAGGTGTGGACTGGATTTGTTGGGTTGAGAGCAGAAACCAGCATGAGGCTTTGTGAACACATCGTGAAATTTCATGCTGTCATAAGATGGAGGGAATTTCTGACAAGCTGAGTAACTGTTAGTGTCTCAAGCATGACTGTTCCGTGGAGATGGTCAGTGAGTCTTGCAATATACAAAGAATGACTTGCAATTAAGAAAAAGTGCAAAGTTTTTAAAATGGTTTAAAGAAATACAAATCAGGTAATTTTGAATTGTACTAATGATGTCATGACATCATGAGACTGAGAAATACTGCCATAATAAGGCCGTGGTGTGTGATGTGATGCTGTTTTAAATAAAGTCCGTCGTTTTTCATGTTTTATTCTACTTCCTTGTCTGCGCTATTAGCTGCGAAGAACGTCGTATTCTAAGACATATGTCGTATTTTAATGCATGCAGATAAGTGTTTTATGTAGATTAAAGTCTTCTGGGATGTGATATCATGTCATTTGGTGTGTAGTTACTGACATTTTGAAGGATCATAGCGCCAAGAGGCCGTTCGACCTGGAGATGAAGGCAGCGCGGTCTTACGAGACTTTGGTAACCGCACGTCCAACGACACAATGTCACATCCCAAAATACCAAAGTGCCCAGCAACACCTCTGCAAGGATTTCAAATCTTATCTTTATTATTATTATTATTATTATTATTATTATTATTACTTACTGCAATTGGGTTTTCACCCGGTGGCAGTAGTCCTTACACTAGTACACACAATACAAATGTTTTCACCCGGTGGCAGTAGTCCTTACACTAGTACACACAATACAAATGTTTTCACACGGTGGCAGTAGTCCTTACACTAGTACACACAATACAAATGTTTTCACACGGTGGCAGTAGTCCTTACACTAGTACACACAATACAAATGTTTTCACCCAGTGGCAGTAGTCCTTACACTAGTACACACAATACAAATGTTTTCACCCGGTGGCAGTAGTCCTTACACTAGTACACACAATACAAATGTTTTCACCCAGTGGCAGTAGTCCTTACACTAGTACACACAATACAAATGTTTTCACCCGGTGGCAGTAGTCCTTACACTAGTACACACAATACAAATGTTTTCACACGGTGGCAGTAGTCCTTACACTAGTACACACAATACAAATGTTTTCACACGGTGGCAGTAGTCCTTACACTAGTACACACAATACAAATGTTTTCACCCGGTGGCAGTAGTCCTTACACTAGTACACACAATACAAATGTTTTCACACGGTGGCAGTAGTCCTTACACTAGTACACACAATACAAATGTTTTCACCCGGTGGCAGTAGTCCTTACACTAGTACACACAATACAAATGTTTTCACCCGGTGGCAGTAGTCCTTACACTAGTACACACAATACAAATGTTTTCACCCGGTGGCAGTAGTCCTTACACTAGTACACACAATACAAATGTTTTCACACGGTGGCAGTAGTCCTTACACTAGTACACACAATACAAATGTTTTCACCCGGTGGCAGTAGTCCTTACACTAGTACACACAATACAAATGTTTTCACCCGGTGGCAGTAGTCCTTACACTAGTACACACAATACAAATGTTTTCACCCGGTGGCAGTAGTCCTTACACTAGTACACACAATACAAATGTTTTCACCCGGTGGCAGTAGTCCTTACACTAGTACACACAATACAAATGTTTTCACCCGGTGGCAGTAGTCCTTACACTAGTACACACAATACAAATGTTTTCACCCGGTGGCAGTAGTCCTTACACTAGTACACACAATACAAATGTTTTCACCCGGTGGCAGTAGTCCTTACACTAGTACACACAATACAAATGTTTTCACCCGGTGGCAGTAGTCCTTACACTAGTACACACAATACAAATGGACATATAAATATACATAAAAATAACAATACAAAACAAACTATACACAATTACAAAACAAAATACATACAGTAAATACAAGTACACACATTAGAACACCATACACACATTTGTAGCTTATTTACTGTCACTCTCAGTATCTTAGAGTACTGCTGTGAAGTTATTTTATATTTTCGGTACGAGCATTTTGTAAGTTGTGGAAATAAGATAGGCGTTTTATGTTGAAAATGGTTTCTGGCGTTTGTGACAGCGCCGTTCGTACCGCTGTAATTAGCAGCGGGTCATTAAAGTGTGAAATGTGTGTATTGTGTTTGACAGCGAGAGTGTAACTTTGTTACTGATTTTATACAGCTGTAAGGACAGCATTTTATTTCACATCTGACATCATGGCATTGAAATTAACCCTTTGAATGCTCAAGAAGAAGAGAGATGCAAGGAAGAGCAGACAAAAGTGTTGGGAGAAGTGAAAAACGCTGTCTTTATGGGTAGAAAGAGTGTCACTTTGTTACAATGTTCTGAGACTTCACTGTTTTTCCCTTCTTGCATGAGTAGGCATGAAACTGAAGATGTTAGAAGTGATGAGTGGCTTGACTCGGGGGGGGGGCTGTGGAATTTTCATTTTCTGATTGATGGAGAAACACATCAGTTTATATCTAAATCGTACGTATACAAACTGGGTTCCTCTCGCACAGTAGAGGTATCTCTTTTGCCATTACATACCAACTGGTTGTGCTGTTTATATTGAGAATCATAGTAAACACAGTGTGTGAGCAGAGGTAAATATAGTAACCACTGTGCTGTGAAGGAGACGTTCTCCGTGTTCAGATTTTAGAATGTGTGGGGCTGCAACTGCAGGCCGTTTGTAACGTGGAGCTGCAACAGACGTGATGTCAGAACTTGGGCTAACGCTCCTCCCCCCTACACCGTTCCCCATTCGACTGATCTCGTGAGCTGGTTTAGGCCCTCCAGGCACATCCCAGGACATTCTTTGTACCGATGCAACTGACAGGAGGCTGTGAGTGAGGGTGGCTACGGTACTGCAGCGGTCGACATCACTTTAACAGGCGCCGCCACGACACTTAATGCCTTCATCTGACACAAAGATGGAGGCAGCACGTGTGTCATAAATAAATAAATAAATAAATAAATAAATAAACAGATAAATAAATGTGTACTGGACATTATGACGTCATACTTCATACACAAATTTTTCGGTCATCATGGGAAACTCAAAGAGGATAAATGAGGCGAGACGTGTAGCAAGCATGGAGACAAATTGGGGAAGGCTTTCAAGATGTTGGGTGATAGCACACAGCCAGTACGAAAAGTAGACAGTGCCACTGTGGGCCCCAGAGCCAACCGGGACGTTTTTGAGAAGAGAAACACCACTTGTCCCTGCCAGGAATCGAACCATTGATTCTGTGGTCGTCCAGGCCATAGCCCAGTCACTTTTTTTTTCTTTATCGTGTCCGGACCATTAAATTAAAGATTTTTTGCCCAGTATTGGGCTACGTCAAATCCCTTTTTACTTGCAAGCCATAAATCCTCGACGGTGCATTTCTGGGGGGGCAGTCCCTGCATGACAGGAGATGTCCCATATCTTGTACCTCTCCACAGCCACAATACAGGTCGTCGGAGTTTGTTTTGCCCCATTTCACCATATTTGTTTTTACTGGTGCCACCCCTGTTCTAATGCGGTTAAGAGATTTCCAAGTATTGAAATCAAGGAGGTGGCTACCAGGGCAAATCTGGGTAAGGGGGAAGTCTTCAGGTGGTTCAACTATACTGACTGAGCTATCGTGTACTGTGTAAAAAGCTGAAAGTGTCAAAAGTTGCTAATCACAGAATGGAAATTTATGTCGCGAACATCAGAACGGACGGAGCATAACTGTTACGCTGTGTTTGTGTTTCCAGACTTGTTTGAGTGTTAAACTAAAGCATGCAATATGTATACTTATCACTGTATTTACAAGGTTATGTAATAAGAAATTGTGTTTGTACCAACTGTTGAAGCTTTTTTTTTCCATCTGTTGTGTTGGCATGACGACATCGCCCATGTGTTGCTAATGGTAGAGTATGTAGTGACGTAATGTGTTAACTGCGTAGATGGAACTTTACTGCATTGCATGGAGTACACTGATTGAGTGTTGAACACAGTTGTTGGCGGTCTGTTGGTTGGCGCACTGACTTAATACGTGAGAGACCTCGGGTTCGATTCGATCTATCACTACTGATCTTTAAGTAAATGATAATGGCGGCTGTATGTATATAATGACAGCTAGGCGGAAACAGTAGAACGAATTGCCGAAACGTCCTGTGTTCGTGCTATACCGAATGAACCATTGTTAAACCGTTTGTAGGATTCACATATTTAGTTTCTTTATGACCGACCTAAGGACAATGCCAGTGGTTGTAACTATGGAGTGTCCCCTTTATCGTGTCCCTGAGTACAACAGCTTTCATGACATGTCTCGGCGGATTTAGGGTTGCTATGCGATAAAGCAGCTGTGCTCGGGGACACGATAAAAGGGACAGTCTTTATGCTGTGTAGTTTTGAAAGATAGGAGTATATTCAATAATTACTGATGAGCAATGAATTGTAAGCCGATCCCAGTGGCCGTGAGGTCTAAGGCGTGGGTCTTCGGCCGCTCTCTTGCTGGGATTGCGGGTTCGAATCCCACCGGAGGCATGGATGTCTGTCTGTTGTGAGTGTTGTGTGTTGTCAGGTAGAGGTCTCTGCGACGGGCTGATCACTCGTCCAGAGGAGTCCTACCGACTGTGGTGTGTCTGAGTGTGATCGTGAAGCCTTGAGTGTTGTGTGTTGTCAGGTAGAGGTCTCTGCGACGGGCTGATCACTCGTCCAGAGGAGTCCTACCGGCTGTGGTGTGTCTGAGTGTGATCGTGAAGCCTTGAGTGTTGTGTGTTGTCAGGTAGAGGTCTCTGCGACGGGCTGATCACTCGTCCAGAGAGTCCTACCGGCTGTGTGTGTCTGAGTGGATCGTGAAGCCTGAGTGTTGTGTGTTGTCAGGTAGAGGTCTCTGCGTCGGGCTGATCACTCGTCCAGAGGAGTCCTACCGGCTGTGGTGTGTCTGAGTGTGATCGTGAAGCCTTGAGTGTTGTGTGTTGTCAGGTAGAGGTCTCTGCGTCGGGCTGATCACTCGTCCAGAGGAGTCCTACCGGCTGTGGTGTGTCTGAGTGTGATCGTGAAGCCTTGAGTGTTGTGTGTTGTCAGGTAGAGGTCTCTGCGACGGGCTGATCACTCGTCCAGAGGAGTCCTACCGGCTGTGGTGTGTCTAAAGTGTGATCGTGAAGCCTCGAAAACTGAGGCGGCCTAGGCCCCAAGGGGGCTGTCGAGCCATTGGGGGGGGGGGGGGAATAAAAAAATGAATTGTAAAGGACTGTCAAGGAATAGTCCATATCCTAATTTGAGGAATTGTCCTGACAATTTGCTTAGAGGGGGGAATTGCAGAAAGTCAGGATTTCGAGTCTGCGGAGGCGCGATATGAACCCTAGAGGTCTTGACAACAGTGCAGGAGTGCTAACCATTGGACCCCGATATTCTGGTCTAGTCAGTGTGTTGTTGTTGCAAGTACTCAAGTACTTGTCTGCCCTGACGGCTGTAGTACGATGTACAGCCATTTAGGTCCACACTGTTAAGTGCTGTCGTGTTTGAGCTTCCCGCAAATTGTCGATAGGCGCAGGCGGAAGGGTCGGAGGATCCTCCGGCGGAGACGTCGGAGGATCCTCCGGCGGAGACGCCGACTGATGGCGGAACGAACAGACCTGCAGTCTGAAACACGCAACAAACTTCACTCTCTGAGCGAGAATCGTTAAGTGACAAGGAGACGCTCGTGGCACCTTGAGGTGCTGCTGGTCTGGCCGCGGTCCTTCCTGGCAAGCGCTGTAACAACACGTGTCACCCCGTGACGTCATACTGTTTGATATCTTTCGCATTCTTTCATCCACCTCTTCATGTATTTTATTCCGTATGCTGTGAGATACGGAAATTGATGGCAAATGATGAAATCCGGAGTAATTCAGATGCTCGAAATTCTGTCTTCTTCTTCTTCTTGCTGAGGAATGTTCATTTTTAATTTTTGGCCCGGGGGGGGGGGGGGGATGGGGTTCTCACTCTAAAGCTGGTGGTCAACTCAAACATTGCCCCCAAAATTCCCTCAGACGTGTTCCTTAGGAGACTATTTTCAAATTTCTAAATGAACACTGTTTACTGTCTAATACAACCGGTATATTATTTTTGTTGGCCGACGTGTTTCTAACCTGGGGGGTTCATCACTAGGGACTGCCATCGACTATCTTGATGCGTTTTGTAGAATTGACTTAAGTCCTGTCTGGCTGTGTCTAGCCGTTGTTTGAAACTGCGATATCAGTCAGTCGCCCTAGACCAATGACACTGCTGTAAACTCTTTTTGGCAGTTGAAGAAATGTCCTTACGACGAATTTTGAGGTTAGAAACATGTCGAGGGCAACAGCTACAGCTACATACAGGTGTTACAAGGGCCATTTTAGTGAACAGTACAACGATATGTCAGTAAGTACCAACGATATGTCAGTAAGTACAACGATATGTCAGTAAGTACAACGATATGTCAGTAAGTACAACGATATGTCAGTAAGTACAACGATATGTCAGTAAGTACAACGATATGTCAGTAAGTACAACGATATGTCAGTAAGTACAACGATATGTCAGTAAGTACAACGATATGTCAGTAAGTACAACGATATGTCAGTAAGTACAACGATATGTCAGTAAGTAAAAACGATATGTCAGTAAGTACAACGATATGTCAGTAAGTACACAAATTCAGATTTATAGCTTGCTCTGTAACCGGGATAGCTCAGTCAGATGACTACACTACGGGCTCGACGATCCGGGTTTCGAATCCCGGTAAGTGCAAGAGATTTGTCTTCTCCGAAACCTCCAGACCGCCTCTGGGGGCCCACCCAGCCTTCTGTTCAGTGGGTACCATGGGTCTTTTCCCTGGGGTTAAAGCGGTCGGGGCGTGGAGTTCACCCCTTGCCCTCCATCTAGCGCGGAAGTTAAGAATGAGGGGAGCTATACCTCTGCTCTCGTATATGTCTTCATGGCGTGGACAGGGACAACTGTATCTTCTTACATTTCTGTCTGCAAGAGAATTTCAGTGACTGAATGTAAAACCTTTTTAGGGTGATGCCAGAAATGCGTGTGTAACTGCAGAATGCGTGTGTAACTGCAGAATTGCCAGGTTGCCCTGTAATTTGGCCAAATGCTGTCAGAAGGCAGGTTCGTTGGTTCCGTCACGAGGTGTGAGCTCCCACCAGCAGCTGAATGATTTGTGGGAAGCTCTAAGAAGGTATTGTTGAACGTGGCTAACCACGTCTGTGCTTTGTAACGTGTTTTGTGCCAACATCTGTGAAATTAAGCTCAGAAGGAACTCCGATGTTCATCGGCTTGTGCATTTTTTGCTTTTGTTTTACAGGTCTTTGCAAAGGAAAATTTGCTGGATTTAGACCCCCCATATAATTACTAAACCGAGGAAAGTAGCTCGCAGCATTCACTTATATTACTGACAGTCTGTGCCACACAGGACTCTGACAGCAGCTGTCCACGTAACAATGCTGACAGTCTGTGCCACACAGGACTCTGACAGCAGCTGTCCACGTAACAATGCTGACAGTCTGTGCCACACAGGACTCTGACAGCAGCTGTCCACGTAACAATGCTGACAGCCTGTGCCACACAGGACTCTGACAGCAGCTGTCCACGTAACAATGCTGACAGCCTGTGCCACACAGGACTCTGACAGCAGCTGTCCACGTAACAATGCTGACAGCCTGTGCCACACAGGACTCTGACAGCAGCTGTCCACGTAACAATGCTGACAGTCTGTGCCACACAGGACTCTGACAGCAGCTGTCCACATAACAATGCTGACAGTCTGTGCCACACAGGACTCTGACAGCAGCTGTCCACGTAACAATGCTGACAGCCTGTGCCACACAGGACTCTGACAGCAGCTGTCCACGTAACAATGCTGACAGTCTGTGCCACACAGGACTCTGACAGCAGCTGTCCACATAACAATGCTGACAGTCTGTGCCACACAGGACTCTGACAGCAGCTGTCCACGTAACAATGCTGACAGCCTGTGCCACACAGGACTCTGACAGCAGCTGTCCACGTAACAAAATTATCTGTTTTCTTCTTTAGTCTGGAGTATTGGTAATAAGGTTTGATGTTTTTATGGCAGTGGGTGATGAGAAAGCGGTCTTGTGTGTTGTGACATTGTACAGTTTTGTTTGTTACTACAACAGTATCTGATGAACATGGCGGTATCATTGTGTGGAGTCGAAATCTTGCCGTTATAGTGTCATAACTTCGGAGACACGCTGTGCTACAATCCGGAAGGTCGCGGGTTCGATTCTCGATGAGGTCATAGGAATTTTTTATTGATAATGGCCCTGGCGTCGACTCACCCTCTAACATCTCCTGGGGGTAAAGACGGCCGGTGCGTAGGGCTGACAACCTTACCACCTTCATGTGACGATTGTCTGGAAATCTGGGAGCATCAGCCTCCTGGGACCCTCAGGGCTGTCCACGCCTGTACAATGCTGCGTATTAGCAAATATATATATATATATATATATATATATGGTGTATTTATTTTTTAAAATTTTTTTATCCTTTTTAAGTTTCATTTGTTATAAAGGCATGCACCAGTATACAATATTTGGCGTACCAGTAGTGGTACGCGGACCACAGTTTGACACCCATACGCTATATCAGACCTGCCTAACCTTTCATGTGGTGCGGGCAATTTCGGCAAAAAATTTCGTCCGAATTCGGTACACAGAATGAAGACTGAACAGCGATACATAAAGTGTGTATAATTGTAGCGATGTATTTTTGTGTACGTCAGGTGAAATAAAATAGACTGATGAAGATTACAGGTGAAACGTATTAGAAATGCAGTTCACAACGTAGGATAAGGCGTCGCTTTTTTTTAGCGCATTTTTACAAAATGAACTAATACTGTAATGTAAGTCTCCATAAATTAACGGCTCATATTTTTTTCAAAACTGCTTCGACGTTCTGTCTCGGCTTTGTCAGTGGAAATGTTACAAGACGTCTTCTCAGTCCAAATGTCTCCTCAGGTAACATAACAGTGTCGCGGGCAACATGTTGCTCGCGAGCTACGGGTTGAGTGGGGCCTGCTGTAGCCTATTGACAAGGCTGTCAATAGAGCACTTAGTGTCGCAGTACACAGACTGTACCGAGGCACGTGTTACTGTCAGTGTCACACGGTTTCACGTTACGTGCTAAGTATCATTTCTGTAGGCCCGTAAGGAAAACGGGCCTCGTCAGGGTCCATCTTCACGGGGCTCGCATCGTGTTTCAGAAATGTAGTACAAAATGTAAACCAAACAGGGACAGGGATGTGGAAAGTATGGGCGGAAATTCATTTACGGCTTATTACTGCGTTGATTTTTATGAAACGCATAAACACAATAAACTGTTTTGGACATCTGTGCCAGTTTAATCAAAATCGGAAAAAAATGTATAAAGTAACGGGCAGAACTCACAACAGCTCAACCGCAGTACATGGAGACCTTACACGCCAAATTTCTATCCTGAAAGTGTGGAAATTACGGGTAGAAAGTTAAGTTACCCTCTTAAGTAATGTATGGCTGTCATTGAGTCGATTCACTAAACAAAGCTTGCTGGACAAACGTTTCGTGACAAAGAACTCGTTGTAACGCGAATTCTATGAAAATCCAACGCAATACTTTAGTCGCCGAATACTTGGCCACAGAAAGCGAGACAGACTGAAAGTAGTATACAGCAGTACCTGCACAGTTCACAAAGTAGTATACAGCAGTACCTGCACAGTTCACAAAGTAGTATACAGCAGTACCTGCACCAGTTCACGCTGCTGTAGACTGTCGTACCCGTACGTTAAATTCGTGACATAACCTCAAAGATCGCTCCTTTCTGAGATGTGGTGCTGTGTAGTTATCAAAGAATGGAGGAATGCTCTACGTCTGTCTTCACTCTTCTGTCCTGAAAATTGAGTCAGCGGGTTCCTGAACATACCCGTTGTCGTCACCTACCAGACAACGCGGCATCACCACCCTGAAGACAGCCACTGCCATAAGAACCTCAACTCACACAAATTTTTTATTGATTTCGTCTCCCCTCCTTCCTCCGGGTTAAGCGACGGTGAACTGTTGCCAGTACGGTCAAGGAGAAAATATTTGTATTCCAGCTAAGTTACAGACATTCCAATGGAAAAGTATAGCAGTGACCAGATAACTTGCTAGCTGAACCCCATAACACTGTACATAGCTGCAGTCGGCACGGCGCGGTCGCTGCTAGGCTCACCTCGGAACGGCCAGGCAGCGTTATGCCTCTTTCAAAAACATTTACTGTATTGGGCATACATTCATAGCTTCAGTCACTGTGGACATTTTTTAAACGCGCAGAAAACGCTTGTTGGCGCGTGCGCAGTGCTTCCCCTCGTAACCAACATTGCTCTGCACACCTGCACCAACAACTAACAAGTGATCTGGTCACTACTGTATGTGGGTGCAGCAAATTTGACTACATGTATCAAGAGAATGTTTAATTTGTTCAATACAGATTCATGTTTGGATGAGTATACTTTTTTTTATTAATATTTTCTGTAGTCTGTTAGTGAAGTTTAATTATAATGTGCATCCTGTATTGAAAACAGATTTGTAGACACAGTATGCTGCATTTGGTTTTAATTTAAAATAAGTGATACACACTGTATTTCTAATAAATGTAATTGTGTTTGCATGCAGTCTTTAAAATTAATTGTTACTTGGCTGGAACATATTTAAGTTTTCGAAAGTAATTTATGAAAGTTTCTCCGCCCTTTTAGTGAAGATTGATGTTTTAAAGTTGCTGAGAGGCTCTGTCAGATTTTCCTCACAACTCAGAAAGTTTTGAAAATCAAACGCTTATGCTGCCAAAACTTTAAAAAACTCACAACGCGGCCAACTTTCAGAGTGAGTAATGCCAGTAGCTAAGATTCAAGACTTCTGGGATGTGACTCCGTGTTGTTGGGTGGGTGTTGCCGAGATCTTAACGCACTTCAGTAAGCACTCGCTCAATGACATGACATTACACCTCAGAAGTCTTGAATCTTCAGAAACAGTGCTGTAAGAACCTCATCTCACATTCTACCAACAGCATTAGGTACTTCAGACTTGCCTGTCCTGAGTGGCATGGACTTTTTATGTCAGTACATTCTAGATAAGAGGAACACTTGAAATATTTGTCTCATAGTAAATTTATAAAACACGTTTTAACTCTTATCTTTCTTTCTTTCTCTCTTTCGTGTTTCCCCTTTCTGCTTCTTATTGCTGTCTGTTCCTTCGTTCCTTCCTTCCTTCTCAAAATCAGTTGGCAGTACTGTGCGATCCTCAGACCCCAGCGGTGGCTCCAGTTTTCCTGCCTGACTTCCAAGATGCAGATTCTTACCGTCAACAGCTTCAGGTGTCTCAACAGCCTCAGCAGCAGCCTCAGGCCGCATCCCTCATCGAGAACCGCAGCACCGCGACGGCATTCCTGCCAGGATCTCCTCAACAACGCCACTCCTTGCTGCAACACCAGAACTCAACGCCCAGCATCTTCACATTGAACTTCCCATCCATGTCATGCACTCCAGATCAACAGTTTCAGCAGCAGTTGCTGCAGCGACTGCAGTGCCTGAGTGGTACTTACGCGAACCAGGTGCGACCATCTCAGCAGCCACAGTTCCCTCTGGTATCTCCATCTGCTATTTATCAACAACCTGGGTTGGGAGGACTGTACACACCACAGCAGCAAACTCGGACCTCTCCCACCCAATTGGGTTACCGTATGTCCCAAACTCCATCCTACACCAGTTCGCCAGTGTTGTCCCAGCGGTCACGGCAGGTGGTACCTCAGCCTGACACGCAGGCCAGTGGTGAAGAGGAGCTTACGCAGTTTATCCGACCGTTATCACACAGTGGTCCTGACAGTGGAGGACGAACTGAAGAGACTCTACGACTAGACCTGCAACTTCCTGCTGCCAACAAGCGCCAGCAGCAGAACCAGGACGGCGGAAATCCTCAGGTCAACAAGAAGGATCAGAACCAGTTAGCAGCGACTTTGTCATCGATGGTATCTCTGAGGGTGTCCGGTGGTGAGGACAGTACAAATAGGCGGGGTGGCATGTCCAATGGACCTCCTTTCATAACCCGGTCTACCAGTGAAAAAGTGCCAAACCGCAGTGAGCTGATGTCACAGGTACAGAGGACGGCTTGGGCAAGGCACACGACCAAGTGACACTGCGGTGCTGGCAGCAATGCATATGTGTATATCATTACTGTTAGATTCTAAAGACTGGTATAGTCTAAGGAAATGTTCACAAAGCCCAATAGATTCTACAGGTTCTGACATTTGTGTGTTACAGTTACGTAACTATCCAAGAACTTGCTGATCCTGAGTGGAGGGCAGGTTTGTTTGGTCCTGCCAATAGGTAGTGTCGCACTAAACAGCTTGATCATCCGTCAGTTTCTGAACGTGATATTAGCGCAAGTGTATGTAATAGGACCTATTTATCCTGATTTACACATATATTTTGTCTGCAGTTGTGCTGATAGTTTCCGTAATATGGTAGTGTTACTATACCATTTTGACAAATGTTGATTTGAATGATACTGTTGCTGACCGTTTAGAGCTCTAAAACTGTGCAGTTAATGTGGTGTCTGATTGCATGATCTCAGTTCTGTTTGTCATAGAATTAAGTTGCTTTGTCCATAGGTTGTTACAGGGGGACTTTGCCCTACAGATTTCTTTTTTTTCTGAAATCAGCTTGCAAAAATAATGGTCTACAGTAAATCGAAATCTTCGTATAAAAATTCCTAAATTAAACTTCGTCCAAATGTTTACAGGGATTTGTGCAGCGACACAATACTAAAGCAATTAAATAGTACAACTGTTCCGAAGAACACTTTGTTTCCATGTTGTTCTACACCCTGGCCCAAGCACAGGTGACATTTGGTGTGTTTGTATAATAACCAACACTGTGCACAGTTTTATTTCAGATATATTGCCCTTTTTGAAACTAAAGTTATTAATTACACTGACCTATGACTAAATGACGTTACAATTGTACTGGTACAACGAATTGCCTTATCATGAGCTCAGTTAGTAGTCCGGGTCTTCCTACACTGCACGTGGTGATATATAAGCAGCTTGTTTGAGAGAATGTGCAATTCTGAGCACCAGGTGTGTAGGCGGAGAGATTGTGATGTCGACAGCAGCGTAGAGGTGGAGAATAAGTGGACAACATGTGTAGGTGAAAGAGTGAGGGGCAAGAAGATAGGTCTGCAGGTAGAAGAATGGGGAACAAAAAGATGAAGTGTGGGTGGAGCAACAGGTGAAAAGGGTACGAGGCGTGTGGGCAGAATGATGGATAGCAAGAACGTAAAGTGCACAGATGGGTGGTGGGGAGCAAGAAGATGAAGCGGGAAGGTGGAATGTTCAGAATAAGTATATAAACACCTTCCTCAGGGTTGCTGCAGGCTTCTGTTGCGTAATTTGTACAACCCCTCAGAGTGATTTGCTCAGGTTAATAGTTGCTATTGTTATGAAACAACTCGAGAAGTGGGAGGCGACTCAGAAACGTGGATTCTGCATAGTTAATTTTCTGAAGTTTTAAAAAATTTTATTAACATTCTTTACTTCTTTCCTGTAGGACTTTCTTAAATTTTAATAACAACAGGTAACGTCTTAATTAGAATACAAAATATTAATGGTATTTGAAGCCTGTCATATAGAATTCTCTATACTCTATATCTCTGGTTGCAGATGTCATTACAGGCAGCATTGTCCCTGCAATGGGCTTATTCTGTGCCACATTTAAATACAGCGTTACAAATATAAACATCATAGAAATTAAAATCTCCTAGTTGGAATGAAACGCAGAGCTCGTACTATCATGATACGGTATGTGGTGAGGTCGATCTTGGTGAATGTTGGTAACAAAATTATGTTTTTGTGCCCTTGTTTGAAGCCCCTGTTCATTCAAAATGAAATCATAGGCACCCTTCTCAATTTATCACACTTTCCTGCTGTTACGGTGAATAAGCATGTTATGTACATATTGACATTTGTACTGTACAAGGTTTTGCCTTACCAGATGGTTGAGGTAATTGAAGGTTTTGAAGATACTGTCAGATAAGTTATATTTAAGTATGAAGTGTGCTCCCATGACAACATATCTGAACTTTACATGACTCAAGACTACTTACGTACGTCTGGTATTGATCGTGTTTTTGTTTTGTATCTTGTCCAACTTTTAGTTAATATGAAGGATTGTAGAGAAATTGTATATTTTTATTGTGTGAAAATTTCACTTGCAGTACCACAAAGAGATTAATATTTTCTGGTGAAATCCAAACTGTAGACACCTCTAATGTCATGTATTTGTGAAGATACATTACCGCTAGGCCAACGTTTCTGTTGGGTTCCGAATTTTTAACAGTGAGTCTGAAAAGTAAGATTAAATGAAGAGCTCGGGTAATTTTCTTAATTCATTGTAATTGGTTTCCTGCAGTTACTGATGGTACACCAACCGACTGAAATCTATGATACGTGTGTGGGATGTACAGTGTGTGTCTGGATAACTGATGTCATAGCAACATGCTGTGTTAAGGTACAGGATATCTGTAGCTGTCATAGCAACATGCTGTGTTAAGGTACAGGATATCTGTAGCTGTCATAGCAACATGCTGTGTTAAGGTACAGGATATCTGTAGCTGTCATAGCAACATGCTGTGTTAAGGTACAGGATATCTGTAGCTGTCATAGCAACATGCTGTGTTAAGGTACAGGATATCTGTAGCTGTCATAGCAACATGCTGTGTTAAGGTACAGGATATCTGTAGCTGTCATAGCAACATGCTGTGTTAAGGTACAGGATATCTGTAGCTGTCATAGCAACATGCTGTGTTAAGGTACAAGATATCTGTAGCTGTCATAGCAACATGCTGTGTTAAGGTACAAGATATCTGTAGCTGTCATAGCAACATGCTGTGTTAAGGTACAGGATATCTGTAGCTGTCATAGCAACATGCTGTGTTAAGGTACAGGATATCTGTAGCTGTCATAGCAACATGCTGTGTTAAGGTACAGGATATCTGTAGCTGTCATAGCAACATGCTGTGTTAAGGTACAGGATATCTGTAGCTGTCATAGCAACATGCTGTGTTAAGGTACAAGATATCTGTAGCTGTCATAGCAACATGCTGTGTTAAGGTACAGGATATCTGTAGCTGTCATAGCAACATGCTGTGTTAAGGTACAAGATATCTGTAGCTGTCATAGCAACATGCTGTGTTAAGGTACAAGATATCTGTAGCTGTCATAGCAACATGCTGTGTTAAGGTACAAGATATCTGTAGCTGTCATAGCAACATGCTGTGTTAAGGTACAGGATATCTGTAGCTGTCATAGCAACATGCTGTGTTAAGGTACAAGATATCTGTAGCTGTCATAGCAACATGCTGTGTTAAGGTACAGGATATCTGTAGCTGTCATAGCAACATGCTGTGTTAAGGTACAAGATATCTGTAGCTGTCATAGCAACATGCTGTGTTAAGGTACAGGATATCTGTAGCTGTCATAGCAACATGCTGTGTTAAGGTACAAGATATCTGTAGCTGTCATAGCAACATGCTGTGTTAAGGTACAGGATATCTGTAGCTGTCATAGCAACATGCTGTGTTAAGGTACAAGATATCTGTAGCTGTCATAGCAACATGCTGTGTTAAGGTACAGGATATCTGTAGCTGTCATAGCAACATGCTGTGTTAAGGTACAAGATATCTGTAGCTGTCATAGCAACATGCTGTGTTAAGGTACAAGATATCTGTAGCTGTCATAGCAACATGCTGTGTTAAGGTACAGGATATCTGTAGCTGTCATAGCAACATGCTGTGTTAAGGTACAAGATATCTGTAGCTGTCATAGCAACATGCTGTGTTAAGGTACAGGATATCTGTAGCTGTCATAGCAACATGCTGTGTTAAGGTACAAGATATCTGTAGCTGTCATAGCAACATGCTGTGTTAAGGTACAAGATATCTGTAGCTGTCATAGCAACATGCTGTGTTAAGGTACAAGATATCTGTAGCTGTCATAGCAACATGCTGTGTTAAGGTACAGGATATCTGTAGCTGTCATAGCAACATGCTGTGTTAAGGTACAGGATATCTGTAGCTGTCATAGCAACATGCTGTGTTAAGGTACAAGATATCTGTAGCTGTCATAGCAACATGCTGTGTTAAGGTACAGGATATCTGTAGCTGTCATAGCAACATGCTGTGTTAAGGTACAAGATATCTGTAGCTGTCATAGCAACATGCTGTGTTAAGGTACAAGATATCTGTAGCTGTCATAGCAACATGCTGTGTTAAGGTACAAGATATCTGTAGCTGTCATAGCAACATGCTGTGTTAAGGTACAAGATATCTGTAGCTGTCATAGCAACATGCTGTGTTAAGGTACAAGATATCTGTAGCTGTCATAGCAACATGCTGTGTTAAGGTACAAGATATCTGTAGCTGTCATAGCAACATGCTGTGTTAAGGTACAAGATATCTGTAGCTGTCATAGCAACATGCTGTGTTAAGGTACAGGATATCTGTAGCTGTCATAGCAACATGCTGTGTTAAGGTACAGGATATCTGTAGCTGTCATAGCAACATGCTGTGTTAAGGTACAAGATATCTGTAGCTGTCATAGCAACATGCTGTGTTAAGGTACAGGATATCTGTAGCTGTCATAGCAACATGCTGTGTTAAGGTACAAGATATCTGTAGCTGTCATAGCAACATGCTGTGTTAAGGTACAAGATATCTGTAGCTGTCATAGCAACATGCTGTGTTAAGGTACAAGATATCTGTAGCTGTCATAGCAACATGCTGTGTTAAGGTACAAGATATCTGTAGCTGTCATAGCAACATGCTGTGTTAAGGTACAAGATATCTGTAGCTGTCATAGCAACATGCTGTGTTAAGGTACAAGATATCTGTAGCTGTCATAGCAACATGCTGTGTTAAGGTACAAGATATCTGTAGCTGTCATAGCAACATGCTGTGTTAAGGTACAAGATATCTGTAGCTGTCATAGCAACATGCTGTGTTAAGGTACAGGATATCTGTAGCTGTCATAGCAACATGCTGTGTTAAGGTACAGGATATCTGTAGCTGTCATAGCAACATGCTGTGTTAAGGTACAGGATATCTGTAGCTGTCATAGCAACATGCTGTGTTAAGGTACAAGATATCTGTAGCTGTCATAGCAACATGCTGTGTTAAGGTACAAGATATCTGTAGCTGTCATAGCAACATGCTGTGTTAAGGTACAGGATATCTGTAGCTGTCATAGCAACATGCTGTGTTAAGGTACAAGATATCTGTAGCTGTCATAGCAACATGCTGTGTTAAGGTACAGGATATCTGTAGCTGTCATAGCAACATGCTGTGTTAAGGTACAGGATATCTGTAGCTGTCATAGCAACATGCTGTGTTAAGGTACAGGATATCTGTAGCTGCATAGCAACATGCTGTGTTAAGGTACAGGATATCTGTAGCTGTCATAGCAACATGCTGTGTTAAGGTACAAGATATCTGTAGCTGTCATAGCAACATGCTGTGTTAAGGTACAAGATATCTGTAGCTGTCATAGCAACATGCTGTGTTAAGGTACAGGATATCTGTAGCTGTCATAGCAACATGCTGTGTTAAGGTACAAGATATCTGTAGCTGTCATAGCAACATGCTGTGTTAAGGTACAAGATATCTGAAACTATATTTTATTGCTTCAATTTCTACACTGAAGGACACCAAAACACTTGAACGTGTAATAATCTTTTCTTAATGGATGTGGATGTGTCATTGGCTAGCAGCAAGGCTCAGTGCTGACAAAGATGACAAAATGCTCCACCCTAAGCAATTTTCACCCCTCTTGTTATGCTTCCTCCATCTGCGTGCTTCCCTTTAGTCCCCTCCAGTTGTCTAGCTGTTCTGTTAACATGATTTTAGCAGTCATAAGCAATTTTAGGGTCACATTAAAAGTTGGAAATTGTGAACAGCACCTCAACTAAGCTTATCTTAATGAAACTGTTTTGTGTTGCAGAGTTAATGTGGGTTAATTCCTGTTCAATTGTCTTTTTTGATATTTGTAACTTCAAGAGATGCAACCATAAGTTTAGTGTCACCTCAAAAGGACATAAATGTTTATTGGCAGTAAATTTCAATTGAAAGCACCAGTCTCTTACCTGTTGGCAGTTAGATGATGGATTCTGTTTCAACAATGTAGATTGTATTAGATTAGGCTAGTGTAGCTGAGGCCATGACGTGGCTCTGGCGGTTAGTCACCGGCCTCTCACTGCAGAGACCCGGGTTCAATCCCAAATCGATTTGTGTAGGATTTACGGTGGAAAAAGTAGCTATGAGACAGGTTTCTCTCCCAGTACTTTAGTTTTCCCCTGTCAGTATCATTCCACCAATGCTCCATACTCATTCATTCATCTACCACCAACACTGTATAATGTTTCTCTCCCAGTACTTCAGTTTCCCCTGTCAGTATCATTCCACCAATGCTCCATACTCATTCATACATCTACCACCAACGCTGTATAATGTTTCTCTCCCAGTACTTCAGTTTCCCCTGTCAGTATCATTCCACCAATGCTCCATACTCATTCATTCATCTACCACCGACGCTGTATAATGTTTCTCTCCCAGTACTTCAGTTTCCCCTGTCAGTATCATTCCACCAATGCTCCATACTCATTCATTCATCTACCACCGACGCTGTATAATGTTTCTCTCCCAGTACTTCAGTTTCCCTGTCAGTATCATTCCACCAATGCTCCATACTCATTCATTCATCTACCACCGACGCTGTATAATGTTTCTCTCCCAGTACTTCAGTTTCCCCTGTCAGTATCATTCCACCAATGCTCCATACTCATTCATACATCTACCACCAACGCTGTATAATGTTTTTCTCCCAGTACTTCAGTTTCCCCTGTCAGTATCATTCCACCAATGCTCCATACTCATTCATTCATCTACCACCAACACTGTATAATGTTTCTCTCCCAGTACTTCAGTTTCCCCTGTCAGTATCATTCCACCAATGCTCCATACTCATTCATACATCTACCATCAACGCTGTACAGAGTATACACAAAAGAATGGTGCGGTTTCAATGGTGAATAAAGGGAAACCGCACCATTCTTTTTGTGTATACCCTGTATAATGTTTCTCTCCCAGTACTTCAGTTTCCCATGTCAGTATCATTCCACCAATGCTCCATACTCATTCATAGATCTACCACCAACGCTGTATAATGTTTCTCTCCCAGTACTTCAGTTTCCCCTGTCAGTATCATTCCACCAATGCTCCATACTCATTCATTCATCTACCACCGACGCTGTATAATGTTTCTCTCCCAGTACTTCAGTTTCCCCTGTCAGTATCATTCCACCAATGCTCCATACTCATTCATTCATCTACCACCGACGCTGTATAATGTTTCTCTCCCAGTACTTCAGTTTCCCCTGTCAGTATCATTCCACCAATGCTCCATACCCATTCATACATCTACCACCAACGCTGTATAATGTTTCTCTCCCAGTACTTCAGTTTCCCCTGTCAGTATCATTCCACCAATGCTCCATACTCATTCATTCATCTACCACCGACGCTGTATAATGTTTCTCTCCCAGTACTTCAGTTTCCCCTGTCAGTATCATTCCACCAATGCTCCATACTCATTCATACATCTACCACCAACGCTGTATAATGTTTCTATCCCAGTACTTCAGTTTCCCCTGTCAGTATCATTCCACCAATGCTCCATACTCATTCATACATCTACCACCAACGCTGTATAATGTTTCTCTCCCAGTACTTCAGTTTCACCTGTCAGTATCATTCCACCAATGCTCCATACTCATTCATACATCTACCACCAACGCTGTATAATGTTTCTCTCCCAGTACTTCAGTTTCCCTGTCAGTATCATTCCACCAATGCTCCATACTCATTCATACATCTACCACCAACGCTGTATAATGTTTCTCTCCCAGTACTTCAGTTTCCCCTGTCAGTTTCATTCCATCAATGCTCCATACTCATTCATACATCTACCACCAACGCTGTATAATGTTTCTCTCCCAGTACTTCAGTTTCACCTGTCAGTATCATTCCACCAATGCTCCATACTCATTCATACATCTACCACCAACGCTGTATAATGTTTCTCTCCCAGTACTTCAGTTTCCCCTGTCAGTATCATTCCACCATATGCTCCATACTATTCATACATCTACCACCAACGCTGTATAATGTTTCTCTCCCAGTACTTCAGTTTCCCCTGTCAGTATCATTCCATAATGCTCCATACTCATTCATACATCTACCACCGCGCTGTACAATCGTAACAGTGTACAGTGTAGTTAGAGAAATGACATATATATAGGCCTGCACCCCGCGACCCCCTCTAATGCAGGTGAACAAAATGATGGACACAAGAATGCTTGACACTTGGGATTTACTGATGAATGCTGGAGTCGTCAGGCTCAGGATAGGGTCCATTGTTGGGCTGTTGTGAACACGGTGATGAACTTTCTGTTTCCATAGAGGGTCGAGGATTTTTGATCAGCTGAGCGACTGTTAGATTATGAAGCAGTGTTGCTCTGTGGAGTTCTGTCACTTTAAATGAAAATTACCCGAGTTTCTGTTGTTAAGCCGTTCCCGAGAGAGAGATATTGCCTTATGTTCTGTGTATATATGTTATAGGTCGTATGTAAGTTATGTGAATATTTGAATTTTATATTTATACTGTTTGACATATGTTAGTTTGACGTCATGTGTTTCATGAAGTGTAGACAGCCGGCCAGGAGTTCTTTCATGTCACATGTTGAATGTGATAATGTACGTGCAGTAGCTGACAGTGTCACCGTAGAACGTAGCACCTGGAGCACAATGTTGTTAACCCTTTGGAGCATCAGCTCGTACCGCGCAGTAAACACACTCGTCTCAGTTATACAAACCAGTCAGTTAATGTGTACAGTGAAATAATCGCTGTTTGTTCTGAGATCCACACAAAACACATAAATACAGTCCGTACCGCGCAGTAAACTCACTCCGTCTCAGTTATACAAACCAGTCAGTTAATGTTGTACAGTGAAATAATCGCTGTTTGTTCTGAGATCCACACAAAACACATAAATACAGTCCGTACCGCGCAGTAAACACACTCCGTCTCAGTATACAAACCAGTCAGTTAATGTTGTACAGTGAAATAAT
Organism: Reticulitermes speratus; assembly: GCA_021186555.1. Taxonomy (NCBI): domain Eukaryota; kingdom Metazoa; phylum Arthropoda; class Insecta; order Blattodea; family Rhinotermitidae; genus Reticulitermes; species Reticulitermes speratus. The sequence goes on from JAJKFL010000237.1 coordinate 41,657,154, forward strand.
CGCTGTTTGTTCTGAGATCCACACAAAACACATAAATACAGTCCGTACCGCGCAGTAAACTCATTCCGTCTCAGTTATACAAACCAGTCAGTTAATGTGTACAGTGAAATAATCGCTGTTTGTTCTGAGATCCACACAAAACACTAAATACAGTCCGTACCGCGCAGTAAACTCATTCCGTCTCAGCTATACAAACCAGTCAGTTAATGTTGTACAGTGAAATAATCGCTGCTTGTTCTGAGATCCACACAAAACACATAAATACAGTCCGTACCGTGCAGTAAACACACTCCGTCTCAGTTATACAAACCAGTCAGTTAATGTTGTACAGTGAAATAATCGCTGTTTGTTCTGAGATCCACACAAAACACATAAATCAGTCCGTACCGCGCAGTAAACACACTCCGTCTCAGTTATACAAACCAGTCAGTTAATGCTGTACAGTGAAATAATCGCTGCTTGTTCTGAGATCCACACAAAACACATAAATACAGTCCGTACCGCGCAGTAAACACACTCCGTCTCAGTATACAAACCAGTCAGTTAATGTTGTACAGTGAAATAATCGCTGTTTGTTCTGAGATCCACACAAAACACATTGTTGAATGTTAAACTGGTGGTACATATAGTAACCACTGGGCTTTAAAGGGGACTTAAAAATACTAAAATCAACCTGAATTGTACCGCGCAGTAAACACACTCCGTCTCGGTTATAAAAACCAGTCAGTTAATGTTGTTCTGAGATCGACACAGAACATATAAATACACAGCGTAGGTAAAATACAATTTTTTTTGTGGCGAAACAGGTGGTTCATATTGTAGCCACTGTGCTTTAAAGGGTTAATTTACTTGTGATGGTTACGATTGGAAATCCCTAGACTTGTTGCACGTTTAAGGCCACTTGTAAGGGCACTTAGAAGAGTCTTTATGGAATTGTGATCTTGAAATGAGTTTTCCTGTGACGCCGTGTAGTCTGGTACAAAAGGACCGACATACTCTCTTCATCTTCAGTGTAATTAGTCCTGAGGATGCAGGGAGGAGATTCCTAAGAATGTCGTAAGTTTGTACCAGGCCGCAAGGCGTCACACCCCTGAACACCCATGATATTAATCGATGCTTTAAGAACACGAAATGTTGTCATGAATTTGGCAATTTGTGCACCGTGAAAGTTAGTCCTAGTGAAGACTTTTCTAACACCCTGTGGTGACGTATGATTAAAGAGTTACATTTGTTATTGCTGTTAATTGGGGAGGGGACATATGTGAAATTGGTTGTAGGAGTCCGATCGCAATCTTGTGGCACGTGTTTGGGCGGGCAGTTTGCTTACAGCTTGACTGAACGTGTGGAGTGGTCGTTTAGCACGGGCAGATCGAGGCACCTCTAACAATGGTTTATGTTCTTACATCACTTTTATTCCTTGTGATGCCTCGTATGACACGCATTTCCATACACTGTACGCTATTTCACGTTTTTGGCCACGGATAAATCTATGGTTTCGTATCTCAGTGCCATATTATAATACCAGTATTCTATGAGTGAAATTTTTTTTCGTTTATTGGCGGGCATAACAGAACGATCTGCTGTCCATAGCTACTTGTAACAGACTGACCCGATACCCCTCTAGTACCTCCCATGGACGAGTCCAAAGAGAGCGACTGAACTCGGTTCTTTGTGCAGTGCCATAAGATTGCGATTGGACTCTATTTCACTGTGAGGATGTGTATACGTACTTAGAGGTCAAGTTGTCACTTTCAACAATAAAAATATTTTTATATTATTTGTGATTTAAGCACACCCTTTATTCTGTTCATTTGTAAAGGAGTTTTGGGTACAGCAGCTTGTCGAAACGTTAAAGCATTACCGTCGTTTCGGAGGATTTTGCTGCCTTAAAGAAGAAGGCGAAAGTTGAATCACATGTAAGAAGTAACATTATACAAACAGCTTTGTCTAAGCACCTTACCGTGGAGGGGAGAGAGGCGTGGAGGAAGTCCTCCATGCTTTGCAGACCTTGAAATTGCGTGGAAATGAATTATCAGCTTCAGGTTTGATATCAGCGCCCTGGACGAGTCCTTAGATGCGGCTGTCGTTTTGATGAAGATGGAAGTTGTTAGGATATGACGTCACATCAATTATCACTTATGTGTAACCATTTAGTGCTCAGATTTCTTCTCGCCATCTTTGCATTTTCCTACATTTCAAGGGTGTACATACACATTATTATTTTTTTTTTTAAAGCAGGAGGCACCTTCCTTCTTACCTCCTTAAACCCCTCAATTTCCAAATTTCCAATCTAATCGATCCGTACAATTTAATCAGTACAGTAGACCCTCGATTTAACGGACAAGAAATTTTTGTCCTAAAGGAAAAATTTATTATATATAAATTAATATATATTAATGTATTATATAAATTGAATATTATTGAATTTAATTAAGATAAAGTTCGGTTCCTGTCGTAAATTTATTTTCATATTTTCAACAGATGTTTTAGTGACGTGTATAAATTACTGAATGTACATTATAATAATATTTTATTGATACTTATACATTATAATAACATTTTGATACACCCTGTACATTGTAAGTTCGTTATTAATATATGTATTTAAAATACATTCGATTTAACGGACTTTCGGCAACAGCGGACACACCTTGCCCCCACAATTAGTCCGTTAAATCGAGGGCCTACAGTATATACATTCTTTCACCACCCTTTATTTTCCCAGTACGAAATTATTTTGGCACCACTCGCCTGTTTATTTTATAAATTACATCTTAACGCAGGGTTGGGCCCCACATGGGGACTTCAGTAAGTGTTTATGTCTTCAGTTGTCATGTGAGACATTGTGTAGCTCTGCACGTACTGAAGAGACTGCGGGCGGAACGTAGCAGTTGAAGTCCGTGCACGAGCACGTGTGGTACTCGAGCGGTGCGGTTGAAGTCCGTGCACGAGCACGTAGTGATACTGAGCGGTGCGGTTGAAGTCCGTGCACGAGCACGTGGATACTGAGCGGTGCGGTTGAAGTCCGTGCACGAGCACGTAGTGGTACTGAGCGGTGCGGTTGAAGTCCGTGCACGAGCACGTAGTGATACTGAGCGGTGCGGTTGAAGTCCGTGCACGAGCACGTGATACTGAGCGGTGCGGTTGAAGTCCGTGCACGAGCATGTGATACTGAGCGGTGCGGTTGAAGTCCGTGCACGAGCACGTAGTGGTACTGAGCGGTGCGGTTGAAGTCCGTGCACGAGCACGTAGTGATACTGAGCGGTGCGGTTGAAGTCCGTGCACGAGCACGTAGTGATACTGAGCGGTGCGGTTGAAGTCCGTGCACGAGTACGTAGTGGTACTGAGCGGTGCGGTTGAAGTCCGTGCACGAGCACGTGGTACTGAGCGGTGCGGTTGAAGTCCGTGCACGAGCACGTAGTGGTACTGAGCGGTGCGGTTGAAGTCCGTGCACGAGCACGTAGTGGTACTGAGCGGTGCGGTTGAAGTCCGTGCACGAGCACGTAGTGGTACTGAGCGGTGCGGTTGAAGTCCGTGCACGAGCACGTAGTGGTACTGAGCGGTGCGGTTGAAGTCCGTGCACGAGCACGTAGTGGTACTGAGCGGTGCGGTTGAAGTCCGTGCACGAGCACGTAGTGGTACTGAGCGGTGCGGTTGAAGTCCGTGCACGAGCACGTAGTGGTACTGAGCGGTGCGGTTGAAGTCCGTGCACGAGCACGTAGTGGTACTGAGCGGTGCGGTTGAAGTCCGTGCACGAGCACGTAGTGGTACTGAGCGGTGCGGTTGAAGTCCGTGCACGAGCACGTAGTGATACTGAGCGGTGCGGTTGAAGTCCGTGCACGAGCACGTAGTGGTACTGAGCGGTGCGGTTGAAGTCCGTGCACGAGCACGTAGTGGTACTGAGCGGTGCGGTTGAAGTCCGTGTACCAGCACGTAGTGGTACTGAGCGGTGCGGTTGAAGTCCGTGTACGAGCACGTAGTGGTACTGAGCGGTGCGGTTGAAGTCCGTGCACGAGCACGTAGTGGTACTGAGCGGTGCGGTTGAAGTCCGTGCACGAGCACGTAGTGGTACTGAGCGGTGCGGTTGAAGTCCGTGCACGAGCACGTAGTGGTACTGAGCGGTGCGGTTGAAGTCCGTGCACGAGCACGTAGTGGTACTGAGCGGTGCGGTTGAAGTCCGTGCACGAGCACGTAGTGGTACTGAGCGGTGCGGTTGAAGTCCGTGCACGAGCACGTAGTGGTACTGAGCGGTGCGGTTGAAGTCCGTGCACGAGCACGTAGTGGTACTGAGCGGTGCGGTTGAAGTCCGTGTACGAGCACGTAGTGGTACTGAGCGGTGCGGTTGAAGTCCGTGCACGAGCACGTAGTGGTACTGAGCGGTGCGGTTGAAGTCCGTGCACGAGCACGTAGTGATACTGAGCGGTGCGGTTGAAGTCCGTGCACGAGCACGTAGTGGTACTGAGCGGTGCGGTTGAAGTCCGTGCACGAGCACGTAGTGATACTGAGCGGTGCGGTTGAAGTCCGTGTACGAGCACGTAGTGGTACTGAGCGGTGCGGTTGAAGTCCGTGCACGAGCACGTAGTGGTACTGAGCGGTGCGGTTGAAGTCCGTGCACGAGCACGTAGTGGTACTGAGCGGTGCGGTTGAAGTCCGTGCACGAGCACGTAGTGGTACTGAGCGGTGCGGTTGGAAGTGAAACTGAGTATCGTAAATTACAGTGTTGTAACCCACAGTTTTGTGTTGGTTAACGAGATTAAAGGCTATATGGTTGTGGCTCGGTGTCCACAGCCTCGTTTAAGGGCGCCACGGGGAAGTGAGGATGTTAAGGGCTGCGTCTTTTGCACAGCTGGGCCCTTACGAGCTTCCAACTGCACGCGATTGTAGTGGCAAACCCTGAAAGGAAGAAGTCACTATGTAAATCCATGAATAGATGGAAGGATAATATTAAAACTGATCTTAAGTAAGGTGTGAGGTTGTGGATTGCTTCCGAGTCTGGAAGAAGACGGGTGACGGGCTTTTGTGAATGCTGTAATGAGCTTTGGGGGTTTCTGTAAAGGCATGTGACTCCTTGACCATCGCAGTGACCGCCGGTCTGTGCAGCTGTAGTCATTATGATGATACGTAACAACTGACCGATCTGTTTCAAGTAATACTTCGCTTTATTTCTTCTTTTCTTGCGCACTTGGTTTTTTCCGGGCACACGCTGTATCTTTGCTGGTTTTTTACTGCTTAAATGCGTCTTATCTCTGGAACTGCACGTCTGTTGTACATGCTCTGAAATACAGGTGTCCCTTTTGACGTGTCCCTGAAAATGGATGCTTTAATGTTGTTTTCAGGTGTATATAGGCTTTGTATGCGATGAGATTGTCGTGCTCATTGATACGATAAAAAGGACACCCTGTAGCTAATCACGGTTATTAACAATTGTATGTCATTCAATTCCTGTTCCACTAACCGGATATCAAAGGGTGTTATTATTATTATTATTATTATTATTATTATATCGTCGTCACCATGACGTAAGTGCCACTCCTTCAATCAGGTGTGCCAACTCTACCACTTACAAGTGCCGCTATAAGAGGCACTTGTTTTGGAGGACATGTTTCTTCAGTAAGCTATGGTAAGTTTGTGACATTTTGTTTCAGTTCTTATATATTTTATTTATTGACGTCATTTCGTATACATGTGTTATGTACGTTAAGTACATATATACAGGGCATACACAAAAGAATGGTGCGGTATCAAAAGTGAATAAAAAATGTATTTCTCACCTTAGACGGGCACAACATACACCGTCAGCGGCGGCAACTGTCCAAGTTTCTCATTTGGTAATTACAATCCTTCAATGTGTGCACCCTGGGTCACACGACACACATCCACACGGTAATCAAACTCATCCCAGACCCGGTGTAGCATGTCCGCTGTAATGGCCTGCAGTGCATGCGTTATCCGATCACGAATTTCATGGATGGACGTGGGCAATGGTGGTACATAAACGCTGTCTTTAACGAACCCCCAAAGAAAGAAATCGCACGGTGTAAGATCTGGCGAACGGGGTGGCCAAGGGAGAAGGTTCTTGTCTCCATTTGCAGCAGCACGTCCGATCCAGCGCTGTGGAAGAACACGATTGAGAAGCACTCGTACATTCCTGTGAAAATGGGGGGGGGGGGGGAAGCGAACTGCTGGTAGCGCATGAGAAACTCGGACAGTTGCCGCCGCTGACGGTGTATGTTGTGCCCGTGTGATGTGAGACATAAATTTTTTATTCACTTTGAAACCGCACCATTCTTTTGTGTATGCCCTGTATTTTAAGGGCTTGTCTATTATAAGTAACAGCTGTTGGCACACATCAATTATTTTCATGTACGGCCATTTCTATGATGTTGTGGTGAGGGTAATGAACACGAAGCTTGCTGTCTTTTGGTACGTGGCGCCGTGTATTCTAATACCTAGTTGATCACTGTTTCGGAGAAAATTTCTGCCTCCATCTTCAGGGTTGGTAACGAATTTACAAAGTTTTTGACGGTCCGTTATAACTGCCGGTAGGTACCGTAACAGTGATGTCCTGTTTGCCCATCCACATCTAGCTTCTAGCGATCCCGGCAACCATAATAATTTTAATACCAACCTTCACAAAAATAATAATATCAGTAAGTAATGTTGTTGGACATACTGTTGCGAGGCAGAAACATAAGAACAACGTCCCTTTAAGTAATACTGGATCAGTCGTTTATACTCATTTCTGAGTGTCGTGACCCTACTGGCACGAAGCCATAGGTTGTCATGGGAGAATTTTACCAGCGGTGGTTTCCCGTTGCCTTCCCGCCGTGTACGATTCTATTCATCCTGATAGAGCCGATGAGGAGACTTGGGCGAGAAATGGCCGCTAAATTTAGCTTACGTAACATTTCTATTCATGCCCGTAAGGTTCTTTTACATGCCGTAAATCTACGACATGGGACCGACGGCTTTACTTCCCCTCCGAAGGAAGTTTTGCTACGGATTTTTATCACCCTTAAAAATCCATCTACCTGGGTCGGGATCGAACCCGCGAACCTTGGGTCCAGTGGCGAGCACGCTAACCACTAGTCCACCGAGGGCAAGATACTGGATCAGTTAACAGTGTTATTTGTGTTAATTGCGTAAGAATATCGCTCGCTCCTGTGATGTTTCTTTCCCTGTAATATTCGCGGTAACTTTGTCGGCTGCTCTAGCGGTGCATCATGGGAATATGCCGAATTATTATCACGGTTTATTTGAATACATTATATATACCGTGTATTTTTTATAATTAATTTTATTTAAATCCAAGAAATCGGTCAAAGAAAGTGTAGTGCATTTGTTGGATTGAAATAAAATTAATTAACGGTTTGTTTGAATTTCCCTCCGGCGTGGCAACACCGGACGTGTTTTGAAAATGCGGTGTAGAATCTTTTTAACGTTGACGTCACGCCAGCGTCACTGTCCCGTAATGACGCACACTAGACGTTAAATACCGTGGTCTGTCTCGCTGTTAGACTACACGGCGTCACAGCCCGGAAGACAGCAGTTCTTTTGAGGTTATGCAGTGCGGTATTAAGGCAGGGACACAAGACATTGGTCAGGGATGTCAAAACTGTAACAAGGAGCTATGAAATGGCTTTAGTGGTGAAATATTTCGTATCTGATGCTAGTTTATTGAATTGTAAGTTGGTATGTTATCGCCCTTTCGTGTCACACTAGAGATATCTAGCAAAGAAAGGGTAAAGGTAAAGGTCACCCTAGAACGGGCCATGAAGGCCCCGAGGGGGAGTAGAGGTATAGCTGTACTCTTTCTTTAACCCTGGCACTAGATGGGGTGGGTGGTCAACGCCACGCCCCGGCCACTTTACCCACAGGAATGACCCGGTGACCCATTGTACAGGAGGCTGGGTAGGCCCCAGGGCCGGTCTGGACGTGTGCTGAAAATCTCGCCTCCACCGGGATTCGATCCCCGGACCGTCCAGCCCGTAGCGTAGTCGCTATACCGACTGAGCTATCGCGGCCCGGAAAAAGAAAACGTTCATAATTTGTTGGGAGCGTGGCAGTGTCGGTGAAAAAGGAAAATGTTTGTCACCCCTTGAGTAAAGTACAGTAGAGTCTCGGTGTTACGTGATTAATTTGGATAACAACTTCACGAACATCGGAAAAAATTTTCAATATAAAACATTTGTTTGATCTGAAGAATCTCTAAAATGACAACAATGTAAATGAACATACTTTCTAAAACGATAAAAAGCACGAAAGTTTATTCTTAGTCAAATACAGGGTGGCGCGGAGCCGACTGACACATTTCAAAGGGTCATAGATAATGGAATACTAATAGGAAAAACAAAACGAAAACGTCGATAAATACACTGAACTATGCCATTTATTACTCAAATATTACAAGCTGATTTTTTAAAATTACATCATAAAGATGGCCTCCGTTTAAATCAATGCATTCTTGTAAGCGTTTCCGGAAGTTGCCGTACACGCGCCGCCGTTGGTCCTCATCAATAGTCGCAACCTCGTCAACAATGGCTTGTTTGAGTTCTTGAATAGTCATGATGCGCCTCCGGAACACACGGTCTTTCAAGAATCCCCACAGGAAGAAATCGGGGACAGCAAGATCGGGTGACCGAGCAGGCCAAGCGATGTCCCCGAAACGAGAGATAACAGTTCCGAACATTCCACGAACAACGTCCATATTGTTCCGTGCAGTGTGGGCTGTTGCTCCATCCTGCACCTCGCCTTCGAGGGCTTGGCATTGACCCCAAAGCCCTTCATTTTCAGCAGGATGACTATTCAAGAACTCAAACAAAGCCATTGTTGACGAGTTTGCGGCTATTGATGAGGACCAACGGCGGCGCGTGTACGGCAACTTCCGGAAACGCTTACAAGAATGCATTGATTTAAACGGAGGCCATCTTTATGATGTAATTTTAAAAAAATCAGCTTGTAATCTTTGAGTAATAAATGGCATAGTTCAGTGTATTTATCGACGTTTTCGTTTTGTTTTTCCTGTTACTATTCCATTATCTATGACCCTTTGAAATGTGTCAGTCGGCTCCGCGCCAACCTGTACAAACATTTCTTGGAAGCACAAAATAAACTGACTGGAGCAAAACCTCAGTCCATGAAACACGAAAGCAGTCAGCGTCACTTAATGGGACACAAAGCTTGACTGAGCTGAGCCGTGATTCCATTTCGTCACAACCAGTCGCCAAAGTTCGATACAGTGACATTATAGTGGGTGATCACACGAAAGGTCAAAATCCCGAACATCGAGTTCCACGAACTTCGAGACTCTACTGTCTTTCTCCTGTAGTGTGTAAAGGGTTATCTTTGTTATGGCGGCGACTTTTCGTGACTGGTCACGTGTTTGTTTCTTATTGTGTCAATAGCTGACATCTTCAGCCAAAGTAAGCCGTTGGTTCGAGATGCTGCAGGTGGCTGCTCCACTGTCGCGTCCTGAGAGCGGCTTCGTCGACGGCACCGGAGAAGAAGAAGGCGAAGCGTCGGAAGGCTCCGAGCCCCTGCTGAATAGACTACGAAGCCGGAAGAGACGAAAGTTACTGGGACTTAGGATGCATGGAAGGGTCACCACATTTTGACATTAGTAGACGTTTAGGATTTGTCGCCATATTCAGAACAGCCCCCTACAACTGCCATATTCTCTGTGTTTAGTGTAATAATACAGGGTATACACAAAAGAATGGTGCGGTTTCAATAGTTTTCACTATTGAAACCGCACCATTATTTTGTGTATACCCTGTAATAATAGTGCCAAATTGATTCAGGTCAGGGGACATAATTTGGGCACACACGCACATCTTAAAGGAAACAAAAATTTCCCCCCCCCTCCTTTTGATACGACAGGAAACCTAATTTCTGCACGGTATTTGTTTCGTCCAGATTTGCGAGTTGAACGTAACAAGCCACTGTGCGTGGTACAGGTGTTCTGCGTACGGTGGCTGGCAGCAACTTACAACTACGAAGGACATTCAAAGAACAGAGTGAAGATGATGTCACAAGGGCGTAATCTGATATCTCTGACTGTCGGCAGAACTTCACCCACCGCCATGGCTTCTAGTGCACAGAGTCACCATCGTGAAAGGTTCCTCGAACGGCGAAAAATCACGCCGATGACAGCGTCTACCATCATTGCAGTTTGTCTAGTAATTTTGCTCATAAACATGGCGGGTTGTTTTAAATTAGAACTGTTATGGTATGTTTTTCATTTGCAGACTCGTTCCTTTTGTAAGGCGTTGTGTGAAATGACGTTTCGAGAATGCAGTAAATGTTCTTGCGTTATCAGAGGTCTCCTGGTGCAGTGTTCAGTGCTCATAAGGTTCTGTCGTCGTTCTTGAGACAGACAAGCACATGTTCGTCAGTACTTCGTCTCGATTCAGTTTGAACAATTGTTTCTACATGTTTCTGAAGCACAATGGGACCGTATCGACTAAAATTCTTCTCGACTCTAGATGGCATATCGTATCACCAATTAGAATCCCACAAACTGTAGAACCAACGTTGATAAAAATGTTACTTTTTCAATTTTTTTTTTCATACATATGCCAACACGTATATACAGAGTGGCGCAAAAATCACCACACAACAGCCTTTCTCTTTTTTCAACATCAAGTGGCAAGTGACTTTTGCGCCACCCTGTATTATATTTTAAAAACTTTTGAATAAAACGAGGCTATGTTTTTTTTTTTACATTTTCCCGCACAATACATGAGGATTTCCAAACAATGCCCGTAAAATATTTAAAACACTTTTTCAATATATGCGCGCTAAACACACGTGTTGTGCTGCGGGTTGCTGTTGGTCAGATTGTAACACTGTCGTGTGATACGAATGTCTAGAATATCTGCATGTAGAAGAGAGGTTAGGAATGTACTCAACGAAAAGACCTAGAAACGTAAGTCTGAACTAGTAGTAGTGACATCTAGTTATCTATTTAGGAATTATAATAAATACTGACTGTTCTTTGTTTTTAACATTTGTGGAACGCCGAAATTATGGCTGAAACTTTTGCTACCCCTGTATAATACCGTCATACATTTAGATCTGATTTTTTTCCCCCCAGTTTTGGGGCCACTCTTTCTTTTACACGGAACAGTCACACCCATTAATCCTGAGATGCATTTCCGTGGTCACAGACATATTATAATGGTCCTGTGAACAAGGTGATTGTGAGGTTTGATCGTATCGCCGCTGAGAATATGAAGATTGCTGAGATTATTACTGTCTTCTGGGCCGTGACGCCGTGTATTTTGGCACAGATGTGTCGGCGTTCCTCCGAAACGTCCGCATGTTTGCACCGAACTACACAGCGTCATGTCCCGTTTATTCAATTGAAGTCAGAATACACACTTTATCGGGCAGGTCTTCGTATATCGAACCGTTTTCGGGTACGATATCACGTGACCTGTGTTCATGCCGCTCTTTCTGGCACAGTTAGTGACTTGTTGCGGGCCGGGTAGTCGGGCTTCGGTTGCCGGTAGGGGAAGGAGGTTTGTGTGTAAGTAAGGTAAAGGTAAATGTCACCCTAGAACAGGCCATGAAGGCCCAGAGGGGTAGTAGAGGTATATCTCTACTCTTTCTTTAACCCTGGCGCTAGATGGGGGTGGGTGGTCAACTCCACTCCCCGGCCGCTTTACCCCCGGGAATGACTCATTGTATAGGAGGCTTGGTGGGCCCCAGGGCCAGTCTGGACGGCTGCTGAAAATCTCTCCCCCACCCGGATTCGATCCCCGGACCGTCCAGCTCGTAGCGAGTCGCTCTACCGACTGAGCTGTCGCGGCCCACGGAAGTTTCTGTATGCACAACCAAACCCTCCTGTCCAGTGGGTATTGGGAATATAGTGGCCTGAGCGTGAATCTAACAACTTGCCGTCATGTAGTGCAAAGGGTAAGAATGATTTGAATTTCTTCTACTTTCATTTCCTCTTCCGTCTTCAGAGGACGGTGCATAGGCCTAAACACAGGGATCTTCCCTTTGCTTTTGTTGATATGGCGATGAATGATCTGTATGAATCAATACATTTGCAGTCCTGTGTTTACTGCTCACAAAGAACACTGCCGTGAAGTCTTTTATTCGCAATGATATCGATATCAGCCGCTGTCATATCGTTCGACAGCACTCAACATATGTATCAAGCAGAGAGATACTAGTTTAGACATTGGACGTAACAAACTACAGAACTGGCCACGTGTTCTGTCGTTAACGACACGTTTAGACATTGGACGTAACAAACTACAGAACTGGCCACGTGTTTTGTCGTTAACGACACGTTTAGACATTGGACGTAACAAACTACAGAACTGGCCACGTGTTCTGTCGTTAACGACACGTTTAGACATTGGACGTAACAAACTACAGAACTGGCCACGTGTTCTGTCGTTAACGACACGTTTAGACATTGGACGTAACAAACTACAGAACTGGCCACGTGTTCTGTCGTTAACGACACGTTTAGACATTGGACGTAACAAACTACAGAACTGGCCACGTGTTCTGTCGTTAACGACACGTTTAGACATTGGACGTAACAAACTACAGAACTGGCCACGTGTTCTGTCGTTAACGACACGTTTAGACATTGGACGTAACAAACTACAGAACTGGCCACGTGTTCTGTCGTTAACGACACGTTTAGACATTGGACGTAACAAACTACAGAACTGGCCACGTGTTCTGTCGTTAACGACACGTTTAGACATTGGACGTAACAAACTACAGAACTGGCCACGTGTTCTGTCGTTAACGACACGTTTAGACATTGGACGTAACAAACTACAGAACTGGCCACGTGTTCTGTCGTTAACGACACGTTTAGACATTGGACGTAACAAACTACAGAACTGGCCACGTGTTCTGTCGTTAACGACACGTTTAGACATTGGACGTGACAAACTACAGAACTGGCCACGTGTTCTGTCGTTAACGACACGTTTAGACATTGGACGTAACAAACTAACAGAACTGGCCACGTGTTCTGTCGTTAACGACACGTTTAGACATTGGACGTAACAAACTACAGAACTGGCCACGTGTTCTGTCGTTAACGACACGTTTAGACATTGGACGTAACAAACTACAGAACTGGCCACGTGTTCTGTCGTTAACGACACGTTTAGACATTGGACGTAACAAACTACAGAACTGGCCACGTGTTCTGTCGTTAACGACACGTTTAGACATTGGACGTAACAAACTACAGAACTGGCCACGTGTTCTGTCGTTAACGACACGTTTAGACATTGGACGTTACAAACTACAGAACTGGCCATGTGTTCTGTCGTTAACGACACGTTTAGACATTGGACGTAACAAACTAACAGAACTGGCCACGTGTTCTGTCGTTAACGACACGTTTAGACATTGGACTAACAAACTACAGAACTGGCCACGTGTTCTGTCGTTAACGACACGTTTAGACATTGGACGTAACAAACTACAGAACTGGCCACGTGTTCTGTCGTTAACGACACGGTTACTAAATCGTCCGTGGCGTTTCCATTGGACATGTTCTTAGCTATGATTGATTCCTTTCGATTTTCAATTGTTATTAATTGTATGAAGTATGTCTTATTTACTGTCGTTTGTAGCTATGTTTATTGAGCTGTTAACGTTTCAGACGTGTCTTCCCTTATAAAGCTTGTGTCCTTTTTGTGAAGAACTGCGCCGTGTAAAAGACACTGTGTTATATTTGTGTCTGCATGTGTAGAGCTGTGAAGTTTATAAGCTGTTGTCTCCAAACAAATGTCTACTGTGAAGTGTACGGCTCAGTGGTTTCAGTCAGTAGTAGTCAATAATGGGCAATTAATTTATGTATGAAGTAATTTGTGTAATTTTTGTTTTCATCTATGGTGGCTCTTTATCCATTGACTGATATCAGAATATCTTCAGTATTGACTGATATCAGAATATCTTCACTATTGACTGATATCAGAATATGTTCAGTATTGACTGATATCAGAATATCTTCACTATTGACTGATATCAGAATATCTTCACTGTTGACTGATATCAGAATATCTTCACTATTGACATATAATATCTTCAATATTCACTTATATCAGAATATCTTCACTATTGACTGATATCAGAATATCTTCACTATTCACTGATATCAGAATATCTTCACTATTGACTGATAGAATACCTTCACTATTGACTGATATCAGAATATCTTCACTATTCACTGAATTAAGAATATCTTCACTATTGACTGATATCAGAATATCTTCACTATTGACTGATATCAGAATATCTGCAGTATTTTCCAGTTCGTCTCTTGTGTTACAGTGTTTTCAAACTCAAGAAATCGAAATCCCATTTCTAACGTCTTAATGAAAGATGACATCTGTATAAGTGCCAAGAAGGTTATCAAGTGTTATATATTTTAGGGCTGTTCTGTCCGCCTTCCTGAAAAGACTCTTAGAAATTTTGAATTACTTAAATTTGCCGATTTTTTAAATATCTGATCATTTTCAGAGACATTTGAAGTTACGTGTAACGTCAGCAAATATCCAAATACGTGGGCAAGTCAGAAAATATTCGGAAAGATTTAAAAAAAATGTTGTTTTGGCTTGCTGTGACGCCATACAGAGACTTGTGGGCCGGTTGACAGTAAGGGTGATTGTGTGGCTATTGTGCAGACCGAAGTGCTGTTGACAGTAAGGGTGATTGTGTGGCTATTGTGCAGACCGAAGTGCTGTTGACAGTAAGGGTGATTGTGTGGCTATTGTGCAGACCGAAGTGCTATTGACAGTAAGGGTGATTGTGTGGCTATTGTGCAGACCGAAGTGCTGTTGACAGTAAGGGTGATTGTGTGGCTATTGTGCAGACCGAAGTACTATTGACAGTAAGGGTGATTGTGTGGCTATTGTGCAGACCGAAGTGCTATTGACAGTAAGGGTGATTGTGTGGCTGTTGTGCAGACCGAAGTTCTATTGACAGTAAGGGTGATTGTGTGGCTATTGTGCAGACCGAAGTACTATTGACAGTAAGGGTGATTGTGTGGCTATTGTGCAGACCGAAGTACTATTGACAGTAAGGGTGATTGTGTGGCTATTGTGCAGACCGAAGTGCTATTGACAGTAAGGGTGATTGTGTGGCTATTGTGCAGACCGAAGTACTATTGACAGTAAGGGTGATTGTGTGGCTATTGTGCAGACCGAAGTGCTGTTGACAGTAAGGGTGATTGTGTGGCTATTGTGCAGACCGAAGTACTATTGACAGTAAGGGTGATTGTGTGGCTATTGTGCAGACCGAAGTACTATTGACAGTAAGGGTGATTGTGTGGCTATTGTGCAGACCGAAGTGCTATTGACAGTAAGGGTGATTGTGTGGCTATTGTGCAGACCGAAGTGCTATTGACAGTAAGGGTGATTGTGTGGCTATTGTGCAGACCGAAGTACTATTGACAGTAAGGGTGATTGTGTGGCTATTGTGCAGACCGAAGTGCTGTTGACAGTAAGGGTGATTGTGTGGCTATTGTGCAGACCGAAGTACTATTGACAGTAAGGGTGATTGTGTGGCTATTGTGCAGACCGAAGTACTATTGACAGTAAGGGTGATTGTGTGGCTATTGTGCAGACCGAAGTGCTATTGACAGTAAGGGTGATTGTGTGGCTATTGTGCAGACCGAAGTGCTATTGACAGTAAGGGTGATTGTGTGGCTATTGTGCAGACGGAAGTGCTATTGTACTGTTTTAACATAAATTATTCCGCATATTTCCTGACTCGCCAGCACATTTCACTGCAGCTGGAGTTTTGTCCATTCATACATTGCGCTCTCTAAGACATTCAGTGGCTGATCGCCCAGTATTATAAGATCATAAAAATTGTTTAGTCTTATGCCTTTAATAATACGGTCTATATAAGTATTAATATTTAATTAATTAATATCCTAATGCATAAGTGTCTTTTAGCAATAACATTATCCAGAATTGTTGTAATGTATCTTAACGAATCTGCGATAAATTTCAGCTCCGTTCTGCGTCTCACTCTCACGTTTTTGTCAACAAAACCTGACGATAAGTGAGTCGCCGACAATACCGGCAACTGACTTTCTCATGACGTCACATTCTTCTGACACGTGACGTGTTGTATTTTAAGTTCTTGTTACTGAAACCGGAGGTAAGAAGGTGTGGATGACACAGCGTTGTCAGATCCTCGATATGAATGAACCATGCTGAATATATGGGCCGTTATTGACGTATCAGATTGAATAAATACAATTTATCACTGGAAAATTATGTAAACTGCTAATCGGATGTGCGTTTATCATTGAATTCCGAAAAGTTTCTGGATTTCATTTGAGTACGCATAACGAGTTTAATACAGGGTCATTATTTTATCTGACAACTACCGTTTGCCACTTCCACCTCCGCCACTCCGCGCTTATGGGTGGTTAGACGTGTGGGCTGCGTCAATACGAGAAACGAGCCGACAGGAAGTGGCAGCCGATAGTGGTCAGATAAAATAATGACCGTAAATGAAAGTTTATTAAACACGTTAACAGACTTATTTCTTACACACCCGAGAGGAATGAGTTTCAAATTGAGGGTTAACAGACTATTAAATTTGGGAGTTTGGGCTTCATGTTGGCTAAACATTTTCTTTCTCCCTTGATTTCAGACTTCCGCCGCGATGTTGATGAAATCTGTGTTCTTCTGGGTGATTACACGGCGTCGTGTGGTAATTATTTACCGACGTTTTCGAGACAACGTATCGGTCCCATCTTCACGTGTCAAGATTCCAAGTAGGAAAGGAAGCTTTCCTAACCGATACGTTGTCCCGAAACGTCGGTAAATAATTACCACACGACGCCGTGTAATTACCCAGAAGACCACACATTTTCTTTCTGCCTATTTTCAACGAACTTTAACAAAACACGTTGCCAAATACATCTCTTACCCTCGGTTTGCCATTGTGTATTTATTACAGTTAATTTAATGTTTGTGTAACGTCAAGACGTTTGTGTCGTGGCCAATTTGACTACTTACAGTAAGTATCTGAACTCCGTACGTACAGCACGATGTACCATATTGTGATACAGCTGCATGTATTGCAGGGTCAATTGACCACATACCAAATGCACTGCAGTGTGGCACATAATATCTTTGTTTTAAACTAGATTATAGAATTTTATTGTGTATGCTGATTTTTATACCATTTTTTGACCCCGTTATAGAGGGTTATGTCATAGTCCAATAAAAACATGAAAATAATTTTTGAGCCTTTTTTGTTTATGTATGACCCCTTTGTTTGTATCTCCACCTTGCCGTGGTAGAGGGGCTTGTGAGCTCCAGTGACTCTGAGAGCTAAGCCGGCGGTAGCATTGCTACCAGTAGGGTCTCCCAAGCCGGACAGATCAAGACGGTAGGAACCAGACGAAGAGAGATGCCTAGGAGATGGGAAATCCAATAAAAACTCCCCTGATGCCAGAAGCAGCGACATCAGTAGCGACTTGAAGCAAGAGCAAATGATGCTCGAGATGGTTCATGATCGTGTAACAACAGGCGTGACCAGAGCGGTGTGAACGGCTGCTGTACTGCGATGTGGAAAGCGAATGGAAAAACTGCCACATTGTTACTTTTACTGGATAGTCTCTTCCAGAAACAGAGACAAATGCGAGATGCTTCCTGTGGAGACAAAACATTCCGGAGGTAAACTACTCCCCCATTCGGATCTCCGGGGGGGGGGGGGGGGAGTGTTTCTAGGGGAACCTTAAGGAAAAGAAGAGATACTGGAAATTGAAAGAGGAAGCACTAGATCGCACCCTGTGGAGAACTCGCTTTGGAAGAGGCTACGGACCTGTCTTAAGACAGACTGCAGAATGAATGAATGTACAAACATAGTGTCCAAAGCTGGGTAACCAAATGTTAGTTGTACAGGGTGATTTTATCTGACCAGTATACTTCGTGTGGTTTGCGTGTCACATAAACCGTACTTGCTCCATGATATCTAGTGGTGATAATATTGAAATAGAGTTTTAAGTACTGTGTGAGGTTGTGGACTGGATGTAGCTAAAGCTGCGTTCCCACGACTGGCGTATTTGACAAGTCATTTGTGCATAATTGTCAAGTTGTGGGAACGATGGACTTGTACAGATATCGGCCACGTGTCCGTTTCCAGACAGCTTTAGGCAAACGTAACTCGGGTCAAATGAATCACTGTTTGTTTCACTTATCAAGTGGAGACTTGCTGTTGCGTTCCCACGACTCGTTTATACTTGACAAGCAGCCCAGTTACTTTGGTGTGGTGAATCAGTATCATTTGTTCCATCGAATGGCCAGGCACACGAGTTGTGGGAACGCGATCACAATGATCATTTGGCAAGGTACTTGGGTAGAAATATTTGTCAAGTAAACCAGACGTGGGAACGCAATGACCATTATTATCTTGGTTCTTAGTGCACTGCACAATTATTGGCGCTTTTGTCAAATTCACCAGTCGTGGGAACGCTGTTTGAGAATAGTGACAGAAGAACGGAACACTCTAATGAATATTTGGGATTCGAAGAGGTCGGGTGTTTCTTGGCCGTGTCAGCGACTGTCAGCTTCTGAAGGACTGTTAGTTTTGCGGGGTTCCATTACAGTGTATAGTCACTTCCAGTCAATAATGCGGATCATGTTTGGTGTCTGGTTACAGCTTGATGAAGACTCTTCAGTCCCTTCAGTCTGTGGACTGTACAACTGAGTCTCCAGTAGCCTGCAGAAAAGCGTAAGGCCATTGTTATAACAGCGCCTATCACTGGTACAAAGGAAATTGTTTCCAACTTGTAAGTTATACATGGCATACACAAAAGAATGGTGCGGTTTCAAAAGTGAATAAAAAATGTATTTCTCACCTTACACGGGCACAACATACACCGTCAGCGGCGGCAACTGTCCAAGTTTCTCATTTGGTAATTACAATCCTTCAATGTGTGCACCCTGGGTCACACGACACACATCCACACGGTAATCAAACTCATCCCAGACCCGGTGTAGCATGTCCGCTGTAATGGCCTGCAGTGCATGCGTTATCCGATCACGAATTTCATGGATGGACGTGGGCAATGGTGGTACATAAACGCTGTCTTTAACGAACCCCAAAGAAAGAAACTCACGCTGCACTGTAATCACAGATCTGGACACCTCAAAACGGAGCACACAGAAAGCCTTCACCTGCTGCAACGCCATCTTTGAAACTGGCCCCGCGGCCACGCAGTAAGCATGAGAAGCGAACTGCTGGTAGCGCATGAGAAACTTGGACAGTTGCCGCCGCTGACGGTGTATGTTGTGCCCGTGTAATGTGAGACATAAATTGTCTATTCACTTTTGAAACCGCACCATTCTTTTGTGTATGCCCTGTATTAATGTTATGATAATTTATATAGTGCCCGCTATGCTAACCTGTTCGACAGCCCGAAAATCGTCGCCACGTTTTCTTTCGGCGATGAATGATAGTTTCTGTATTCGTATTAAAACACGTGACGGAAGTGACTTATAGTCTATGACGACCACAGCGTAATATGGCAAAATAGTATTCGACATGTATACAGGGTGTTCTGAAAGACGGGGGAGATTAATGGCGCTGTATTTTCTTAACAATTACACATACTGAAAAAGAACAAAACAGACTGGCTGGAAGGTAACTCAGACACGTGCAGTTTGTCAAGTAATGCGTTGAAGGTTAAGAGTGTGAAAGCCTGCATGGTCGAATCTTTATTATGAATTACACTGTACGTTTACCCTTCCTAGCACACTGGTCAATATACAGGTATACACAAAAGAATGGTGCGTTTCAAGTGATAAAGGAAACCGCACATTCTTTTGTGTATATCCTGTATAACCACTGCTGTAATATTACAAGCTAACCATTTCTCGTATGAGTGTCCCAATGAACGGGAATTACTTCCCTATATCATACCAACAGATCGGTCTTTATAATGCATATGCAGTGCGTTTTCTGTAGGTAGAAACCGATTTGAAAAGTTTAGATGGATTCTATTCAGTCTTCAGACAGCTAAATCACTAGCAAAGCACCGCGCAGGAGGAATGGTTACGCCGTGATTCCTCGGCAACTTCTCCGACGTTTCTGTGCGACGGGTAGCCTAGTCAGTACCGTGTAGGCTGAAGCTAGCGCAGTCAGAGGGCCGTGACAGAGAACAGGCCGTACTGAGGGACCCACTTGGTAGGTTCGTGTCAGCACATGAAGACGGAAATACAGCCGGCTTCCGAAACGTGTTTTAAGTATGTCAACGATGCATAAGTCCAAAAAAAGAAAGGACTTTCAGAACACAACACTTGTCAAAGAAAGCTTTGTAGAGTTGAGCTTTGCTACCAAATTTTGTATAACTTACCGTGCATTTTTAACAACTCACAAATACACACCAACCAAATGCACTATATTTTCACTTTTCATTCTTTAACCCCTACACATGTTTCTGCCTTTACAAGGCCATCTTCAGGGGGCTCGTAATGTACATTTACTTTACATATTTTTGTCTGCTATCATCACATGTAGTCAAGTTTCATATCATTTATATATTACAGTTATTACAATGTCTGTATTTAAATATATAAAACACAGAATATAAAATCCTTAAATGAGGTTCGTCAATTTTTCGTAATAAAACGATAAAATGAAGCTATATATATATATATACCATAAATAATAAATAATATATATATATACACCATATGTACGATAAAATGAAGCTATATATATATATATATACCATATAGCTTCATTTTATCGTTTTATTACGAAAAATTGACGAACCTATTTAAGGATTTTATATTCTGTTTTATATATTTAAATACAGACATTGTACATAACTGTAATATATAAATGATTATAAACTGACTACTGTGATATATCACATAAAGCAGACATAAACAATGTATGTAAGTAAATGTACATTACGAGCCCCCTGAAGATGGCCTTGTAAAGGCAGAAACATGTAGGGGTTAAAGAATGAAAGGTGAAAATATAGTGCATTTTGTTGGTGTGTAATTTGTGATTTGCTACCAAAGTTACCAACGTGTATTTGTTGCTGTATTTACGAGTGGGCGTCGCAAGTGTTTCGTCTGCGAATATGTCCTGCCTTGTGCAGCATGTACAGTGATTCAGCAAATATAGCCGCCCAAGTTCCCTAGTAACTTTTTGGACTCTTACGATTTAACCACTCAGCTGTCTTAATGCCCTCCACGTGACAGTAACTGAGTCAGTCGCACGCTGGTTGTCATGGCAGCCGTTGTTAGCGACTTGTGTGGTTACTGTGAGGTGCCGTTGAGGCGGTAGAAGCAGTTGACCATGATTGTACTCTGTGATATGTAACTGAAGAAACAGTTGAGCATGACTGTTATCTGTTATGTACTAGCTGAGACTGAAGAAACAGTTGAGCATGACTGTTATCTGTGATGTAAAAGCTGAGACTGAAGAAACAGTTGAGCATGACTTTATCTGTTATGTACTAGCTGAGACTGAAGAAACAGTTGAGCATGACTGTTATCTGTGATGTAAAAGCGAGACTGAAGAAACAGTTGAGCATGACTTATCTGTTATGTACTAGCTGAGACTGAAGAAACAGTTGAGCATGACTGTTATCTGTGATGTAAAAGCTGAGACTGCAGAAACAGTTGAGCATGACTTCATCTGTGATGTACTAGCTGAGACTGAAGAAACAGTTGAGCATGACTGTTATCTGTGATGTAAAGCTGAGACTGAAGAAATAGTTGAGCATGACTTATCTGTGATGTACTAGCTGAGACTGAAGAAACAGTTGAGCATGACTGTATCTGTGATGTAAAAGCGAGACTGAAGAAACAGTTGAGAATGACTGTATCTGTGATGTACTAGCTGAGACTGAAGAAACAGTTGAGCATGACTGTTATCTGTGATGTAAATAGCGCAGACTGAAGAAACAGTTGAGAATGACTTTATCTGTATGTACTAGCTGAGACTGAAAAAAACAGTTGAGCATGACTGTTATCTGTGATGTACTAGCTGAGACTGAAGAAACAGTTGAGCATGACTTTATCTGTATGTAATAGCTGAGACTGAAGAAACAGTTGAGAATGACTGTTATCTGTGATGTAATAGCGCAGACTAAGAAACAGTTGAGCATGACTGTTATCTGTGATGTACTAGCTGAGACTGAAGAAACAGTTGAGCATGACTGTTATCTATGATGTACTAGCGAGACTTTAAGAAACAGTTGAGCAATGACTGTTATCTGTGATGTACTAGCTGAGACTGAAGAAACAGTTGAGCATGACTGTTATCTGTGATGTAACAGCTGAGACTGAAGAAACAGTTGAGAATGTTATCTAGTGATGTACTAGCTGAGACTGAAGAAACAGTTTGAGCATGACTCTTATCTGTGATGTAAAAGCTAGACTGAAGAAACAGTTTCAGCATATATTATCCCGCAAATTCAGAATGTAAAATCAACGCTGAGGACTGAATGAAAAACGATGAGACTGAGAAGTGGTATTGTTATGTAAACAGCTAGACTTATAAGGAACAGGGTTATACATCAATCATTAAATACACTATACTACAGCAGGAGGACACGCTACTCTGATGAGACACACGGGTTACGTTGATATGTGAAAAAGGAATAATACCGAGGAAACGGCAACGTTATCTGTAGGGACACACGGCTAGTACGTTAATACATTGAGGGAACACGGCTAGTACGTTAATGCATGTGAGGGAACACGGCTATACGTTAATACATGTGAGGGACACACGGCTATACGTTAATACATGTGAGGGAACACGGCTAGTACGTTAATACATGTGAGGGACACACGGCTAGTACGTTAATACTTACAGACACCACGAAGATATTGCGCATTCTTACAGACATTATCTTTGTTTTTTAGCAAGCGAAATTGGCGTCAAATGCTCGTCTCTGAAATCGTGCCGTAATTTTGCAAAAGCGAGTGACGTCACTGCCTTCACGTTGCGTAGCGACGCAGTTCTTTTGAACACAATAAGTTCGCATTTCGTGCAGCCGACACATATGCGATGTAATGGAAGTTTTCGTAATGAGGGATCATGGGTGGGTGAGCCGTGTTTACTCAGACGAGGATTTCCCAGGAAATAATGACTTCTGACGTTTTTATCTGCGCTCCGAAAGGCGTGGTCACTTTGAAACCTGTAGAGCCTACCTGTTGTGTTGCTCAACGCGTTTGAAGTTGCTATGTGGGGGTGGGGGCAATGTAGAAACTGTGGAGCGGCGGAAGTCGCGTGTGGGGAAAATGGAAATTTGTGAAAATTAGGCAAAGTAACATTTCTGACTATCTTTTTTTGCACCTAAATATATCAAAAACTGTGAGATACCCGGGGAACTGTATTGGACGTAAAATACATGAGTTGTTTTTCGTTCAATAAGATTACGTGCTTAGAACGTGAAGCCCTGTAGGCTTTGTTGCACATTTCGTCACTTTGTGATTCCCCTAAATTTTGTCTGCATTTCTGCCAGACCGCGCTGCGTCACGTGCCATAACACTGCAGGTCTTTATAAAAAAATTGTGAGAACAAGAAATAGATGTAACTGACGCAGGAACGTATCCAGTTGCGGGTCTCCATGTTAACGAGAAAACTTAAATGTGAATATTTTGATCAATTGAATTACTTAAAATTACTGTCTTCTGGATATGACGCCGTGTAGTTTTATGCAAATATGTATGTTTTCAAACGTATTCCCGCCATCTTCAGGGTTCAAGAACGTAGATAGCAGGTTCCTGGGAAATATCGGCAGAATTACTACCAAGCTATACGGAGTCATATCCCATAATCCTCGTAGTCACCAGTGGAGGTCAGTCAACTGTGATGTATATTTTGTTTGTATCTTACACATTACTGTTACGTTACGACGGAATGCGGCAGTCCTGAGGAAGAACGAACAGTCGGCGATGCTTATCGTAGGAGCATCCTGGGGGGACGGTGTGTCCTGACAGGATTTTGTTTAGGACAATCCAAAGGCATTATCTCAAATTTGGCCACTAACACTTCCACATCCCTTCGAATTTATATACACTAATTATCCTATAAATGACGGGAAGACGAAGAAGAAGCGTAAGCAGCTACTGATGGTCTTAAGGAAAAGAGAAGATACTGGAAACTGAAAGAGGAAGCACTAGATCGAACTGTGTGGAGAACTCGCTTTGGAAAGGCTACGGACCTGTCGTAAGACAGACTGCAGGAATGAATGAATGAATGAATGATCCTATTATTCGACGCGACCCTGTATTCTGAGCTGCTGAGAACCGTCAAACACCCTGTATAACACACGGCTGCTCGTTGTGTGATATCCCAAATGCTGACTTCAGCCGTCATATTATTTTACCTGCACACTGTTGTCAGGCACTTGTAGCTACGTGTAAGTCACCGTGTTTCATTTTTTTTCCTATGGCTCGACAGCCCCTTGGGGGCCTAGGCCTCCTCATTTTTCGAGGCTCACGATCACACACTTTAGACACACCACACTCGGTAGGACTCCTCTGGACGAGTGATCAGCCCGTCGCAGAGACCTCTACCTGACAACACACAACACTCACAACAGACAGACATCCATGTCCTCGGCGGGATTCGAACTCGCAATCCTAGTAAGCGAGCGGCCATAGACCCACGCCTTAGACCGTGCGGCCACTGGGATCCATGTTTCATACCCATACAAAACAGATGGTATAACTGTTCATTCTTTTTCCACTGTGAACCTCATTTGTGTTACTATTTGCGATAAACAGACGTGTAAAAGTTGAACTATTCTCAGTTTCTCGTTACGATGTGTTATGACTGCATTGCCGGCTGTGACGTCGTGTAGTTTCACCTTGTGCTTCAGTTGTCTGCAGGCTTGACGTCGTACTGAACAGTGCTTGACGGACAGACTGACAGTACTGTCATGACATAACCTACGACGTTCCCTCAGTGCCGCTAATGCTCACAAAAATTAATACCACGAAGCAGAACCTGACAGTTGCTCTACCTGTCAGTAATTTTGCCGTCCTTTATGAAACCAGATACTCATTACAGTGTTCACGAAAGTCCAGACCTTATCCTGAGCCAGATGAATCAAATCCACACTTCCGAATCCTATTGCTGAACATCCTTTTTAATATTATCGTACCATCTACGCCTAGGTCTTACAAGCGGTCTCTTTCCTCCGGCCTGTACGCATCCTTCTTCTCCACATGCGTGCTACACTCACCACCCACCACACCCTCGCACTCTCTGTAATAACAATTGGCGCGGAAGACTCTCTCTCTCTCTCTCTCTCTCTCATCTCTCACCATATGCCCCTCACCAGCCTTTTCTCAGACACCCCCAGCCCCGATTTCGTTAAACTGAGACCCCAAGTTTCACACATTACAGGTAAAAGTATAACTCTACGTGTTTCCGTCTTTATGTCCATAGGTAGCTCAGTCAGCATAGTGACTAGGCTACGGGCTGGAATTCCAACGAATGAAGTTCGATTTCCGGCGGGGTAAACGATTTTTCTATTCTCCGAAACGTCCATACAGGCTGTGGGTCTTACTCAATGGTTACCGGGGCTCTTTTACGGGAGTAAATCGGCCGGGATGTGAAGTTGATCGCTCACCTCCATCTAGTGCCGAGGTTAAGAATGAGTGGAGGTGTACCTCCACTCCATATATAAGTTCAATGACGTGATGCTTAAATAAGCACAGGGACGACGAATTTAAATCCTTCATTAATACAGTAACGGCAGTTTAAACAGAAGTAGCAACTTTTAGCGCTGTATTTGAGTGCGCTAGTTAATGTGTTTAGGAAACACAGTACGGTTTATTTTGCAATGTTTCACGCATATAAACTGTTGCTATGACGACCTTATGTGTTCTTGCGTCCTCCACCCCACCTGGCCTAGTATGTTAATGTGTGTTTTAAGTACGGAAAGCTGACAGACGGCGGTTTTGGGCGCGGCGCCCATTTAGCTGTCAGGTTGGCACCGACACCATCATCATACTAAGAAGAGAAGTGGCTAACGGCGGGTCAGCTTGTTCGCAGTACGTAAGTACGCTGTGTCATTATTCGAATTGCGTAATTGCGTCTAACAGCGCTGTATTGTGCGAAATGTGCAGATGTGAAGTAACGCAGAACGTGGGTGTGAAACTTGGTCTGTCACACTGAGGGAGGAACACAGGCTGAGGGTGTTCGAGAGTAGGGTGCTGAGGGGGATATTTGGGCTAGAGGGACGGGGTAACAGGGGAGTGGAGAAGACTACATAACGAGGAACTTTATGATCTGTACTGATCACCAAATATTATTCGGTGATAAAATCAAGAAGATTTGAGGTGGGCGGGGCATGTAGCACGTATGGGGGAGGAGAGAGGTGCATACAGGATTTTGGTGGGGAGACCTGAGGGAAGGAGACCACTTGGAAGACCCAGGCGTAGATGGGAGGATAATATTAAAATGGTATCTTCAAGAAGTGGGATGGGGGGCATGGACTGGATTGATATGGCTCAGGATAGGGACAGGTGGCGGGCTGTTGTGAGTGCGGTAATGAACCTTCGGGTTCCATAAAAGCGGGGAATTTCTTGACTAGCTGAGGAACTGTTAGCTTCTTAAGAAGGACTGTGCTGCATGGAGTTAGTTAGTTAAGTAAGTTAGTTATTAGTTAGTTAGTACTGAACAGTGATGACTATACGCACCACCTATTTTAACATTAAATTATCTACACTTTTTTAGAACTACATGTGTTGTTTGATAGAACTACGTGTGTTGTTTGATAGAACTACTATGTGTTGTTTGATAGAACTACATGTGTTGTTTGATAGAACTACGTGTGTTGTTTGATAGAACTACGTGTGTTGTTTGGTAGAACTACGTGTGTTGTTTGTAGAACTACGTGTGTTGTTTGTAGAACTACATGTGTTGTTTGATAGAACTACGTGTGTTGTTTGATAGAACTACGTGTGTTGTTTGATAGAACTACGTGTGTTGTTTGATAGAACTACAGTTGTTGTATGTTTTAGATAGAACTACATGTGTTGTTTGATAGAACTACGTGTGTTGTTTGGTAGAACTACGTGTGTTGTTTGATAGAACTACGTGTGTTGTTTGATAGAACTACATGTGTTGTTTGATAGAACTACGTTAGTGTTTGTTTGATAGAACTACTGTGTTGTTTGATAGAACTACGTGTGTTGTTTGATAGAACTACATGTGTTGTTTGATAGAACTACGTGTGTTGTTTGATAGAACTACGTGTGTTGTTTGATAGAACTACATGGTTGTTTGATAGAACTACATGTGTTGTTTGATAGAACTACATGTGTTGTTTGATAGAACTACTGTGTTGTTGTGATAGAACTAATGTTGTTGTGATTGTGTTTGATAGAACTACATGTGTTGTTTGATAGAACTACTGTGTTGTTTGATAGAACTACTGTGTTGTTTGATAGAACTACTGTTTGTTTGATAGAACTACGTGTGTTGTTTGATAGAACTACGTGTGTTGTTTGATAGAACTACGTGTGTTGTTTGATAGAACTACGTGTGTTGTTTGATAGAACTACGTGTGTTGTTTGATAGAACTACGTGTGTTGTTTGATAGAACTACGTGTGTTGTTTGATAGAACTACGTGTGTTGTTTGATAGAACTACGTGTGTTGTTTGATAGAACTACGTGTGTTGTTTGATAGAACTACGTGTGTTTGTTTGATAGAACTACGTGTGTTGTTTGATAGAACTACGTGTGTTGTTTGATAGAACTACGTGTGTTGTTTGATAGAACTACGTGTGTTGGCTTTTGATAGAACTACGTGTGTTGTTTGATAGAACTACGTGTGTTGTTTGATAGAACTACGTGTGTTGTTTGATAGAACTACGTGTGTTGTTTGATAGAACTACGTGTGTGTTGTTTGATATAACTACGTGTGTTGTTTGATAGAACTACGTGTGTTGTTTGATAGAACTACAGTGTGTTGTTTGATAGAACTACGTGTGTTGTTTGATAGAACTACGTGTGTTGTTTGATAGAACTACGTGTGTTGTTTGATAGAACTACTGTGTTGTTTGATAGAACTACGTGTTTGTTGTTTGGTAGAACTACGTGTGTTGTTTGATAGAACTACGTGTGTTGTTTGATAGAACTACGTGTGTTGTTTGATAGAACTACGTGTGTTTGTTTGATAGAACTACGTGTGTTGTTTGATAGAACTACGTGTGTTGTTTGATAGAACTGTGTGTTGTTTATAGAACTACGTGTGTTGTTTGATAGAACTACGTGTGTTGTTTGATAGAACTACGTGTGTTGTTTGATAGAACTACGTGTTGTTGTTTGATAGAACTACGTGTGTTGTTTGATAGAACTACGTGTGTTGTTTGATAGAACTACGTGTGTTGTTTGATAGAACTACGTGTGTTGTTTGATAGAACTACGTGTGTTGTTTGATAGAACTACGTGTGTTGTTTGATAGAACTACGTGTGTTGTTTGATAGAACTACGTGTGTTGTTTGATAGAACTACGTGTGTTGTTTGATAGAACTACGTGTGTTGTTGTGAATCGTGTGTGTGATAGAACTACGTGTGTTGTTTGATAGAACTACGTGTGTTGTTTGATAGAACTACGTGTGTTGTTTGATAGAACTACGTGTGGTTGTAGTTGTATAGAACTACGTGTGTTGTTTGATAGAACTACGTGTGTTGTTTGATAGAACTACGTGTGTTGTTTGATAGAACTACGTGTGTTGTTTGATAGAACTACGTGTGTTGTTTGATAGAACTACGTGTGTTGTTTGATAGAACTACGTGTGTTGTTTGATAGAACTACGTGTGTTGTTTGATAGAACTACGTGTGTTGTTTGATAGAACTACGTGTGTTGTTTGATAGAACTACGTGTGTTGTTTGATAGAACTACGTGTGTTGTTTGATAGAACTACGTGTGTTGTTTGATAGAATACGTGTTTGTTTGATAGAACTACGTGTGTTGTTTGATAGAACTACGTGTGTTGTTTGATAGAACTACGTGTGTTGTTTGATAGAACTACGTGTGTTGTTTGATAGAACTACGTGTGTTGTTTGATAGAACTACGTGTGTTTGTTTGATAGAACTCGGTGTTGTTTGATAGAACTGTGTGTTGTTTGATAGAACTAGCGTGTGTTGTTTGATAGAACTGACGTGTGTTGTTTGATAGAACTCGTGTAGTGGTTGTTTGATAGAACTACGTGTGTTGTTTGATAGAACTACAGTGGTTGTTTGATAGAACTACGTGTGTTGTTTGATAGAACTACGTGTGTTGTTTGATAGAACTACGTGTGTTGTTTGATAGAACTACGTGTGTTGTTTGATGAACTACGTGTGTTGTTTGATAGAACTACGTGTGTTGTTTGATAGAACTACGTGTGTTGTTTGATAGAACTACGTGTGTTGTTTGATAGAACTACTGTGTTGTTTGATAGAACTACTATGTTGTTTGATAGAACTACGTGTGTTGTTTGATAGAACCCCACTCGATGTGAATTTCAGTGGCGTGCTATCCACCACTGAACAATATTATGTTTGCATTTGTTACTAGGTTTTCCTCCTATCTAGGTGCAGGATCAGGCCCTCTTAACTGTAAGCTTGTGAATGTCTTCAAACCTGCTGTAGCCCATCCACAGCTCCGTCCGCTTTTAATGTTTCTCTTCTTATAGCCACCAATAAGATGGATGGAAACAAGCGACCAGTGGAAGGAGACGCAATGTCGTCGGCAGGCGAGCAGCAGAGCGCTCGGAAGAGTCCGGACCGACGAGAGAACACGACCGGAATCCTCCGTCTCGACTTAAGTAAACCAAGGCACAGCTCCGGCAGTTCCGTTGAATTCCGGAGTCCTCCGAGGCTAACCGGATCCAATGGCGTCAATATAACGGCAAGACATCACAAGTTTTTATAAATACAATACAGACTTCTGTCGAACGGAAGTTACAGACGGAAGATTTATTGTTTGGTTTTACGGAGCGTATAAAATGTAGTACTGCCAGTCACTGTCATTCACGGACACAAAATTATTTGAAATTGCGACTAAATTTGATAATACAGTTAGACACTACAAACGTCACGCTAATACAGGGTATACACAACAGAATGGTCCGGTTTCAATAGTGAAAACTATTGAAACCGCACCATTCTTTTGTGTATACTCTGTATAATTTTTGTTGCTCTTAGACGGTTAACAACATTAACCCCTAGATTACACAACTGTGAATCATAATTGATGATCTCGGAAATGGCTTGGCGTAGGAAAGGTAATATACAGGTGTTCTGCGAAATGTAGTCCACACATTTCAAAAAGTGTTCTTCGCAGTTTATTAACGGCCTCGGTGTCTGTCTGTACATAACGTGTAATAACAGTTTTATGATATGCGTGACGACGTCTACATTGGTGGAACTTTGTTGTGGATCGGTTGGGCTCGATACGTAGCTATTCTATTACTTTCAGGGAAGTTTCTGATGCAGAGTTTTTGAAAGAATATGCACAACTCGTTTGAACCAGGCGTCTCAGACACTTGGTCTGCGGGCAGCATAAGATTCGCCTGTTTGTTTTGGGCACCCCTCAGTCTGATATTGATGTAATTATAGGGTGGTCCGGCAGGTGGTACAAGATTTCTTGAATTTAAAGAATTAGAAGTGTTTTTCGTCACGGGCCATGAAGATAGAAGAGTGTTTGATATCCGTGGATAGTAACTTACAAAATACGTCAAGAGAGGGATAAAAATAATGTAAAATTTAAAATTCAGAAATTTTAATATACTCTTGTTTCAGTTTTGTTATTGCAAATTCGAAGGATTCTTAATTATGTAAGGTAAAGGTCACCCTATAACAGACCATGAAGGCCCAGAGGGGGAGTAGAGGTATAGCTCTATTCTTTCCGTAACCTCGGCGCTAGATAGGGGTGGGTGGTCAACGCCACGCCCCGGCCGCTTTAACCCCGGGAAAGAGACCAGGTACCCATTGTACAGGAGGCTGATGTTAAATGACGTGTTTAGTTTAAAATGTGTAACGTTTCTATTTTTTCAAAATAACGAGAGTCCCGTGGCAAATATCAAAATTGTCCGTAGGGCCCGCGTATGATTTGGATTTGGGACCCCCCCCCCGGCTAGGCGCTCGTATTATGTCACAGACACATGTGTTCATACCGACGGTCACGCTCACGTCACGGCGCGGCAAATAAGCGCGGCTACAGTTCCAAACAATATTCTGACCACAAATAATGCGAGTGTCGCCAAATCTTTGTTGGTCAATACGTTTAACGCAAAACGGACTGCGCTGAGTGCCGTAAGAGCGTTCAATGTGAATATCGTATCAAATATCAGACCGTGACCTGACCGCGAGCGTACCATAATCGTACCGTGACCTGACCGCGAGCGTACCGTGATCGTACCGTGACCTGACCGCGAGCGTACCGGATCTTACCGTGACCTGACCGTGATCTTACCGTGAGCTGAGCGTGACCTGACCGCGAGCTTACCGTGATCTTACGGTGAGCTGAGCGTGGCTGTGCAGGTAGGGTGGATCAGAATTAAGATGTACGGAGGCAGTGAGCGTGAACTCTTGTCTCTTTTGTATCAACTTCGTCTGTCGCACGCAGCTTTCACTGGGCCGGTTATGCTCGTGATGCGTGCAAAAAACGCCTGCAGGCTTTCTTGTAGTGTCTATTAATGTCGGCGTATTTTAACCAAAATTGAAATTTTTGGACAGTCTTACCTGTCGAACAAGGACAGATAGGCGACCTGCACAAAGGCGTTCTTTACCACCTGTAACAAAGGTCAAATTTGCTAATACGTTGTATATAGTTGCCGGGATACCTCCTGCCTTACACTGACCACGCTGTGGGCTGTGCAACATAGGAATCGCGGTTCGGTTCCCGGCGGTTGCAAGAAACCTCCTGTGGGGCCACACCCTGCTATTCAATTGGTACCGGGGGTTCTTTTCCAGCGGTAAAGCTACTCGGAGGAAAACGTGTACCAAAACCACTTTCTGCACCACATACCACACAGTATTACATAGAGTGAAGGAGGAGAGGAATATCGTACATACAATAAAAAGAAGAAAGGCTAACTGGATTGGTCACATCTTGCGTAGAAACTGCCTTCTGAAACATGTGATTGAAGGAAAGTTAGAGGGAAGGATAGAAATGACGGGAAGACGAGGGAGAAGGCGTAAGCAGCTACTGGATGACCTTAAGGAAAAGAGAAGATACTGTAAATTGAAAGAGGAAGCACTAGATCGCACCCTGTGGAGATCTCGCTTTGAAAGAGGCTACGGACCTGTCGTAAAACAGACTGCGGAATGAAGAGGCTACGGACCTGTCGTAAGACAGACTGCGGAATGAAGAGGCTACGGACCTGTCGTAAGACAGACTGCGGAATGAAGAGGCTACGGACCTGTCGTAAGACAGACTGCGGAATGAAGAGGCTACGGACCTGTCGTAAGACAGACTGCGGAATGAAGAGGCTACGGACCTGTCGTAAGACAGACTGCGAATGAAGGCTACGGACTGTAAGACAGACTGCAATAAGCTACGGACCTGTCGTAAGACAGACTGCAGAATGAAGAGGCTACGGACCTGTCGTAAGACAGACTGCAGAATGAAGAGGCTACGGACCTGTCGTAAGACAGACTGCACAGTGAATGGATACACACAGACTGCCCTGGGATCGAACCCGGCCGCTCTCTGTCAGAGGCTGGCGACTAACCGCCGGGGCGTGGCGTGGTCACAAAGAAATGTTTCGCCCTGCGGACGTCTCCTAACTTGTTTAAATTTATTTCGTAGCAGAACGCAAGAACACAAATACGACAGATAGCTGAGACACGGTAATTTGACTTGCGGCTGGGCATAAATTATTTCCCGCCATTTGCGCAACATTTCACAAACAGCTGTTGATGGATGGTGGATTTGCATTTACGCCCTTCCGGTCATTTGTTGGTGCCAAGGCCCCCCCCCCTCCTCCTGCCCCCCTTTTCTAACACAGCCCGTCGATAATGCAGCACGCAAAACAAACATCACACACCAGATGTCTCTGCCGCTGCACGTTAACCAATCACCCGTAAAACAAACAAACCGAAATTCTGGTGTGGGCAAGACAGCCTGTAAACAGAAGCCGTGACAAAGTGCCTTGTTTTAACTACCGGAAGATTACAGAAGAAGACAGAAGATAGACTATGGCTGGACTGCAGGCTTATGAGCAGAAATGACAACCGTACGTCTATGTATGTACTTGTCATTGTTAAAACGTTACAGTGCAAACTTCTGAGATGGCAACATTAGTACTACTTAACCCTCTAAAGTCCAGTGGTTACTATATGTACCACCAGTTTAACATTCAAAAATTTCTACGTTCTGTCCACACAGTGTATTTATGTGTTTTGTGTGGATCTCAGAACAAACAGCGATTATTTCACTGTACAACATTAACTGACTGGTTTGTATAACTGAGACGGAGTGTGTTTACTGGCGGTACGGACTGTATTTATGTGTTTTGTGTGGATCTCAGAACAAACAGCGATTATTTCACTGTACAGCATTAACTGACTGGTTTGTATAACTGAGACGGAGTGTGTTTACTGCGCGGTACGGACTGTGTTTATGTGTTTTGTGTGGATCTCAGAACAAACAGCGATTATTTCACTGTACAACATTAACTGACTGGTTTGTATAACTGAGACGGAGTGTGTTTACTGCGCGGTACGGACTGTATTTATGTGTTTTGTGTGGATCTCAGAACAAACAGCGATTATTTCACTGTACAACATTAACTGACTGGTTTGTATAACTGAGACGGAGTGTGTTTACTGCGCGGTACGGACTGTATTTATGTGTTTTGTGTGGATCTCAGAACAAACAGCGATTATTTCACTGTACAACATTAACTGACTGGTTTGTATAACTGAGACGGAGTGTGTTTACTGCGCGGTACGGACTGTATTTATGTGTTTTGTGTGGATCTCAGAACAAACAGCGATTATTT
The DNA here is from genome assembly GCA_021186555.1 of Reticulitermes speratus. Lineage (NCBI taxonomy): Eukaryota > Metazoa > Arthropoda > Insecta > Blattodea > Rhinotermitidae > Reticulitermes > Reticulitermes speratus. The sequence continues at coordinate 41,691,149 of JAJKFL010000237.1, forward strand.
CACTGTACAACATTAACTGACTGGTTTGTATAACTGAGACGGAGTGTGTTTACTGCGCGGTACGGACTGTATTTATGTGTTTTGTGTGGATCTCAGAACAAACAGCGATTATTTCACTGTACAACATTAACTGACTGGTTTGTATAACTGAGACGGAGTGTGTTTACTGCGCGGTACGGACTGTATTTATGTGTTTTGTGTGGATCTCAGAACAAACAGCCATTATTTCACTGTACAACATTAACTGACTGGTTTGTATAATTGAGACGGAGTGTGTTTACTGCGCGGTACGGACTGTATTTATGTGTTTTGTGTGGATCTCAGAACAAACAGCGATTATTTCACTGTACAACATTAACTGACTGGTCTTTGTAATGCAAACACACTCTGTTCTCTGTGAGGTACGAACTAAATATATATGCATATAATATAGATTAATTTTAGTCTTGTAGGGATTGGCAATTGTGTGGTTATAAATTGCCAAAGGTACGTAATTTTCGTTCAGCTTTTAGTTGTAGAATGTAAAACATGGCTGCCGTGCGATGTCATTACTTAATTTGACAATAACTAATTAAGTTCTAAAGACTGATGTGCGATTTTGTATTAATATAGATCCAAACAGTTTTTACTAGTTACACGTTAACAATAACAAACATGGCTTCTTTCCGTATTCATGATAATGTAACTAAACAAATTTATTTTATTAGGAATTACAACTTAGGGAAGTTATGATGTAACTAGAAATGGTTCGCTAAGTACATTGTACAGGCCTAGCTGTTAGTGCGTAGCTATTGGTAACCCCACCGTACGGGTTTAAATCTTTGATACGTGAAAGACATATAACATTTAAAACCTGAATCCATACCTTCCAGAAAACAAACTGTGTCCGCATTACAAAGGCCATTCGGTTAATCCTGCTTGGGGAAGTAATCACAGTTAATTTTCAGAAACATGCTCAAAACGACGAGTGTTCTAATGTTACAGTGAGTGGTACATATAGTTACCACTGTTTATCAAATTTAAATGTTTGATATTAGCCGAAACACAAAAGACTCACGAAGTTTAATTTCGTTGAAACAGTCGAGTCGAGCTGCACGTGTGCACACGTGCAGCTCGACTCGACTGTCTTCTTCTTCGCTTCATGGATTAGGCATTAATGCCTGTTCCGAACTTATACATCAGCCCTCAAGTTCATTCCATCTACGACGTGGTCGACCTACACTTCGTCTTCCTCGTGGGTTGTATTCTCGTATTTGTTTAGTTAATCTTTCGTTATTCATTCTATCTTTGTGTTGTCGCCAATCTGTTCTTTTTTGTTTTGTCTTATTCATTCATGATCTATATTAATATATGATATATTAATATAGATCATATATTATATTATATAATATATAATATTAATTAATATTAATATATAATATATTATAATTTATTGTCTTACGTCTTCATTCTGTAGACTCAACTGTAAGTGTTGTAATGCTCTCTGTACGACCCACAACCTGCTGTTGTGTCACAAGCGTGCGTACAGACGTTAATTGTAGTGCATTGCTGTGCTGCGTTGTTCGTTAAGTAGCTATGCCCTATAAAACTGTCACGAACATCGGAATACATGTGCAATGCGACTGCCTGTTTGGTTCAAATGACTTATGAAACACGGGTAATAAAGTATAGAATGGCCCCAAACCATAAAAAGCAGGCACCAAACCATAAAGAAGCAGGCACCAAACCATAAAAAAGCAGGCACCAAACCATAAAAAAGCAGGCCCAAACCATAAAAAAGGCAGACCCCAAACCATAAAAAAGGCAGACCCAAACCATAAAAAAGCAGGCCCCAAACCATAAAAAGCAGGCACCAAACCATAAAGAAGCAGGCACCATTAAACATAAAAAAGAGGCACATACATAAAAAAGCAGCCCAAACTAAAAAAGCACGACCCAAACCATAAAAAGCAGACCAACCATAAAAATGCAGGCCCCAAACCATAAAAAGCAGGCACCAACCATGAAGAGGCACAATTCCATAAAGCTAGGTCAAATACATATAAAAACAGTCCCAAACCATATAAAAGCAGGCCCAAACCATAAAAAAGGCAGCACCCAAACCATAAAAAGCAGGCCACAAACCATAAAAAAGCAGGCACCAAACCATAAAAAAGCAGGCACCAAACCATAAACAAGCAGGCCCAAACCATAAAAAGCAGGCACCAAACCATAAAAAAGCAGGCCCAAACCATAAAAAGCAGGCCCCAAACCAAAAAAGGCAGGACCCAAACCATAAAAAGCAGGCCCAAACCATAAAAAAGCAGGCACCAAACCATAAAAAGCAGGCCCAAACCATAAAAAAGCAGGCACCAAACCATAAAAAAGCAGCCCAAACCATAAAAAAGCAGGCACCAAACCATAAAAAAGCAGGCACCAAACCATAAAAAAGCAGGCCCAAACCATAAAAAAGCAGGCCCAAACCATAAAAAGCAGGCACCAAACCATAAAAAAGCAGGAACCAAACCATAAAAAAGCAGGCCCAAACCATAAAAAGCAGGAACCAAACCATAAAAAAGCAGGCCCAAACCATAAAAAAGCAGGCACCAAACCATAAAAAAGCAGGCACCAAACCATAAAAAGCAGGCACCAAACCATAAAAAAGCAGGCCCAAACCATAAAAAAGCAGGCACCAAACCATAAAAAACAGGCACCAAACCATAAAAAAGCAGGCCCAAACCATAAAAAGCAGGCACCAAACCATAAAAAAGCAGGCCCAAACCATAAAAAAGCAGGCACCAAACCATAAAAAGCAGGCCCAAACCATAAAAAGCAGGCACCAAACCATAAAAAAGCAGGCCACCAAACCATAAAAAAGCAGGACCAAACCATAAAAAAGCAGGCACCAAACCATAAAAAGCAGGCACCAAACCATAAAAAAGCAGCACCAAAACCATAAAAAAGCAGGAACCAAACCATAAAAAAGCAGGCCCAAACCATAAAAAACAGGAACCAAACCATAAAAAAGCAGGCCCAAACCATAAAAAAGAGGCACCAAACCATAAAAAAGCAGGCACCAAACCATAAAAAAGCAGGCACCAAACCATAAGAAAGCAGGCCCAAACCATAAAAAGCAGGCACCAAACCATAAAAAACAGGCACCAAACCATAAAAAAGCAGGCCCAAACCATAAAAAGCAGGCACCAAACCATAAAAAAGCAGGCCCAAACCATAAAAAAGCAGGAACCAAACCATAAAAAAGCAGGCCCAAACCATAAAAAAGCAGGAACCAAACCATAAAAAGCAGGCACCAAACCATAAAAAAGCAGGCACCAAACCATAAAAAAGCAGGCACCAAACCATAAAAAAGCAGGCACCAAACCATAAAAAAGCAGGCCCCAAACCATAAAAAGCAGGCCCAAACCATAAAAAGCAGGCCCAAACCATAAAAAGCAGGCCCAAACCATAAAAAAGCAGGCACCAAACCATAAAAAGCAGGCCCAAACCATAAAAAAGCAGGCACCAAACCATAAAAAAGCAGGCCCCAAACCATAAAAAAGCAGGCACAACCAAAACACCAACCATAAAAAAGCAGGCACCAAACCATAAAAAGCAGGCCCCAAACCATAAAAAAGCAGGCCCAAACCATAAAAAAGCAGGCACCAAACCATAAAAAAGCAGGCCCCAAACCATAAAAAAGCAGGAACCAAACCATAAAAAAGCAGGCCCCAAACCATAAAAAGCAGGCACCAAACCATAAAAAAGCAGGCCCCAAACCATAAAAAGCAGCACCAAACCATAAAAAGGAACCAACCATAAAAAAGCAGGCCCAAACCATAAAAAAGCAGGCACCAAACCATAAAAAGCAGGCCCAAACCATAAAAAACAGCAACTAAAAACACCAAACCATAAAAAGCAGGCCCAAACCATAAAAAAGCAGGAACCAAACCATAAAAAAGCAGGCCCCAAACATAAAAAGCAGGCCCAAACCATAAAAAAGCAGGCACCAAACCATAAAAAAGCAGGCACCCAAACCATAAAAAACAGGCACCAAACCATAAAAAGCAGGCCCAAACCATAAAAAAGCAGGCAACCAAACCATAAAAAAAACAGGCCCCAAACCATAAAAAACAGGACCAAACCATAAAAAAGCATGAAAGTATGTGTTCTATAAAATACAAATACTTTTCGGGAGAATAAAATTCATTAATTATGGCATTCAATGGAGCTCGGACTTATTGGAAGACGGAGCTTGACTGAGCTGAGAGTGATCAGCGCAATAGCAGAAGAGTGGGGGAAGCCGACTCTCCACCACGCTGTCTCATCCCGCTTCATCGGAGCCAGTCAGGAAGTTCGAAAACTTGGCATTATAATGGGCGATCACGAAAGGTCGAAATCCCGAACATCGGATTTTATCGAATTCGAGACACTATTGTACAGTACAATACCAAGAGCGTTCCTTTAAAATAAGACGGCTAACTAGCGAAATGGCGTGGGTCAGCGGCCGCTCTCTTGCTGGGATTGCGGGTTCGAATCTCGCCGAGGGCATGGATGTCTGTCTCTTGTGAGTGTTGTGTGTTGTCAGGTAGAGGTCTCTGCGACGGGCTGATCACTCGTCCAGAGGAGTCCTACCGACTGTGGTGTGTCTGAGTGTAATTGTGAAGCCTCGACAATGAGGAAGCCTAGGCCCCACTAGGGGCTGTTGCTTCATGAAAAAAAAAATTAGCGAAATAGTACTCTACAACGGAAGCTCTTCTCTCGAAATTAAGACCCGCCTGTCTCGACGACACCACACTGTACTGAGTTATGCCATTCTGAACTAGGCATGGCTGTCCTGCTGCGTTGCCTTCGAAACGTCTGTAACCATTTATCAGTCGACACGGTGTAACATCCCAGAAGACGAGTGTTTGTCAATACCGCTGTGAGAACCTCAAATCCCGTACACGAAGATCCTAAATATACAGCTTTATACAGTTTACTGTAGGTCCAGACTTCAAATCCCGTACACGAAGCTCCTAAATATACAGCTTTATACATTTTACTGTAGGTCCAGACTTCAAATCCCGTACACGAAGCTCCTAAATATACAGCTTTATACATTTTACTGTAGGTCCACACTTCAAATCCCGTACACGAAGCTCCTAAATATACAGCTTTATACATTTTACTGTAGGTCCAGACTTCAAATCCCGTACACGAAGCTCCTAAATATACAGCTTTATACATTTTACTGTAGGTCCAGACTTCAAATCCCGTACACGAAGCTCCTAAATATACAGCTTTATACATTTTACTGTAGGTCCAGACTTCAAATCCCGTACACGAAGCTCCTAAATATACAGCTTTATACATTTTACTGTAGGTCCAGACTTCAAATCCCGTACACGAAGCTCCTAAATATACAGCTTTATACATTTTACTGTAGGTCCACACTTCAAATCCCGTACACGAAGCTCCTAAATATACAGCTTTATACATTTTACTGTAGGTCCAGACTTCAAATCCCGTACACGAAGCTCCTAAATATACAGCTTTATACATTTTACTGTAGGTCCAGACTTCAAATCCCATACACGAAGCTCCTAAATATACAGCTTTATACATTTTACTGTAGGTCCAGACTTCAAATCCCGTACACGAAGCTCCTAAATATACAGCTTTATACATTTTACTGTAGGTCCAGACTTCAAATCCCGTACACGAAGCTCCTAAATATACAGCTTTATACATTTTACTGTAGGTCCAGACTTCAAATCCCGTACACGAAGCTCCTAAATATACAGCTTTATACATTTTACTGTAGGTCCAGACTTCAAATCCCGTACACGAAGCTCCTAAATATACAGCTTTATACATTTTACTGTAGGTCCAGACTTCAAATCCCGTACACGAAGCTCCTAAATATACAGCTTTATACATTTTACTGTAGGTCCAGACTTCAATCCCGTACACGAAGCTCCTAAATATACAGCTTTCTACATTTTACTGTAGGTCCACACTTCAAATCCCGTACACGAAGCTCCTAAATATACAGCTTTATACATTTTACTGTAGGTCCAGACTTCAAATCCGTACACGAAGCTCCTAAATATACAGCTTTATACATTTTACTGTAGGTCCAGACTTCAAATCCCGTACACGAAGCTCCTAAATATACAGCTTTATACATTTTACTGTAGGTCCAGACTTCAAATCCCGTACACGAAGCTCCTAAATATACAGCTTTATACATTTTACTGTAGGTCCACACTTCAAATCCCGTACACGAAGCTCCCAAATATACAGCTTTATACATTTTACTGTAGGTCCACACTTCAAATCCCGTACACGAAGCTCCTAAATATACAGCTTTCTACATTTTACTGTAGGTCCACACTTCAAATCCCATACACGAAGCTCCTAAATATACAGCTTTCTACATTTTACTGTAGGTCCAGACTTCAAATCCCGTACACGAAGCTCCTAAATATACAGCTTTCTACATTTTACTGTAGGTCCAGACTTCAAATCCCGTACACGAAGCTCCTAAATATACAGCTTTATACATTTTACTGTAGGTCCAGACTTCAAATCCCGTACACGAAGCTCCTAAATATACAGCTTTATACATTTTACTGTAGGTCCACACTTCAAATCCCGTACACGAAGCTCCTAAATATACAGCTTTATACATTTTACTGTAGGTCCAGACTTCAAATCCCGTACACGAAGCTCCTAAATATACAGCTTTCTACATTTTACTGTAGGTCCAGACTTCAAATCCCGTACACGAAGCTCCTAAATATACAGCTTTATACATTTTACTGTAGGTCCACACTTCAAATCCCGTACACGAAGCTCCTAAATATACAGCTTTATACATTTTACTGTAGGTCCAGACTTCAAATCCCGTAGACGAAGCTCCTAAATATACAGCTTTATACATTTTACTGTAGGTCCAGACTTCAAATCCCGTACACGAAGCTCCTAAATATACAGCTTTATACATTTTACTGTAGGTCCAGACTTCAAATCCGTACACGAAGCTCCTAAATATACAGCTTTATACATTTTACTGTAGGTCCAGACTTCAAATCCCGTACACGAAGCTCCTAAATATACAGCTTTATACATTTTACTGTAGGTCCAGACTTCAAATCCCGTACACGAAGCTCCTAAATATACAGCTTTATACATTTTACTGTAGGTCCAGACTTCAAATCCCGTACACGAAGCTCCTAAATATACAGCTTTATACATTTTACTGTAGGTCCAGACTTCAAATCCCGTACACGAAGCTCCTAAATATACAGCTTTATACATTTTACTGTAGGTCCAGACTTCAAATCCCGTACACGAAGCTCCTAAATATACAGCTTTATACATTTTACTGTAGGTCCACACTTCAAATCCCGTACACGAAGCTCCTAAATATACAGCTTTATACATTTTACTGTAGGTCCAGACTTCAAATCCCGTACACGAAGCTCCTAAATATACAGCTTTATACATTTTACTGTAGGTCCAGACTTCAAATCCCGTACACGAAGCTCCTAAATAAACAGCTTTATACATTTTACTGTAGGTCCAGACTTCAAATCCCGTACACGAAGCTCCTAAATATACAGCTTTATACATTTTACTGTAGTTCCAGACTTCAAATCCCGTACACGAAGCTCCTAAATATACAGCTTTCTACATTTTACTGTAGGTCCACACTTCAAATCCCGTACACGAAGCTCCTTATGACATTTAATACATTTTCTGTGGTCCCAACTCTGTAACATTTACACGTACACGAACATCCTAAAGACTGTTTTGTACAATTACCGTGTGAGAACCTCAAATCCCGTACACGAAGCTCCTAAATATACAGCTTTCTACATTTTCCTGTAGGTCCAGACTTCACTGTCATCTTCCTATCATCATGCCTTGTTGTTTCAGGCCAAATGTCTCACTCATATGTAACACGATGCATTTACATTTTTGTGTGTTTTAATCTGCATATTTTTTTACAGCGTAGACCGGAACACGAAAGGCTCTCTACCTAATGGTAGCAGGCTTTCCCAGAATCTAATCTGCTCTTAATTACTTCATGAACGTGATTTTGATTTGTTAGTGTCTTTCCAAAATATTTGAATTTTCCCACAGTTTCCATGGATTTATTAGCAATCTTATATTGTCTTTTTGTCCTGCGTTCTTTTCAGGATCCGTGAAAATTTAACGTTTGTCATCCTTAGAGACCAAATGCAGATCTCTACTTGTTTACTGATAGCAATTTAAATGTCCGTGCTAAGGCAGAAAGACGTCCTTCAAGAGATACATTGGCATTTAAATTCGCCTTCTACAGGATAAAGGTGTAACTCTGAATTGAATTTAGAATTTAAACACATTATAAGATAAATTTTATATTAGTCTCACCGTGCATTCGACGAATCTTTAAGGACTTTATACTCTATGTTTTTCTATATATGTTTTAAATTCTGATTTTATAAGTGACTGTACCTTGCATACAAAGATATTGCACAGTATAATGGCAGAATTAACATTGGATGTGGAATGAACGTAGATTTGTTAACCCCTGAAGATGGTTTTACATAAAACCGAAACATATGTAGGGGGTCGATTGATACGTAATAAAAAGTGGAAGTGAAGTGTGTTTAGTTGGTGTTTAAAACAGTGGGGGGCACGCGGTGGCGTAGTTGGTTGAGGCACTACGCTACAAACCGGAAGGTCGCGGGTTCGATTCCCGATGGTGTCATTGGAATTTTTCATTGACATAATCCTTTCGGTCGCACTGTGCCCTGGGGTCGACTCAGCCTCTAACAGAAATGAGTACCAGGAATATTTCCTGGGGGTAAAGGCGGTCGGTGCGTAGGGCTGACAACTTTACCACCTTAATGTGCCGATTGTCTAGAAATCTGGGAGCCTCAACCTCCTGGAACCCTAAGGGCCTGTCCAGGTCTGTAATGGGATTGCTTTACCTTCTTTTAAAAAACAGTGACATTATAAGATGTTTTGAAATAAAGTGTCGTATTTACGTACTTTACATTTACTTCATAGTTACTTATGGGACACCCTGTATACTTAGTCCTCATCTTTTGGGTGCACCTACAAATTTACATGGGATATTCGCCGAACTTGTTGCTGCGGTTACAGGTACTGGACACCTGTCAGCACCATTGTTACAGGTACTGGACACCTGTCAGCACCATTGTTACAGGTACTGGACACCTGTCAGCACCATTGTTACAGTTACTGGACACCTGTCAGCACCGTTGTTACAGTTACTGGACACCTGTCAGCACCGTTGTTACAGGTACTGGACACCTGTCAGCACCGTTGTTACAGGTACTGGACACCTGTCAGCACCATTGTTACAGGTACTGGACACCTGTCAGCACCATTGTTACAGGTACTGGACACCTGTCAGCACCATTGTTACAGTACTGGACACCTGTCTAGCACCATTGTTACAGGTATTGGACACCTGTCAGCACCATTGTTACAGTTACTGGACACCTGTGAGCACCATTGTTACAGGTACTGGACACCTGTCAGCACCATTGTTACAGGTACTGGACACCTGTCAGCACCATTGTTACAGGTACTGGACACCTGTCAGCACCATTGTTACAGGTACTGGACACCTGTCAGCACCATTGTTACAGGTACTGGACACCTGTCAGCACCATTGTTACAGGTACTGGACACCTGTCAGCACCATTGTTACAGGTACTGGACACCTGTCAGCACCGTTGTTACAGGTACTGGACACCTGTCAGCACCGTTGTTACAGGTACTGGACACCTGTCAGCACCATTGTTACAGGTACTGGACACCTGTCAGCACCGTTGTTACAGGTACTGGACACCTGTCAGCACCGTTGTTACAGGTACTGGACACCTGTCAGCACCGTTGTTACAGGTACTGGACACCTGTCAGCACCGTTGTTACAGGTACTGGACACCTGTCAGCACCATTGTTACAGGTACTGGACACCTGTCAGCACCGTTGTTACAGGTACTGGACACCTGTCAGCACCGTTGTTACAGGTACTGGACACCTGTCAGCACGTTGTTACCGTCTCACTTCCCACACTGTGACCCCGAGAGACACAGTTCGTGACTCACCATCGTTTCACAGTTCCGTGCCAGTGCGCAATGAACACCCTCTCCCCAGCGGCCTAATGTAATGAGATAACCAAACGACGCCGTGTTGCGATGTTCGTTGTCTGCTGCTCTTTATCATATTTAAAGTTTTTATCTCAAAAACGGATCGCGTGCTTCCTACGGAAATGGAAATTGCGACAATTACGGGAGCACATGAAGGACCTTTCGGCATTTTGAGTTGCGTTAGGAAGCAGGTGCTTAATTTTCACGTTTTTATGTCGTTGAAGTTCAGGTTTGTAGTCTTGTGGGTTGCGACGTCTTATGTTTTTGTAGGTTGATACAGACGTTTCGGAAGAAAATGCTATCGCCAACTTTAGGGTCGAAGGAATTCTGTTTCAGCTAATGCTGGAAGGATTAGGGTGTGAAAGTGGTTCAGTTCACGCCGTCCTATCCTATTTCTGTGTGGTCCATATTAATATTATCACCCCATCTACGTCTATGTCTTCCAAGTGGTCTATTTCCTTCAGGATTTTATACCAAACCCATTTACACATTTTGCTTCTCTCCAGTACGTGCCACATGCCCCTCCCATCTCATCCTCGTTGATCTGATCACGTGAAATTTACCTCATACAACATTGAGGATTTAGTTTTATGGGATGTGACTTCCGGTGTGTGGCTTCCGACTTCTTGGAGGAACGTAACGTCTTGTTTTGGACTGCCTATCACTTTTTCATACCTGAGGGAAGGAGACCACTTGGAAGACCCAGGCGTAGATGGTAGGATAATATTAAAATGGATCTTCAAGAAGTGGGATGGGGGGCCATGGACTGGATTGATATGGCTCAGGATATGGACAGGTGGCGGGCTGTTGTGAATGCGGTAATGAACCTTCGGGTTACATAAAACGCGGGGAATTTCTTGACTAGCTGAGGACCTGCTAGCTTCTCAAGAAGGACTGTGCTACATGGAGTTAGTTAGTTAGTTAGTTAGTTAGTTAGTCACTTTTTCGTGACGTCATATCCTCAGAAACACTGCTGTGACGTCAAACCTCGCATGATACAGCATTGTTAAAAAATGTAATTACCGTCATCCTTTCAGATCCCTTACCATCCATCACATAGGCGACTGTATTTTTATTTTCATATTTTATTCCACGCTAAGTGACTTCACCAGTTGGTACGTGTAAAAGTAACCAACCGCCAAAATGATAACAAGCTCGATGTAAGGACCTCAGGTCTAGAAGTTAGACGGCGAGTATCTTTACTTAAACTGGAATGACAGTTAAGGGGCTCGAACCGTGTACTACAGAATGCGTGTCAGTTGCGTGTGTTTTGTTGTCTCCAAGTGACCAGACATGAAACATGAACATAAATGTCATTTGATCTTCTAATGGTGTCAGTTTCATGTTTGAACATGACATTAACTGTCACAACGGCTTGTACGTACTTTTTTATAATTGCCACAAACAATATTACTTTCTCCCCTCTCCTATCCTCTCTTCATACGTCACGTAAAACAGACACGTGTCTCGGAGTTAAGTCAGTCGATGTAACTGCATTTTCCACCACCTGTACAGAAACCGTTTTTTCTAACTGGGATTTCCTTTTTATCCGGAGGGGGGTGGATCACAATGCCTTGACCCGATTTGCTATTGGTTCTTCAGCACTCGGACAGATGTTTGCAGAGTGGTGATGTGGTTAACAGCTCTGAAGTCATGTGACATCAGTGATGTCTTTCATTCTAGATTAATGAGTGCTGGTCGGAAAATTTAAAATGGGGTGTAGGAAAGAATCAGTAGGGTGTGGCGCTGTAGCGAGGGTGCCGACAAGTGTTGTTCGGCTGTTTGTGCAAGTGAGCTGATCTGTTCTTGAACATTTGTGCACGCAAACACTGGATGTGATTGGTGGGGTATCAGACGTGTAAGAGTGTAAGCTGTGTTTTGGCTTGGGGCTCACAGGGACAGTGAGCGCTTCGTGAACATGCTTATTGGGCGTCACGATTCTGCATACAAGTCACTGCGGTACAAAAATGTGTTTAACGACGAATTTTTATTGAAATTTCGGTATTTAATATGTAATTTTGGTGTTGAATTTGCTCAGTATAATATTGGTGTTATATAAACAATTATTTGACTCCTGTACTTTGATTGAAGTCAGCATTTCGCAGAATATTCACAAGTTAGCATTTCGCAGAATATTCACAAGTTAGCATTTCGCAGAATATCCACAAGTCAACATTTCGCAGAATATTCACAAGTCAACATTTCGCAGAATATTCACAAGTCAGCATTTCGCAGAATATTCACAAGTCAACATTTCGCAGAATATTCACAAGTCAGCATTTCGCAGAATATTCACAAGTCAGCATTTCGCAGAATATTCACAAGTTAGCATTTCGCAGAATATTCACAAGTCAGCATTTCGCAGAATATTCACAAGTCAGCATTTCGCAGAATATTCACAAGTCAGCATTTCGCAGAATATTCACAAGCCAACATTTCACAGAATATTCACAAGTCAGCATTTCGCAGAATATCCACAAGTCAGCATTTCGCAGAATATTCACAAGTCAGCATTTCGCAGAATATTCACAAGTCAGCATTTCGCAGAATATTCACAAAAGGAGAAGCGGGGATGAGGTTCTGTTAAACGTTATTTGTGGTTTATTTAACTGCGTCACGATCACTGTTATTGAGGAATTAATTTGAAAGGATGTGGAAGGAGGCGGTAGTAGTGTAATTCAAGGTGCTGTTTCGTTATACGCCTGTAGGGACCGTGTAAAGTGTGCAAATGAAGATTGTGTACTTGTGGGTGGTGACGAACTGCTGGAGAAGCCTGACTGACTGCCTGGCTAACCGACTGAGTGACCGGCTAACTGACTGGCCGACTGGCTAAGTGGTTGACTGTCTAAATGACTGGCTAACTGTCTGACTGACTGCCTGGCTAACTGACTGGCCGACTGGCTAAGTGGTTGACTGACTGTCTAAATGACTGACTGGCTAACTGACTGACTGCCTGACTAACCGGCTGACTGACCGGCTAACTTACTGGCCGACTGGCTAAGTGGTTGACTGACTGTCTAAATGACTGACCGGCTAACTAACTGTCTGACTAACTGCCTGGCTAACTGGCTGACTGACCGGCTAACTGACTGGCCGACCGGCTAAGTGGCTGACTGGCTAACTAACTGGCTGACTGACTGTGTAAATGACTGACTGGCTAACTAACTGGCTGACTGACTGTGTAAATGACTGACCGGCTAACTAACTGTCTGACTAACTGCCTGGTTAACTGGCTTACTGACCGGCTAACTGACTGGCCGACTGGCTAAGTGGCTGACTGGCTAACTAACTGGCTGACTGACTGTCTAAATGACTGACCGGCTAACTAACTGTCTGACTAACTGCCTGGCTAACTGGCTGACTGACCGGCTAACTGACTGGCCGACTGGCTAAGTGGCTGACTGGCTAACTAACTGGCTGACTGACTGTGTAAATGACTGACTGGCTAACTAACTGTCTGACTGACTGGCCAACTAAGTAAGGCAGCGCTCTCCCTCGGCAGCCAGCAGTACCTCCGCCACAGCAATGCCCGCAGTTTACACAAACCAAAGACCCATCGCCATGTTCACAAGAACCTGGCGCTGGTACTTATCCTGAGCCAGATGAATTCAATTCACACCTTTCCGTTCTATTTAAGATCCATTTTAATACTATCCCCATCTACGTCTAGATCTTCAAGTGGTCTGTTTCCTTCAGGTTTCCCTATGCATTTCTCTTTTTCCCGATACATGCTACATTCCCCGCCCACCTTATCTTCTGAACAGTACGAATCATGCAGCTCCTCATTGTACAGCCTCCTCCACTCCCCTGCTACCTCGTTCCTATCAGACGCAGATATCGCCCTCAGCACCTGTTCTAAAACACCCTCAGCTTATACTCAGTGTGACAGACCAAGTATCACACCCATACAAATATCTGACTAACTAACTAACTTCATGTAGCACAGTCCTTCTTGACAAGCTAACAGGTCGTCAGCTAGTCAAGAAATTTCCCGCGTTTTATGGAACCCGAAGGTTCATTACCGCATTCACAACAGCCCGCCATCTGTCAGGTCCGTGGCTTTGTGATATGTTTCGTAACATGGTAAATTTTTACGGTGAGGAGTTGTTAGCACCTCGCCCAACCCCCAAGCTGGAGGATCACCCCTTGTCGGCTTTCCGCGACTGCTTATTCAATGTATTCGCAGCTACCCTCCATATCCGCAGGCCGTTCCTCCATCCTCAACCCGAGGACGCGCCATGCCGTGGTGACAGGGACCGAATTATCGTGGCGACAGGGACCGAATTATCGTGGTGACAGAGACCGACTTATCGTGGTGACAGGGACCGACTTATCGAGGTGACAGGGACCGACTTATCGTGGTGACAGGGACCGACTTATCGTGGTGACAGGGACCGACTTATCGAGGTGACAGGGACCGACTTATCGTGGTGACAGGGACCGACTTATCGTGGTGACAGGGACCGACTTATCGTGGTGACAGGGAGCGACTTATCGTGGTGACAGGGACCGACTTATCGTGGTGACAGGGACCGACTTATTGTGGTGGTAGGGACCGACTTATCGTGGTGACAGGGACCGACTTATTGTGGTGACAGGGACCGACTTATCGTGGTGACAGGGACCGACTTATCGTGGTGACAGGGACCGACTTATTGCGGTGACAGGGACCCACTTATCGTGGTGACAGGGACCGACATATCGTGGTGACAGGGACCGACTTATCGTGGTGACAGAGACTGACTTATCGTGGTGACAGGGACCGACTTATCGTGGTGACAGGGACACACTTATCGTGGTGACAGGGACCGACTTATCGTGGTGACGGACCGACTTATCATGGTGACAGGGACCGCCTTATCATGGTGACAGGGACCGCCTTATCATGGTGACAGGGACCGACTTATCATGGTGACAGGGACCGACTTATCATGGTGACAGGGACCGACTTATCATGGTGACAGGGACCGACTTATCATGGTGACAGGGACCGACTTATCGTGGTGACAGGGACCGACTTATCGTGGTGACAGGGCCCCACTTATCGTGGTGACAGGGCCCCACTTTTCATGGTGACAGGGACACACTTATCGTGGTGACAGGGATCGACTTATCGTGGTGACAGGGACCGACTTATCATGGTGACAGGGACCGACTTATCATGGTGACAGGGACCCACTTATTGTGGTGACAGGGACCGACTTATCGTGGTGACAGGGACCGACTTATCATGGTGACAGGGACCGACTTATCGTGGTGACAGGGACCGACTTATCGTGGTGACAGGGACCGACTTATCGTGGTGACAGGGACTGACTTATCGTGGTGAGAGGGACCGACTTATCGTGGTGACAGGGACACACTTATCGTGGTGAGAGGGACCGACTTATCGTGGTGACAGGGACACACTTATCATGGTGACAGGGACCGCCTTATTATGGTGACAGGGACATACTTATCATGGTGACAGAGACCGACTAATCATGGTGACAGGGACCGACTTATCATGGTGACAGGGACCGACTTATCATGGTGACAGGGACCGACTTATCGTGGTGACAGGGACCGACTTATCGTGGTGACAGGGATCGACTTATCGTGGTGACAGGGACCGACTTATCATGGTGACAGGGACCCACTTATCGTGGTGACAGGGACCGACTTATCGTGGTGACAGGGACCGACTTATCATGGTGACAGGGACCGAATTATCATGGTGACAGGGATCGACTTATCGTGGTGACAGGGACCGACTTTTCATGGTGACAGGGATCGACTTATCGTGGTGACAGGGACCCACTTATCATGGTGACAGGGACCCACTTATCATGGTGACAGGGACCGACTTATCATGGTGACAGGGATCGACTTATCGTGGTGACAGGGACCGACTTATCGTGGTGACAGGGACCGACTTATCATGGTGACAGGGACCCACTTATCATGGTGACAGGGACCGACTTATCATGGTGACAGGGATCGACTTATCGTGGTGACAGGGACCGACTTATCATGGTGACAGGGACCCACTTATCGTGGTGACAGGGACCGACTTATTGTGGTGACAGGGACCGACTTATCATGGTGACAGGGACCGACTTATCATGGTGACAGGGACCCACTTATCATGGACCCATACAAATAGCAGACACATTTACAGTTCTGTATATCTTCATGTTTCATTCTCAGGCACCAGGCAGTAAGGTACAAAATTCTAAACCGAACGGCAGCAGGTGTTCGCTGAATGTTATCTGCTGTCATTGTCTCATGACCGAAATTTTGGTTGTTAGTGTAATTGTCAATTACGTGAACTTTCGAAACATTTTTCAAAGAATTTACTAGCTATCCGTGTGTTCTGATAGACTACTTCTGTCGTCTCCGCAAAATGGACGATTTCTCTTAACTCTGGTAGCCACCTGCGTGTTGCCCAGTCTTTAGACTCAACCAACTGTGCGTGTTCCTCCCACTGTGCAGTAGTGCCAAGTGTCGCCGCTCGCTCAACAGACGCTTTGTGCAGGTGGAGCCTCCTTCGCCCCAGCCATCGGTTGACCGTCTCTCGGTGACTTTCGCCCCCGAAGAACGCAGTTTCTGCTCAGACAGCTCCGTGAGGATGAACGTCTTCGCCCAGGGGTCTCCGCCCATCAGTAACATGGAGAAAGTCCACTTTTCGAGGGAGCCTACAGTCACAGGTTGTAGCTCTTCCTGTATTTACAATCTGCCTTTTATTTTCTGTGTTACGAATGTTGTGTGTTTTCTTTTATGTTTCTGTTTCCAGCTGTTTCGTTCGGGTGTGTTTATTTAGCTGTTCTTCCATAAAGTCCAAAGGAATAATTTATTGTTTCAAACCTTTGAAGACTAAAATTAATATACGTTATATGAGGTCATTATTTTATCTGACAACTGTCGGTTGCCACTTCCTGCCGTCTCGTTTACCCTATGAACGTGGGCTACTCAATCGACCGCAGCAAGTGACAAACGATAATAATGACATAAAATAATGATAAAGTATAGAAAGTTTCTGTTCGTACCTCACAGAAAACACAGTGTTCTTCAATTACAACGAACAACTGGTTAATGTTGATTAAGAAAATCATCGCTGTTTGTGATAATAATAATACAGAACATATAAACAATTTGGATGGGTAAAATACAGAGTTTTGGCTGTCAGACCTGTTGGTACATATAATGACCACTAGTCTTTGAGGAGTTTCAACCGCAGGTGACCGCGTGTGTAGAGGAGTGAATGATTAAATATGGAATAGATGTTGCAAAACGCAGTGTTCGTTCAGTTACAAGCGGTAACGGTGCGCCTGCCGTATGCGGCAACTACTTCGACTGCGGTGTATCGCGTGTAGCCTAAATACAGCTTAATGTGCCACAATAACGAACTCCATGGAGCAGAGGCCTTCTGAAGAAGGTAAGTCTCTCTGCTAGTCAAATTCACGACACTTTATGCAACCCGAAGATCCATTACCGTGTTCACAACAGCCATAATTTTTCTCATCCTGAGCCGGATTAATCCGTCCTCGTCTCCTATACTATTTCTGTAAGATCCATTTTAATATTATCTTACAATTTACGTCTAGGTCTTCAAATTAATCTGTTTTATTCAGGTTTCTGCACCAAGCACCTGTACAAATCCCTTTTCTTTTCCATTCGTGCTACATGCCCCGCCCATCCCATCCTCCTTTATCTGATTCATATGACAGCCTGAAGTATAACAGCTAAGTCTCATTAGATCTCTCACGAGGATGGGTTTAGCTTAATAATATTCCTTCTTTAAGCCATGGAGGCTTTAGGAACACATAACTATAACAGACGAGAAGAGCATTTGTGTTGTACTGTTACAATAATTATTGATTTATATTGCGAGTTAATAGAATGGGAGAGTGACGTCAAGATGACGTATGGAATGATTAGGCAATAATTAACTCTCTTTCCAGTGATAAGCGTTATTATTAACCGCTTAATGCCTAGTGGTTACGATATGTACCACCATGTTTAACATTCACAAATTCTACGTTCTGCCCACACAGTGTATTTATGTGTTTTGTGTGGATCTGAGAACAAACAGCGATTATTTCACTGTACAACATTAACTGACTGGTTTGTATAACTGAGACGGAGTGTGTTTACTGCGCGGTACGGACTGTATTTATGTGTTTTGTGTGGATCTCAGAACAAACAGCGATTATTTCACTGTACAGCATTAACTGACTGGTTTGTATAACTGAGACGGAGTGTGTTTACTGCGCGGTACGGACTGTATTTATGTGTTTTGTGTGGATCTCAGAACAAACAGCGATTGTTTCACTGTACAACATTAACTGACTGGTTTGTATAACTGAGACGGAGTGTGTTTACTGCGCGGTACGGACTGTATTTATGTGTTTTGTGTGGATCTCAGAACAAACAGCGATTATTTCACTATACAACATTAACTGACTGGTTTGTATAACTGAGACGGAGTGTGTTTACTGCGCGGTACGGACTGTATTTATGTGTTTTGTGTGGATCTCAGAACAAACAGCGATTATTTCACTGTACAACATTAACTGACTGGTTTGTGTAACTGAGACGGAGTGTGTTTACTGCGCGGTACGGACTGTATTTATGTGTTTTGTGTGGATCTCAGAACAAACAGCGATTATTTCACTGTACAACGTTAACTGACTGGTTTGTATAATTGAGACGCAGTGTGTTTACTGCGCGGTACGGACTGTGTTTATGTGTTTTGTGTGGATCTCAGAACAAACAGCGATTATTTCACTGTACAACATTAACTGACTGATTTGTATAACTGAGACGGAGTGTGTTTACTGCGCGGTACGGACTGAATATTTAAGTGTAATCCACATTAATATCAGTCTGTCACAGTTAATGCCCAGCTGACCTCAGCATGTCAGCTGACTGTGACAGGAAGCCTTGAATCGTTCGTGTGCTGCAGATGTGGAGGATGACGATGAGGAGGATTACTCCGCGAGTGTTTGTGCCATCCTGGAGCGCCGTAACACGTCCCGGCGGCTGAGCAGACGTCGCAACAGGCGTCCCTCTTCGCCATTTTCTCCAGATGTTGACAGCGGGAACTCTGCCATCCGCCGAAGGTCTTCTGTCTTCACAACGAGCTCGGGCGAGTGAGTACAGGACGTCACACTTGTACATGACGTCACACTGTCATGGCGCTGAATACAAACGTTACAGAGTGGAACAATGTGACGATGCGTGGCCTGGTAGAAGTTTATCGACGTTTGCGAGATTTGAGGTCAGATCTTCGGTCTTCTGGGATGTTATGCAGCATAAATTCGTAGTTAATTACAGACGTTTCGGGACAACCTATCTGTCCCATCTTCAAGGGTCAGGCAGTCTGAGAAGAATTCTGTTGAGGATTTAGATCTTCTGGGATGTAACCCTTTGAAATTTGGTGAGTGGTTCCCGACGTTTCGAAGGAACATAGTGCCTTCATCTTGAGGATCAAGCAGTCAAATAAGATTGACACTGATGATAAAGACACAACGACTCGTCGCGAACCGCTCAGCCAAAAATACAGGGTCACACGCTAGAAGACCGGAATCATCAGCATGTCGGTAAACTTCTAAGAACCAACACGGCGTCACATGCCAGAGAACAGTGTTGTTGTTACAGTACTGCCATTTGGATGGAGGACGCTCTGACGCAAGAACAGATATATGAACCAAACCTAACCAAACCAAACTTAACCTACCTAACCAAACCAAACTTAACCTAACCAAACCAAACCTAACCAAACCAGACCAAACCAAACTTAACCTAACCAAACCAAACAAACTTAACCAAACCAAACTTAACGTAACCAAACCTAACAAAACCTAACCTAACCAAACCAAACCTAACCTAAACAAACCAAACTTAACCTAATCAAACCTAACCAAACCAACTTAACTTAACCAACGTAACCTAACCAGACTTAACCTAACCTAACAAAACTTAACCTAACCAACCCTAACCAAACAAAATTAACCTAACCAAACCAAAACAAACCTAACCTAACCAAAGCAGACATAACCTAACCAAACCTAACCTAACCAAACAACCTAATCAAACCGAACGTAAACTAACCAAACCCAACTTAACCTAACCAAACCTCACCTAACTTAAACTAGCCTAACCTAAGTAAACCTAACCAAACCTCACCTAATGTAACCTATCCTAATCAAACCAAACCTCACCTAAACTCACCTAACCAAACCTAACCAAACCAAACAACCTAATCAAACCGAACCTAAACTAACCAAACCAAACTTAACCTAACCAAACCTCACCTAACTTAAACTAGCCTAACCTAACTAAACCTAACCAAACCTCACCTAATTTAACCTAACCTAATCAAACCAAACCTCACCTAAACTCACCTAACCAAACCAAACCTAATGAAACCAAACCTAACCAAACTTAACCTAACCAAACCTATCCAAACCTCACCTAACTTAACCTAACCAAACCGAATCAGACCTGAATCATCAACATGTCGGTAAACTTGTAATAACCAACACGGCGTCACATGCCAGAGGACTGTTGTTGCAGCACCGCCATCTCCATGGAGGACGCTGTGTCCCAGGAACAGATATACGAGAACCTCCGCCTACACAAGGAAGTGCTGAGCAGTGTCAAGCAGCAGCCGTGGGCGATGCGTCGCAAGCTGCGGTTGGTGCAGCAGGCAAAGGCCTACGTGAAGAGGCACGAGGGGGCGCTGCAGGAGCGCCTGGCGCAGAGCAAGACGACGCGTGACATCCTGGCGTCGTGCAATATCATCCTGATAAAGGTGATCAGCTTTGGTGTTTGCGTCTCAACATTACGTCTGACAGAACAAATGGCGTGTCGGTCCAACACAACTTTTGTTGTTGAGATAATGAATAGCTTGGCTACATGTTTCGGCTTAAATTAGAAGCCATTAATGGTAAAGTTCACCCTATAACAGGCCATGAAGGCCCAGAGGGGGAGTAGAGGTATAGCTGTACTCTTTCTTTGACATCGGTGCTAGATGGAGGTGGGTGGTCAACTCCACGCCCCGGCCGCTTTACCCCGAGAATGACCCGGTACCCATTGTACAGGAGGCTGGGTGAGCCCCAGGGCCGGTCTGGACGGGTACTGAAAATCTCGCCTCCACCGGGATTCGATCCCGGACCGTCCAGCTCGTAGCGAGTCGCTATACCGACTGAGCTATCGCGGCCCACAAATAAGAAGCCATTAGGCCTATGTATGTAGATATGAAATAGGCAGCGCGTGTATTGTGTGAGTTAAAACTGCGAGACCTCAGCTCCTTACCCGTCACAATACACGCACTGCTGCAGTCAAGCACAGTGGTCTGTGACGTAGCTAGCGCTTTGGGCCAGTTAAGCGTAGGACATTTTTGTGTCGTAATTTTGTACGATACTGAGACAGTTCACAGAAATTAAGGCGTTAAATTTACTGTCTTATTTAGGTGAAAGACACATTTAGGCCGAGGAATGCTGTCTTTTGGGATGTGATTCCGCGTTGTCTGGTTGATATTTATCGACGTTTCGGAATAAAACTTGTGTCTCCATGGTCAGCCGCTCTGGACATGATGGCAAAGAGAGAAATTCCTGCCCGTGCCAGAAATCGAAATTCATCTGTCTAGATAACAGTCACTATGCTTACTGAGCTAATAAAAATTGCGGGTGTTGTGAGTGCGGAGTGGTGACTGTTTCTCAGTTGCACGAATTTAACCCGCTGTCATTTCCAGGTTTAGTAATGTGTTTAAATACAGGGTGGTTAAAAATATCGGTTAGGCGTTTTAGTAAATGCGTACAAATAAACTTTACGTTGTGTTCGCCGCGTACTTTGATAACAATCAACAATTAAAACAACAAATGTACTTTTTTTTTTGTGGTGAAGGGCCCCGCAGCTGATGCTACGGACGCACCGCAGCCTTAAGGCTTATTGTGCAACCTACGATGAAGATGAGCAGTTTTTTTTACCAAGTTTTACAAGTAATGGAGCACCAGTGGAATGAAATTGACAGGGGAAAACCGACAACTCGGAGAAAAACCTGTCCCAGTGCCACTTTGTCCACCAAAAATTTCACAAGGACTTGACCTGGGATCGAACCCGGGCCTCCGTGGTGAGTGGCCGGTGACTAACCGCCTGAGCCATGGCACGGCCCTTAAGAAATGTACTTTATTTCTTAGTTATGTGTTTGCTATACTGACGATACTGATACCTATGTTGTTACACGGCATGGGCAACAATATTTGTATTAAAACCAATTGCCAGCAATTTTTAATAATCTTTTAACAAATTTTAACGACATTGTATTATCAACTTTTAAGGTTTTAACCCAAGACAAAACCAACCCACGCCAGACATTTATAAGATAAGGCTGTATAAACGGTAACAGTCAGTGTTACCAACTGTTAACAGCAACTTGACATACATTGTGGTGTATAAGTGGTGATACCAAATGGAAATGTGTAAGTTGAAGTGAACGTGACCTTGAACCCCTGATGATGGCTCTATTGCAGCCGAAACATGTGTAGGGTTAATGGACATTCATTCATTCTGCAGTCTGTCTTACTACAGGTCCGTAGCCTCTTCCAAAGCGAGTTCTCCACAGGGTGCGATCTAGTGCTTCCTCTTTCAATTTCCAGTATCTTTTCTTTTCCTTAAGGTCATCCAGTAGCTGCTTACGTCTTCTCCCTCGTCATGGACATAACTAAGAGATAAAGTGCATTTGTTGGTTTAATTCTTGTATGTACAATAAGTTGCGCTGTAAATTTCTTTTTTTGAACTGTTTTGACGCTTTAAGATGTGACCGATAGTATGTCTCGAAACGTCGGTAATTAACTACGCTGCGTAACATCCCAGAAGAGCGAATATTTCAGTAAAATTTTTCCGAGAATCGTGCGGTTTACGAGGTAATGTGGAAAGCGAACAGAATGCATTGTTGGCGTTCCCACTGCAACACGCCAACGCGAACGCGCCACAATGTTACGTTACATGTATGTGTTCCAGAGGTGGCAGTTTCTGAAGCGGGAGTTGGCCAACCTGGTGAATGTGCTGATCCCCTGGGAACTGCGCATCAAGGAGATAGAGTCACATTTCGGCTCAGTCGTGGCCTCGTACTTCACGTTCTTACGTTGGCTGTTCTGGGTGAACCTCGTGATCACAGTGTTGCTGGTCGCCTTCGTGGCTGTGCCTGAGGTAGGCACACGGCTGGTCATCCTCCTCGTCCTTATCACTTTTCTATTCCTTCACACCTCATCCTCCACTTTCTAGTTCTTCTCCTCTTCGTCCACGACCTCCTTCCTGTCTTCGACGTCATCGTCATCATAACAATGATCACATTAGGACTGCCACGTACAGCGAACTGTCCATTTTATGCTTCTTTAAGTGTCAGTGAATTTGGACTGGAGCTGAAAAGCGTTTTAGAAATGGAAGTTTCATTCATTCATTCATTCATTTTGCAGTCTGTCTTAAGACAGGTCCGTAGCGTCTTCCAAAGCGAGTTCTCCACTGGGTACGGTCTAGTGCTTCCTCTTTCAATTTCCAGTATCTTCTCTTTTCCTTAAGGTCATCCAGTAGCTGCTTACGTCTTCTCCCTCGTCTTCCCGTCATTTCTATCCTTCCCTCTACCTTTCCTTCAATCACGTGTTTCAGAAGGCAGTTCTACGCAAGATGTGACCAATCCAGTTAGCCTTTCTTCTTTTTATTGTATGTACGATATTCCTCTCCTCCTTCACTCTGTGTAATACTTCTTCATTTCTCACACGATCGGTCCAACTGATCTTCTCCATTCTTCTCCAGCACCACATATCAAAACTTTCCAGATACTTCCGATCCACTTTCCCAAGTGTCCACGTTTCAGCACCAAACAAAGCTACGCTCCAAATGTAGCACTTTACTAGTTCTTCTTTGGAAATGTTATATGAGTGAAAATTTAAATGTGGGGAACATTCCATAGAAACTCTTTATTTACTGACTTCTTTGCCCCTTACATGGTTTTTTGTGACTTGGATTTTATTTGCAGACTGATTTTAGTGTTGTTTTGTTAATACAGTGTATAAGTCTGTTGTTCCTCTGGATATGTATTTCTTCTGCTCCTGTTTGTAACTAGTTGCTAACATAAATAACAGCATAAGAGCAAGCATTAGTTTTTCACATGTATGACTAATTGGGGTGACTAAAAGCAATATAATACTCTGGTGGCCATCGTCTGTGTTAATTTGGAGCAGAAGTCCAACGTTTGTGCAGTTTCTTCTTCATCCTCCACCTGCTGTTACATTGTCGCATCACCACTGCGCTGTACAGTAAACAAGTGCGTGTTGCTGATGCCTTGGTACGTTCTGTACTCCTCTCAATGTCCATGAGCACTGTACACACATAGAAATGCACTGAGGGTTGCATGGCCACAGGCAAATTATGCTCTGGCAATATGTTTTGCTGTTCGCTTTTCACCAACGCAGTCTTATGTTTCAGTTGCTGACTGCTGACCCTAAAAGTGCGGTGAGAGGAAGGAGATGTTACCTGAAGAGAAAGCCAAGTCCACAAATCTAATGACCCTGTGGGACTTCGAAGGAGTCCTCAAGTATTCTCCCATCTTCTACGGTTACTACACCAACAGGGATGGCACAAGGCACGGATATCGGCTGCCGTTCGCGTACTTCATGACGGGACTTGCTGTGTACATCTACAGCTTTGTTGCCACTCTGAAGAGGTATGGTGTATGCTGGCCAGGACACTGTATGCTGGCCAGTTCAATGTGATAGCTGGCCATGTACCAGGTGTATGCTGGCCAGCATGTATCATTTTGTATGCTGGCCAGGACACTGTATGCTGGCCAGTGTAGCCAGTAGTGTATGCTGGCCAGTGGACACATGTATGCTGGCTTGTAGAGTGTATGCTGGCCAGGACAGTGTTATGAGCTGGCCAGGACACTGTATGCTGGCATTGTAGAGTGTTATGCTGGTGGCCAGCAGGACCAGTCATGTATGCTGGCCAGGACACTGACAGCGTGTAGCTGGCAAATGTAGGCTTAGATGTATGCTGGCCAGACCTGAGTGGCATCACTGTATGCTGGACAATACAATGTATGCTGGCCAGTGTATGCTGGCAGCACTGATGAATCAGGCTGGCTACAGGACACATAAGTATGCTGGCGAGTCACACTACTGAATCATGTATGCTGGCCAGTACAGTGTATGCTGGCCAGGACACTGTATGCTGGACAATAAACAGTCAGTATGCTGGCACTTGCTGCTACATGTTGTCCTCTGGCTGGACAGCAGTACTGCCTTGTTTGGAAACACTGGGCAAGGCACACTATCCTTTACTGTCATGAGCCAAATAGGCTACTGAACTTACACTTTCAGATCTGACAGTGGGCTACTGTCACTGTAAGTTGAGTACCCTGCATAGCTCATGACAGTGAAGACTTGTGCATGTGGCCCGCTGTGTTCAGATAAGGCAGTTTTAACCTTAACTGAAACAGCATGGGGTGAAGATGAAGCTTACAAATTCATGCGGTTTCTACACATCGGCGGCTTTTAAGCCTCCATTCTTTTGGAGTGTGACTCACTGTCGCTGCACAAGCGGTTCCTGACTTTTCACAGAACGTAGTGTCTTTGTCTTCAAGGCACTACGTTCATTCAGAATGTTGGGATACTCTAAGTCAGTGACACGGCCTTATGCCCCGAAAGAACTGAATCCTCAACAAAACCACAGCGGAAACCTCGTGTCTACTGACAACCTATTCAAAACTCGTGCAGATACGTATGTAGCATGCATTGCCACGAAAGTCTATTTTTGCTGCTTTGCAAATTATTGGTTTAGTGAATAAATTATACAGAGTCAATAACATACACATTAGCTATAGAATTATCAGCTATTTACTTTCTCTGAAATATTTCGACCTTTTAATAAGACCACCTTCAGGGAAACTTGTTTGGAAAAGAGGGGTATCAAGTTCCAACTTTACATTAAGTTTCAAACAGCTAGCTAATCCATATGCATTGGTGTCAAATTATGTAGAGTCACATGAGACATGCTGGCTATACTCGATCTCATTTATTGTGCCCCTCTCCCGAACATGACATTGTGAAAGGTCAAAACATGTTGGGAAGGAAATAAACAGTTGTTAATCTACAGCCTGTGGGTATGCTGTTGGTTGTCACTTGACCAGTACACAATTAGTAACATTACAGAATTGGTTTCAATCTTCACGATCTCACAGTGGGGACTACGATGATCATTGCCATGTAATGTATAAGCTTTCATTTTGCTCTGCTTGAATGGTTGACCATTCTACCCTGTAGATGGAGGCAGTATATTCCTCTGTCACTCTGAAGAATTGCTGCCAGATTTCATGGTATGACACCTGAGAAAGCGGTGATGTTCGTTTGTTTTATCTTCTGACAGGATGGCAGAAAACTCTCGCATGAGCAAGTTATCTGAAAAAGATGATGAGTGTGTGTTTACGTGGAAGCTGTTCACTGGCTGGGACTACATGATTGGCAATGCTGAAACCGCGCACAACCGCACGGCTTCCATCATCTTGGGTTTCAAGGAGGCTCTTCTGGAAGAGGCAGAGAAGAAGAGGAATCCTCGCGAGTAAGGGATTCGGTGGTGTCGGCTGCCTGTTTACACTGTGTGGGCACTGTGGCTTACACACTGTGTTGGGTACTGTCAACACAGTGTCGGCTGTACACTGTGTCGGGCTGTCACACTGCTGTGTCGGGCTGTCACACTTATGTGTACACTGTGGGCTGTCACACTGTGTCGGGCTGTAACACTGTGTCGGGCGTCACACTGTCAGGCTGTAACATCGGCTGTAACTGCTGTTGTGTCGGGCTGTCACACTGTATCGGGCTGTCACACTGTTGTACACTGTTCGCGCAAGTACTTGCCAGTGTTTCGAAGGATTGTAATGCCTTCTTCTTCAGGATCTAGCAATCCAAGTGCCTTGCACTCACACTTCTATATGCTCTTCACTGCACTTCCATTTTCTGTGAAGCTCAACCACATAACCATATCAGTAACATCCCTAGTGGCTTACCATCCCCTCTGTTCCTTCTCTGCCCACATCTATACCATGCACCCTATTTTTCTACATGGTTATTTGTCTTGGACTGCAAGATCTGGAAAATGAAGATTATGGTCCTTTGAAACATCAGGATATTTTTGGACAGTGACATCTTAAGAGATTCAGCTCTTTCTATGAAACATATAAATATAAAGAGTCCATACAAGGGAGGACTTGCAAATTAAGTGTATTTTGTTAAGTTCTAAACCATAAGAACAGTAATCCTAATGTCCAGCACTGTCAAATGCCCACCTCTTATCAACTGTCTCTGTGTTTAGCTGGAGAATTATTGGTCTTCGAGTTCTGGTCAACTTCGCTGTCGTTGCTCTTCTTGGCGCTTCGGCATTTGCGGTTGTGGAAGTGGTTAAACGCTCGACGGAACCTGCCAGAGATGCGAACTGGTGGCGTCAGAATGAGATCACAATGGTGCTTACATTAATCACATTTATATATCCTATTATCTTCGAAGTACTGGGGTTCTTTGAAGGTTTTCATCCTCGAAAACAACTGCGGCTTCAGCTGGCAAGGTAAGGAAGGACCACGAGAATAGTGTACTAGGGGGGGTGAGAAGTTGTCTCACCCCCCCCCCCCCCCCTAGTACACTATAAGTTGTCTCACCCCTGAACATTTCCAACCTTTATGACACTCTGACATGGAACAAGTGAGGTGGGTAGCCAGAATACCTGCTTACAAACATCAGTTTAAGCCATTGAAGAATACTTCTATAGATTTTGTTGACAAATTTTGTTTTTAAAGTAATACAGTGTGTCCACAAAGTCCCTTCAGGGTTTTGAAAAATTGTGGCGCGCAAACAAATTGAGCTAGCCACATGCGGTTTGCGGCAGATTACAGTGAAACTGTGGAAGTTTTTTACTGACCTCAGTAGACCTCGATGTGGGCTCCCTTGGTAGCACGGAGAACGTCCAGACGATATTCGAGCTCTTGCCATGTTCTGTGGGGCATGTCCGCTGGAATAGCCGAGATCGCATTCCTGATACGGGTCTTCAGGTCATCAAGTCATCTGTTGGCGGCAAAAAAAAAACTTCCAGGGTTTTACTGTAATCTGCCGCAAACCGCATGTGGCTAGCTCAATTTGTTTGCGCGCCACAATTTTTCAAAACCCCGAAGGGACTTTGTGGACACACTGTATTAATTTTTGCATAAATATTTGTTATATTTCCCTTTTTTGAGTGCTTCTCGAATTTTGGTTTTTGTCCCCAAAAAAAACCCAGCGGTCGGCTCTCTTGCTTACAGCCCCTCACCCCTCCCTGGCTGCTGCCTATGTAACCATCAGTGCAGGAAAATATAAAGAAGATCTGTAATAGCCTCAGAAATTCTCAGTGTGAAGAATCAGTTTCTTGTGGGATCGTTATTGTCGGTTTGCAGAACACCATTTGTAAAAACACTACCATACCTTATATCACAGAAAGATTATTTGGAGCTGGGCTCCTGGGGCTCTAAAATTGAACATCCATTACACATAAGCACAGAGCTAGTCATAGCGCGAGGGTGATGCAACTTCTTATCCTGCCTGTACTACTCAGTTACGTAAAGACACAACGTGACACTTCATATTGTGTCTCTCTGTTGCAGAATCATGGTGCTCAACTTGCTGAATTTATATACGTTGATCTTTGCACTTTTTGGGAAAATAAGTTTAATGGTAAGGAACTTGTATACATTATTCTGTAATCACCGTGCATCACTTTATTCTGTAATCACCGTGCATCTTTTCACAGTCACTATTTACATACACCAACTGGATGCAACTCTATTTTAAAAACTGTATAGTCTTTTTTTTTTAATATATGCAGTTTTGATGACAATAAACCCCTGAAGATGGCTCTATAAGAGCCGAAACATATGTCGGGTTTTATAAAGTTTTTAAATATGTTTTAAAAAACTATACAGTTTTTTAAATAGAGTTGCATCCAGTTGGTGTATGTAAATAGTGAACTTGTATACATTTAACCAATAGTGCTGGCAGGACTTTTTTTGCAAGGTACGTTACGTGTGAAGTGACAAGGCTTGTTATGGTCAGTGCTGTACAGGACAGTCACATAGTTGTCCTTTAATTAAAATCCTTAATTAATCCTTAGACCAAAACTGTAGGAACTGTACGAAATTTAAGAACCAATTGTCTTTTGGACTTTGTCCATCATCCTGGATAAAATACAGAGTGTTTCATATATCCGTCCGGGATTTCGGAGGTCTGTAGCTCAGGAGCCAAATCACACACGGGGGATGAGAGCATGTCAGTGAAAAGAGTACATATCCAAGTTTTGAACCTACCTTACAAATGTTCAATATGTCCCCCTTTGGTGACTCGACAGACGTCAATCCTGTAATCTAGCTCCTGCCACGCACGTTCAACATATGAACGTCGATGGTCTACCTGTTCGTTTTGCGACACACAAACAGCCAGTTTCCTCGAATTTTCTATACAAGTCTCTTACTGTTTTGTCCGTTGGTGGTTCTGTACGATACTTGGTTAGAAAACCACGTTGCACTGTTACAATTGACTGGGTTTTAGCAAATTGCAGGACACAAAAAGCTTTCTGTTCACCTAAAAACGCCATGTTTGCACACCACTGCCTCCTAGCGAAGAAACGGGTAACTACGCCATCGCTTCTGTCACGAAAAAACTTTTACATTTCCTCTATCCGTTGGCATGCTTTTATCTCTTATATGTGGGTTTGCTACTGCACGGCCAAGCCTCTAAATCCCGGATGGACTTATGAAACACGCTGTATAAAGATATATATAAAAGACAATTGGTTCTCAAAGTTATATACCATTGTCAGAACCTTTTAGAATTGATTTGTATGAAATTTAGTTTTGTGTTTGCAGACGTTTCGTTGTATGTTGCAATGTCTTGCACCTCACTGCCAGCACCTCTGGTTGTCGTAATGGATTAAAGTTTAGTGGTGGAATCCACTTTACTTGGTGTTGTGGGTTCAGAAAATTAATTTCAACTGATGAATTTGAAGTCTTTCTTGACAACACTTTGTTGTGTGAGCGACACGTAACTGTGGCCTTCACTGTTTTGTGATATTATGCATTGTAACCAAAATCCAGAATCTACGTAATCCTCAGCGGAATGTGCGATGAGCAGAAAGCTTTAGAATTGGATACGATAAAGTGTATGGCTCAAACTTAATCTGTTTCAAGTACGAATTGTGACTGAAAACTATAAACTATTTGGTGTACTTCTCACCATATATTATCTGGGTGACCAAATCAACAATAATGAGATGGGCAGGGCATGTGGCATGTGTGGGGAGAGGGGACTTTTATACACGGTTTTGGAGGGGAAATCTGAAGGAAAGAGACCACTTCCAAGGCCTGGGACTAAATGGGAATAATATTAAAATGGATCTTAAAGAAACAGTTTGGAGCGGGTGGACTGGGTTTGATCTGGCTCAGGATAGGGCCAAGTAGCAGGCTATTGTGAATGCAGTAATGGGCCTTCAGTTTCTGTAAAATGCAGGGAATTTCTGGACTAGTTCAGGAACTGTTAGCTTCTCAAGAAGGACTCTGCTCCATGAAGTTAGTTAGTTAGTTAGTTAGTTAGTCAGTTAGATGGTTAATTAGAATGAAAATCCTGATGCACAGTGAATTTGCAAAGCTGTAATCATTATGAAGATACAGTTAGTCAAATTTGGTGCTTTTAATAAGTGTCAATAAATTGGCAGATCTCTCCCACAATCTCCAGTAGGTATGTTTCTTGTTCCACTATAAAGTTCTTCTTTCCATTTCATGTTTCCTGAAGACGAGAGATCTTCAGAATCTCAAACCCAACACCACAGCTGTTACACCGGTCTATGCAGAGAGCAGTGTGCCGTGGGCCAGAAGAACACCAGTCACTGCAACTCTCCCTGCCATATTTGGATCTTCTGGTGTCATGACTACATTGACGCCAGATGTCACAGCATCCGTCATGTTGATGGTTACAGCCCTAAGTGGAGCACCTCACTTCATAGCTAATGTGACCAGCCTTATACAGGCAATAGCAACGGAAGAACCTACAGAAGTGACTTCTGTCCTGTCAGAACTAGCCAGTTTGCTTAATCTCACTGCATCTGCTTCTGGAGCATCAGGGTTACCAACATTATCAACAATTTTCAATGGGACTGAACTTAATTTACGTGATACAACCAAGTACGGTTCTTCTCATACATCTGACACAGTTGTTACTTCCACATTATCATCAGACTTGGATGATACTGCTGATAATTTTACAGATCTGTACATGCAAGATGATAATTCGACATTTACTGATGAACAGATGAACATATCATTATCAATAAATTTTACTGAGGAAAGAGAAGGCTTATTCAACTTTACTGATGGTCATTCAGACATCATTAGTTCATATACTACAGAATATTCTGATATGACGAGTAATGTTACTGGTCTAAACACGGAAAGTACAGCTTTTGAAGTCAATGAGACAGACTTAGATAACATATCAAATAATTTCACAGATGATTTTGTAATCACTGAAAGCATTTCACCAATGAATTCTGTTTCTGTGACAAATTTCACTTCTGATGAGGATAACAAGAGTCATGGTCTAACAACAGTGATGGAAAGTGAAGAGTTAACGTCAATTGTAATTACAACATTAGAAACTTTACTAGCCCAGAACAAAGATTTTGTGAGTACCAATCGGTATCTTGAACATGTCTCTCAGATGATCCAAAAAACAACGACAGATGTTACAGATTCAACCAAATGTTATTCATCTCAGTGTAATACACTGCCAACAGATGACACTGCTAGCAGTTCGGAGTCTTCGTTTGCACCAGACGCTACAAGCGAAAAACATTCTACAGCCATCAGCACTGAATCAACGTTAACACTGGAAGAATCTGACGGTATGTGCAGCATTAAGGTCGCTATGTATTCATGCAACAAGAGGATGAATTCTGAGAAAGGGACATTTAGAGTGAATCTGACACCTTATAGCAGAGTCCTTCTTGATAACCTCATAGTCGCTCGGCTAGCCACAAGATTCCCCATTCGTTATGGAATGTGAAGCCTTATCCCTCCGTTCATAGGGGCCTACTACTGGTCCCATTCATTCATTATAGATTCCTGCAGAGGCCAGCTGCCCTAACTGGTTTTTCTCAGTCCCTCTCAGCATATGCTAGGACAGTATCTTAAAGTACGTTGTGACTGCCGATACCTACCTCCCTTCGTCCACTGATGTCGCCCCTTTCTGTGGCCCCCTTAACAACCAAGCCTGATCGTGTGTCTCTGTTTTCCCAGAACCCCTCCTTTGCAGTTTCTTTACTTGATCTTGGTCTACCTCTTGGGCATTTTCCTATCAGTTTTACGTTTAAAACCTTCATCCTGATTTCTGTACTTGTTTATTCTTAAAATTTGCTAGTACAAATTATAAAAACCGACAATGTACGCATGAATTGTAAACTTAACAACTGTTGATTTCCACTTCAACATGTTTGAAGCTTCTAGAACTTCGTCTACTGGGAGATTAGTTTAGAAAGCATAGATATAAAGTACAGTGGAACCTCGAACTTCGAACACAATCCGTTCCAGTAGACGGTTCGACTTTCAAGTTGTTCGACTTTCGAGTTAAATTTCCCCATAAGAAATAATGTAGATTGAATTAATCCGTTCCAAACCCCCAAAATTTACCCAATATAAAACATTTTAAGTGCCAATTTCAAAAGATCATAATGATAAAACAAGTATATTTAATTTCAATAATTGAAAATTTTTATTTATAATAGTACATACAAAATATTGTATAATAATCAATCAATAACAATAGTAGGAGGGATATTACTGTTCACTGGAAGGTGAATTACCCTTCTTTCATCTGGACCAAGCAGAGAGAGAAGGCGACCACGTGACGACCACGTAATTCTTTATTCGACTCTCGAGTTTTTGTTCGAGTTTCAAAACCGGATTTTCCTCGAATTTTTTGTTCGAGTTTCAAGTTGTTCGAACATCAAACCGTTCGAAGTTCGAGGGTCCACTGTACTAATGTTTACATCAGTAGTTTAAAACAGAAACTATGTGTACGCGGTACACCAGTACAAGAATAATGTTACGTACATTTATACGCAATTGGCCTTGTATGTGGTCGTCGTTCTGCATCTGAGACTAACACAATTTGCCTATCGTTAATCTCAAGTCTAAAGGGTGTCAATTAGTAAAAACTTAAGACTGGTTAAAAACATGAATCACATTTCAGTTTATATAAACCTTTCAAACGTTTATATAGAATTGCATACAGGGTGGTACACAAGCCAATTCACACTACAGGCAACATGTTAAACACTGACTGTCAAGAAAATTCTGTGCCACTCTGTATATACTACATGTGATTCTAACTTGGTGTCATGTTCAGACATTCATATCAGTCCAAAAGCTAATATGATTCTATTTCCTATTTATTAACTTACATACTCATAATTTTATGTTTTTTAATTTCTTATTATCTTTCTTCTAGTTTTCATCTCATTTGCTGTGACTGCCATTTCTGTCTTTCTTAAACAAGTTGTATATCACATACAGCTGAGAAAGTGTCGCTAAATGAACAACACAGCAGAGTCATTAATTCATTCACTGTATGAGTAACATTTGATGTAGTCATTATAT
Source organism: Reticulitermes speratus (assembly GCA_021186555.1). Classification (NCBI taxonomy): domain Eukaryota; kingdom Metazoa; phylum Arthropoda; class Insecta; order Blattodea; family Rhinotermitidae; genus Reticulitermes; species Reticulitermes speratus. Next base: position 41,724,989 of record JAJKFL010000237.1, read on the forward strand.
TGTTATTGTTACAGAATTTAGTGACACTGTGAGATTGGCTGCTTGTTTAAAAAGAAAGCAGGAAGAAGAAGGCAAACTCTGTCCTGCTCTTCTTTCGAAAGTTACAAGTCTCTGAGTTAGCAGTATATAGAGTGTCTACAAATTAGCTGGTTTTAGAGAAAAATACAGACAATTGTTTTACTACAAAACAGTCTCCCAGTATTCAAGATTTTTTTTCCAAACTTGTGTAAGTTTATAATTTTTCCGCTAGCGGCATGAACAGAGGAACAAAGATCCAGTAACAGTGACAAAAAATACAGGGTGTTTCAAAAAGAGCTTTACAACTTTGAAAGAGTATACAAATTTATACAGAGGACATACACAACGTTTCGAACTGTCATAATGTAGCAAAACACTGCAAGTTTGATGCACGTGTTACTGTAGATGGTGCACCCCCTCATTACCTTGGAGAAGTGCGCGAGTACCTCAACACCCATTTCCCAGGTCGGTGGATTGGTAGAGCGGCGCCGATAGCATGGCTACCTCGTTCCCCGGATCTTACACCCCTGGATTTTTTCTTATGGGGATTCGTTAAAGATCGAGTGTTCGTACCACCTTTGCCTGCAAATGTTGTTGAGCTCCGAACTCGAATTACTGCCACAGTTGCAGAAGTGACGCCAGAGATGCTACGTAGCGTGTGGCAAGAAATTGACTACAGGTGGGACGTCTGCCGCATTACCAATGGAAGTCACATTGAACCATAACTATCCGAGGTAAAACTCGGTGTGTTTTGCTACATTATGACAGTTCGAAACGTTGTGTATGTCCTCTGTATAAATTTGTATACTCTTTCAAAGTTGTAAAGCTCTTTTTGAAACACCCTCTATATTTACAGCACACCAATCCTCTAGTGTCCAAGTTTTCTTACATGTGGTCACAGATGCTCAGTGTGGGCTCCTTCAGTAACGTAACACGCCCACTTAAAGTGAATCTCACACATTCTCAATACAAAATCACAAGCCCTCCTAATCGTCTGCTAATTTGTACCAACTCTGTGTATTTTATTAAATTTTATTAAGATCTGGGATCTATCAAAATCTCTATTGTGAAAGTATACAGATCTAAAGGCATGTAAAAGTGGTCTGTCACTTGTAATGCTTTTCAGGCTCAAGTGATGTACCGGTGGTTCCGTCACAGTTATCGCCAGCACAATTAGACATGAAGACACGAAGAGAACTTCGTCGTCTCTGTTGGGAAACGATGTTCGGCCAGGAACTGGTCAAACTCACAGTGATGGACTTGGTGAGGCACATTAAACATATACGTTGATTCTAGAGGCTTTTGTTGGTGCTGTATTGCACTTAGGATTGCCTGGCTCTGGACTTTGTACATTATGTGATATTAACCTACAGGTGAAAGACTGAGGGCACCACTACTGATTTGGGTCTTATTTTTGTGTGGGGGGGGGGGGGGGGCAGTGAATGGACAATGACTGCTGGTTTAACAGACTATATGCACCTAGGATGAGCTTTTGTCAGCGTGAGGTAATAGAAAATGTATTGCTTGTTATATTTTACTGTATTAACAAATCAAAGTTGCTCATTATGTAATATCCTGAATTCCTCAGCCAAGTCATCCTTCTAAGACCTAAATATTCCCCTCAGCACCCTATTTTCTAACACCCTCACTTTTCTTCCATATACCAAATTCACAGCCTCATATAACTAACTAACTAACTAACTCCATGTAGCACAGCCCTTCTTGAGAAGCTAACAGGTCGTCAGCTAGTCAAGAAATTCCCCGCGTTTTATGGAACCCGAAGGTTCATTACCGCACTCACAACAGCCCACCACCTATCCCTATCCTGAGCCATATCAATCCAATCCATGCCCTCCCATCCCACTTCTTGAAGATCCATTTTAATATTATCCTCCCATCTACGCCTGGGTCTTCCAAGTGGTCTCCTTCCCTCAGGTCTCCCCACCAAAATCCTGTATGCACCTCTCCCCTCACCCATACGTGCTACATGCCCCGCCCACCTCATTCTTCTTGATTTGATCACCCGAATAATATTTGGTGATGAGTACAGATCATTAAGTTCCTCGTTATGTAGTCTTCTCCACTCCCCTGTTACCTCGCCCCTCTTACACCCAAATATCCTCCTCAGCACCCTATTCTCGAACACCCTCAGCCTATGTTCCTCCCTCAGTGTGACAGACCAAGTTTCACACCCATACAAAACAACAGGCAAAATTATAGTTCTGTATATCTTAATGTTTGTATTTTTGGGCTAACAATAAGCAAAATTAAAGTTTTCTATATTTTTTCTTAGTTTTTCAGATATTGGACAGGAAGACAAAAATATTCTGGACTGAATGTTAGCAGAAATTCCCCAAATTTAATTTGCTTTTTATATCTTTCATGCTTACAATTTTGGTTTGTTACTGTCATTCCCAATATTCTAACACTGCCATATTTTCAAAGGATGTGTTAGTCATCTTAAGGCTGTGATTTTGTCCTGAATTCTGTTGACAGGACACAAAGATATGCGTGATGTTTTTTGCACTTATTTCTAGAACAACGTCGTTACCACTAACTAACACAGCGTCTCTTTACATTTATGTGGCCCTTCTCTGTGTACCACAGGTTGTGACGGTGAGTTCGACCCTGATTATTGACTTCATAAGAGCGGTGTTTGTTCGTGTCATGAACAACTGCTGGTGCTGGGATCTCGAGAAGCAGTTTCCGCAGTACGGTGACTTCAAGATAGCCGAGAACATCCTCCACCTGGTGAACAATCAGGGGATGGTGTGGATGGGCATGTTCTTTTCCCCAGGGCTGCCACTCCTTAACCTCATCAAGCTCGTCATCTTGATGTACCTGCGATCCTGGGCGGTACTCACTTGCAACGTACCCCATGAAGTTGTGTTTCGAGCCTCCCGGTCAAATAATTTCTATTTTGCTCTGCTCTTGACCATGCTGTTCCTTTGTGTTCTGCCTGTGGGCTACGCAATTGTCTGGGTCGAGCCATCCTGGCACTGCGGACCGTTTTCTGGCTACAAGCGCATTTATCACATCTTCACAAAAAGCCTCCAGAAGGCGCTGCCCACGTCTCTCCACCGAGCCCTGGACTACATTGCTTCCCCAGGCACAGTGATTCCTCTTTTACTGCTCCTTGTTTTGGTCATCTACTACTTGTTGTCGCTGACCGGTGCCCTTAGAGAAGCCAACAATGATTTAAAGGTTAGGTAACATTTTGTATTTACCACTTTAGACATGATCTTTCAATCCATCTGCATTTTGCTGACAAAGAATAGATTATGTCAGGGATGACGAAACCGCGGCTCGCGAGCTAAATGCAGCTCTTTGACATATAATGTGCGGCTCGCGGAAATATGTTGGCTGAGCTCCTTTTTGCATTACAATTCATATAAAAGGTAAATAAAAAATGTTCAAGCTCTATAATTATTTACCGGTATAAACTGAGAGTCCGCTGGATTAAAACGTAAGTTTAATGTTCATGGTGAGTAAATATATTTAAGGATTGTTGTAACAGAATGTGCGTGTAACAATAAAAACGTGTGTGTAATATTTGGTCATGTCTTGCGGCTCTGAAACATCTGAAGTTTATCGTATGTGGCTCTTACGGTAAGCAGGTTTGGCCACCCCTGGATTATGTAATACAGCATGTGAGTCCCGCGAGTGTGTGTGTGTGTCAGTCAGTGAGTCACACTTCATTACTGGTTTCCATGGTTACTGAGCTGTGACAATAAGCCATGTTTGCTTTGTTACGGAGTTGTGCTTCGCAATACAGATATATTCTGGTTCACAGTCATAATCAAGTGATTATTAGGACTGTATTTAATGGGCGTCTTGTTGTCTTTGTAATTGCATCATTGATACAAAGTGGTTACAATATCTCGCAGCTCATAATGAATGATGCTGATGATAAAGAAGGGATCAATCATGTTGGTCAACCTAATGACAAAAGTAATGATACGATGCATGATGACGACAGTGGATTTTGGACATTTAAAACGCACTAAGAATTGGGTAACCAATAGTGTAATGAGTGAGCAGATCAATATGGACGAAGGCAAATGCCAAAAGAGGATGTGCAGAAGTGTCTGAATACAGTTAAACCCCGATTTAATGCTCCCATATTTAGTGAAATCCCGGATTTAGTGATGATTTTTTCATGTCCCGACAATAGCTCCATATAAACAATGTACCTCCATTTAATGAGAACCTCGATTTAGTGAAACATATTCTAATCCCCCAGTAATTCATTAAATAGGGATTTTACTGTATTATCTGAATATTGGGGCAGTGTGTCCTTTGATGGACATGGAGCTAACGATGTATAAATAACTGGAAAATGTATCTCGTGTTTCACAATGTAAATAATGAGAAACGTTAACGACAGATAACGAGAAGCTGCGAGGTCTGCGTTGCCTCAGGTGCTTAAATTTATGCGGGTAGATCAATTACAACTGTAAGTTATGATTATAGAATTTAGTGATATATTTTTGGGTATGATTTCTGCTGGTACACAAACTGAATACATTAAATTTGTTGGATAAAATGTCCATGTTTCACGTATGGCAAATATGCACCTCTACCTAGTGCTGAGGTTTGTAAAATGTGGCGTTATTGTCCCCCTCCGTATATGCTTTTATGGCATTAGGAAAATTTTACGTTTGCCATTTTTTATAAATTCAGGAAGTGTTTGTTAATATTCAGATATAACAGTGTTATCTGACAATATGTTGTTGAAGATAATGGACATGTTGACACAAGCTTGGTTTACAGTTTTCAGATGCTTTACATGTAGGCACCTAAATGAAAAAGGGTACTTCCTTCATTCATTCATTCATTCATTCACTCTGCAGTCTGTCTTACTACAGGTCCGTAGCCTCTTCCAAAGCGAGTTCTCCATAGGGTGCGATCTAGTGCTTCCTCTTTCAATTTACAGTATCTTTTCTTTTCCTTAAGGTCATCCAGTAGCTGCTTACGTCTTCTCCCTCGTCGTCCCGTCATTTCTATCCTTCCTTCTAACTTTTCTTCAATCACGTGTTTCAGAAGGCAGTTTCTACACAAGATGTGACCAATCCAGTTAGCCTTTCTTCTTTTTATTGTATGTACGATATTCCTCTCCTCCTTCACTCTGTGTAATACTTCTTCATTTCTCACACGATCGGTCCAACTGATCTTCTCCATTCTTCTCCAGCACCACATATCAAAACTTTCCAGATACTTCCGATCCACTTTCCCAAGTGTCCACGTTTCAGCACCACACAAAGCTATGCTCCAAATGTAGCACTTTACTAGTTTCTTCCTTAAATTTAAGTCCAGTTTGCTGGTGAAAAGATTTTTCTTCTTGTTGAATGCGCTTTTGCCGCTTACTTCCTTACACTTTCAAAATAGAGAATGAATTTATAGCAGCTGAAACAAATATGATTACAGACACAACTGCGTCGAGAGCGCACAGAAGAGCGTCGCAAGATGTTTCAACTTGTGCACCGCAGACGGAGAGGTGGAAGTGGTGCAGATGGTTCAGACACTCCTTATAACAGGTGGCGCAAAATTCTGCCTGTGATGCCATCCAAATCGCTGCCAGGAGAATCCGCTAAAGAGTGTGATGTGAACACAGATGATAAGGATAGCGTGATGGCTGTAAGCAATGGAGATCTTAAAAATGATTCTAATCGGAATGGTAAGTGGTAACAAGTTGTTGCTTCTTGATTGTGGTCCTATACGTGCTACCACCATCTTTGTGTTTGAAGATCTTGAAGACTCTGCACAAAGTCTTGTTCCCTGGGCCATTAAAATTAAATGGGAAGCCATAACAACATTAAATGTGACTTATTTATTCCACTGAAGTGTAATTTTTCAACATAATCTCCAAGCACATTGATAAGTTTATCTTGGCACAAGTTTAAAAATTCTATCTGTGTAGAAATAGGGCTCTTACATTCACAACCGTTCACGAACAGCCATTTCCCATTCCTCATTACTGCGGAAATTTGTGACCTGCCAAGTGTTGCTGCATCAGCACAAAGTCGGTTCCTCCACTCTTGCTACGTTCACATCCACTCCAGATACGCTGCGTTAACCAGCGCAGTCAGTATCACGCATATCCATTCAACCGTTTTCAAACTCTCTGCACCATTTTCTGACACGCTTCACTTTTAGTACATTGTCATCACGTGCCTCTATCAACTGGCGGTGAATTTCGATGGGAGACACACGTTTCACTCTTAAAATCTGAATTACGCTACGAATTTCTTTGCAGGACCAAGTTTGAAATGTTGTTACCATTGCACTGCACATCAACTTATCTTCTGAGCAGCGTCTGACTGACTGCTGTGCCATCTGCTGTATGTTACTCGTATTACCTCCTACTGAAAAATGAATTGCTTGACTAAGACACAAGTTAGAGGCTAGGGACCTTACTCACTGAACACACCTTGTGCTTTATGACAGTCGGATTACATGTGTGAGACAACGGCCCCTCTACCACCTGACTTCAGTCGTACGGTTAGACAAACACTGCGACATATCTCACACTGATTACATCAGAGTGACAGCGTCTTGTAACACATGATATGGGAATCACACGTAACAGCATGTTCTGTTTTTTAAGGTTATGTGTTTTAAAATTGAAAAGACCCCTTGGTAGACACAGAGATAGAGAGAAGGATGACATTAAGATGGATATTGTAATGAAAGAGGTTTTAAGGTGTGGTCTGAACTGAACTGGCTTGTGATAGGGCAGGGGTGTACAGTGGCAGGTTCTTGTGCATGCAGTAATGAACCTCTGCATCCATAAAGGAGAGGAATTTCTTGATCATGTTAGGTACTATCAGCTTGTGGGAAAAATCTGCTTGATCGTGTCAGTTAGTACCAGACCATATAATGACACAATTCAGCACACCAAAATCTAAATCAGCATTTCTGAAGTGCAGTCACCAGCCATTTTCATAACTGATAAATACATTTCTTCTTGAAAAATTTCCCACTCTTTAGATTAATTGTCTTCGTATTTATTGTGAATTAATTTTTTTTTTTGCACGTGTTGTGGGTCTGTACCACACGCTGTAACACCTCACCTTCGAATGTCTTTTGCATGTGGGTTGCGACACGTGTAGTAATGAGGATTAAAGCCTTCTGTGATGTTACTCTCTGTCACCGGGCGAGTGGTACCAAATGTTTCGAAGGATTATGTTGCCTCCATCTTGAAGGGTAAGCAGTTCAAGGCCACTAACGCAATAACACATCGTCACATTCCAGAAGACTTGAATCTTTGGCACCATTGTTGTGGGAACCTCAAATGTCACACGTCTAATATGGTCACATGTTACTTCACATTGTAAGATATTGACAATCTTTTTTACTCACTTTTAAACAGGAAGACGTGACGTCTTTACTTAGAATTACTGATACAAATTATCACTGCAATGGAAACCTGAATTTTCTTACACCTTGTTTCAGAGATCTTGACCAGGATCATCAAACGGGCACTTCGAAAATCCTCAGCGACGTCTGATGAAGAGAGCATGCCCGTTATGGACGGAGAAGGAACAGACAATGAAGTACACGACTCACTGCCCGAGGACAGGCCACACGCGAAAGCGGTGAAAGTGAGGCCTCGATTTGAATCATACGGTAGTGGTATCATTGAAACATCATTCAACTTTGAACAAGTACCAGTCATGAAGTCTACTACAGCCGAGAAAACAGGGGACAAGAACCATCATCATCATCAACAGAATCACAGACGGCGATCAGAACAGAGACATAAGTCGCCATCTTCTAGTTCCACAAACAAGGAACGCGATGATTCACCTACATCAGCGTGGTCAGACAACATTCCCGTCATCCGTATCAGCAAGACAGATAGTTCTGAATGCATCCAACAGAGGGCAGAGCCGCAGCAACCGACCAAATCTAGCAGCAGTGACACAGTCATTAAACCTGTTCATAAATCAACTAAGTCAGTGCCATCTGTCAGCGCGACTCTGCATCAAAAATCAGACACCAAGGTCAGAGGTGACCAGCTCGCTCAAGACAGTGTTCATGTAGATACAAATGGACATAAGAGATTGGTACGAGCGTTAATAACCGAGTCGAAGCGGAGGAAGACTCATAAGAGCAAGGAAGATCAAAAACTTGGTGATGCAATGGAGATGGTAGACAGGAACACACAGCAAGAACAGAGTATAAGAAAAGACGAAGCCAAAACATCTCGAGCAATGTTATAGCCATTGAAATATTCACATGCAGCTTATTATATTATATACATACTGATATCACATTCTCGTATACTAGATATCACATTCTCATATAATAGATATTACATTCTCATATACTAGATATCACATTCTCATATAATAGATATTACATTCTCATATACTAGATATCACATTCTCATATAATAGATATCACATTATCATATACTAGACATCACATTCTCATATACTAGATATCACATTCTCATATAATAGATATTACATTTTCAGTATCTTACTCTAACATGAGTTTTGTGCATTGCTGTTTTCATTACCCACCACTGTCAGTCTTGTATTCTCTCCGTGTTTTTTTTTTCTCTCATGCTCGTACTCCTCTTTGTTAGTTTGTTCTTTCTGTTTTCTTTCTATTTTAATTCTTTTTTTCTTGCTCTTCTCTTAGAAATTCTGTATTTGTCTTGACAGGGGGTTCTGATGTGTGTCTCCCCTCCATATGTCACTGTGTTGTTAACGTTAATGCAGGAAACATCAAATTCACAATTCACTGTCCACAAACCAACTAAATGCACATTTTCACTTTCACTTCTCTTTATTTACAAGTTCACCCCTACATATGTTTCGGTCCTCTTAAAGACCATCATCAGGGGGTACAAAATTACGTTCAATCTACACCCATATGCATTCACTCTACGATCACAATCAGTTTCGTCAACCTGTGTGCAGGCCTCAATGACTTTTTTTAAGTTAAAATGTAAATATATATAAAAACACTGTTATATAAAATTTGAAGTCTTATATACAGTGTTTTATACATATTTACATTTTAACTTAAAAAAGTCATTGAGGCCTGCACACAGGTTGACGAAACTGATTGTGATCGTAGAGTGAATGCATATGGGTGTAGATTGAACGTAATTCTGTACCCCCTGATGATGGTCTTTAAGAGGACCGAAACATATGTAGGGGTGAACTTGTAAATAAAGAGAAGTGAAAGTGAAAAAGTGTATTTACTCGTAGTTGGTTTGTGGACAGTGAATTGTTAAACAAGATGCACGATGAGATTGATATAAAGTAAGTAAATTTGTAGTTTGTATCCCCATTGTGATCTGTTCCCAGCATCCTCTCTGCTTGTTCTTTGCCGCAGTCTGTTGTACCCCTTCAGTGGTCAGTGTAAGCAGTGTCACGTTTCATCGCAAACCGATGTACACAGAATTCTCATATAGAATACTCCCCCCTATATACAGGGTCTCAAAAGATGCCTTGCCCTTTTCTGGTTTGTAGCGTCGACGTACCTATTGACGACCCCCTGTACCACAGATTCCTATGGTGTGAAATTTGATCTCTGTTATTAAGAAAAGAACACGGACTGAGGATGTTCGAGAATAGGGTACTGAGGAAGATATTTGGGCCTAAGAGGGAGGAAGTGACAGGAGACTGGAGAAAACTGCTTAATGAGGAGCTTTATGATTTGTACTGCTCACTGAATGTTATTAGGGTGATAAAAGGAGAATGTGGCTTACATGTAAGGAAAGGCATACAAAATTTTAGTCAAGAATCCTGAAGGGAATGGACCAGGTGTAAGACCTAGACATAGATGGGAGGATAATATTAAATGGCTCTTAAAGAAATGAATAGGAGGATGTGGACTGGATGTATTGTGTTCCTCCTCCTCTTCCTGTTCCTTCTCTGCTTCCGGTCCACTCTTAGCAGTTCTGCGATCGCACACCATGCCACCAAGCAGGCAGATGATGGCTCCTGCTACTGCGACTGATGACGATGACGATGACGATGCTTCAGTCCACTGATAGTTGTACAGTTTTAGGCAACTAAAGTGTTGATCCTGTGTTGTGTATCCAGGGAGCACCACAAGGAGGCAATCAACTTGAAATTACAGGCAAAATTATGGTTTTGTATGTTTAAACGTTTAGGTGCTGAATGGGAGGACGAATTCTAGCAGATTTTCTTCGAATTAGCCGATCCCAGTGGCCGCGCGGTCTAAGGCGTCGGTCTTCGGCCGCTCGCTTACTGGGATTGTGGGTTTGAATCCCGCCTAGAGCATGGATGTCTGTCTGTTGTGAGTGTTGTGTGTTGTTAGGTAGAGGTCTCTGCGACGGGCTGATCACTTTTACAGAGGAGTCCTACCGAGTGTGGTGTGTCTGAAGTGAGTGATCGTGAAGCCTCGAAAAATGAGGCGGCCTAGGCCCCAAAGGGGCTGTCGAGCCATAAGAAAAAGAAAATAATTCTTCGAATTAATCACTCCTAATTTTTCCATGCATGCAGTTTCTCATCTGTTATGGCTGTTCACATCTGTTATGGCTGTTCACATCTGTTATGGCTGTTCACAAATGTTATGGCTGTTCACAAATGTTTGATCTGTGTTACGTTTTGAAATTGTTTGTTAGCTGTTTTTATGTTGTAATTTGTGCTGCGTTCTGTTCGCCAGACATGACGTCATACTGCCTACTTTCCTCAGCATTTACTTCTAGACCAACCATCTTACCACTGACCAATAAAGTTCACGTTTTTCTCCACAATATTTATGTTGTCATCCAATAAATTAACACCATTAGCACAAAACACACACCGATGTACCCCATTCAATGTCGGTCCTCCCTGGCCCCCTTGCACCTTTCTAGTGGCATATGTTTGTTACAGCAAGTCCTATCTCTCACCTCTAAGTGGTAAAGGTAAAGGTACAGCAATACCATTACAGGCCTGGACAGGCCCTTAGGGTTCCAGGAGGTTGAGGCTACCAGATTTATAGACAATCGGCACATGAAGGTAGTAAGGTTGTCAGCCCTACGCACCGGCCGCCTTTACCCCCCAGGAAAGATTTCTGGTACTCATTTATGTTAGAGGCTTAGTCGACCCCAGGGCCATAGTGCGACCGGAAGGATTATGTCGATGGAAAATTCCAGTGACACCATCGGGAATCCTCCAAGTGGTGGCCCTGGTAATACGCTCTGAGGTGAGAGCTCAGAGCGTAGCTGAGAGAGAAGGACGAAAGGCGAGTTTCCGGCGCCTTAAAACGGGAGCATTGGGCTAAGGGAAAGAAAACGCTGACAGAAAACCAAGGTGGTAGGGGGGGCCTCTGTAGGTGGGTAAAACCAGCCTCCCTAGGGGAAGGAACCCTGATTACAAACCCGGTCCTCCAGGGTGGGGGGTTGAGCTTAGGGCCAACAATCCTATCTCGGAAAAAACGTGTTACGAAACGTCAAAGAGGAAGCTAAGGCCGACCGCGGGCTGTGGTGTTAAGGAAGAAGTGGCATATGTTACAGGAAGTTTGAAGGCAATGGCAGTCAAGCATGTCTTTGTTACAGACATTCTGAATAGGAAATTTGTTAGACAAATGTTTGTCTATCGCGGCTTTACTTTAGCTTTCTTTTAAGGTAAAGGTAAAGGTCACCCTATAACACGCCATGAAGGCCCAGAGGGGGAGTAGAGGTATAGCTCTACTCTTTCTTTAACCTAGGCGCTAGATGGGGGTGGGTGGTCAACTCCACGCCCCGGCCGCTTTACCCCCGGGAATGACCAGGTACCCATTGTACAGGAGGCTGGGTAGGCCCCAGGGTCGGTCTGGACGGTTGCGGAATACCTCGCCGTCACCGGGATTCGATCCCCGGACCGTCCAGCTCGTAGCGAGTCACTATACTGACTGAGCTATCTTTTAAACACATTTTAATTAACTTGATTAGCTTCATGCTGATACCAAACTCAGTGACGCCATTATACAAAACCTCCCTAGTGAATGAACCACAGTCTTTCTGAAAGTCTGACGACAGTTGCACACCGCTCCACTGTAGTCCCAGTTTTTCTGAAGTATCTGGTAAAGCAGAATAAATGATTGTTCTTTCAAGACGCCGACAAATGCAGTCAGTCCCATCACTCCTACATGTCTCAGCGTCGTTTACACCATCCTTAGGGAGCTTCAACCTACGATTTAATACTTACTAAAGTATTGCTTTTGTTATCGATCGTGTGAGAAATGAAGAAGTATTACACAGAGTGAAGGAGGAGAGGAATATCGTACATACAATAAAAAGAAGAAAGGCTAACTGGATTGGTCACATCTTGCGTAGGAACTGCCTTCTGAAACAGGTGATTGAAGGAAAGTTAGAGGGAAGGATAGAAATGACGGGAAGACGAGGGAGAAGACGTAAGCAGCTACTGGATGGCCTTAAGGAAAAGAGAAGATACTGGAAATTGAAAGAGGAAGCACTAGATCGCACTGTGTGGAGAACTGGATTTGGAAGAGGCTACGGACCTGTCGTAAGACGGACTGCAGAATGAATGAATGAATGAATTGCAAAGTGGTAAGAATGCGAAAGGAAGCGCCGTGCCGTTTGCAAGTCTGTCATTGGATGGGAAGATAATACTAAAATCGGCGTTAAGGAAATGTTGTGGAAAACTATGAACTGGATTGATCTGGCTTAGGACAGTGACAATTGTCTCTCTGTTGTGAGTGCGGTAATGAACTTTCGAGTTCCATAAAGTACGCGTATTTTCTTGACTAACTGAGCAACCACTAGCTTTTCAAGTTCCATAAACTTAATTATTGATTAAAATAAGTCTTACTGCGACAAATGTACACTGTTTATGTTATTTAACACAATTTCTATTAAAAAATGGTTGACATGTTTCGAACTAATTTATGGTTCATCTTCAGGGGCTCACCTTTTTTTTAATTTGTTGGAAAAATGTCGGGCATTTCTTTAATAAAAATTGTGTTAAATAACATAAACAGTGTACATTTGTCTTAGTAAGACTGTGGAGAACTCGCTTTGGAACAGGCTACGGGCCTGTCGTAAGACAGACTGCAGAGTGAATGAATGAATCTATTATATCTATTGAATCTATATATATATATATTATATCTATATCTATATATATATATATATTGAATCTATTATATTATATTTTAATAAGTTTTAAATTTTGGTGTAGACGTCCCTGAGGATGGTGTAAATGAAACTGAAACACGTAGCAGCAATATAAGACTGTATTTGTAAGTACCAAAGCTGCGTTGTTCGGTGCCACGAATGAACAATTTAATTCAATAAAATGCACACAATAAATGATGTAAAAAATATGATCAGTAGTCGACCTGTGACGTCGAAATCTACATAGATGATCTCCTGCAATTTTGTCTGTACCGGGTATACATAAAAGAATGGTGCGGTTTCAATAGAAATGTCTATTGAAACCGCACCATTCTTTTGTGTATACCCTGTATATGGAGTTAACTCTAAAAGAAGGATTTTTGGGTAACATTTTGAATGCAGTTTTTACAGCGACATGCTGTGATAATTCGTGCAGTCTGCATTATCTCCCTCAGTCAATAGAAAACAGCGAGATTATCGGCTGCGAGGTAGATAAATCGATTATGGTTCGTTGCACTGCTGGTAGATGTCAGAGTAAGCTGCTTATGGCTTGAAATCGATTCGATGAAGGTTTACTTCTCTTCCGGCAGATTGCAGCTGTGTGCTGAGATCCGCTACGAGTTCTCCGTAGTGTTTTTAAACCTTGTTACTGACGGAAATTAAACACCTGTAAATTACGTAAGCAGAAGGAACATAGCAAGTTGAGGGCACACCTTGGGGTGTGTAAAATTAGTTTCACAAATCTTAACACGCCAGGGTTTTTTATTCGCGGTAATTGTTGAACATTCTAAATAATTTCTTTATCGTTAGCTAACGATCTCAAGCCGTTCTTTTCGTGTTATGAAACGAATCTATACCCAGCGCACGGTAGTTCTAACGTGTTCAGGTGTCATTAAATGAAGGGTTCGGACGTAAATACTGGCCTGTGACATTTTGTAAGTGCGCCAGTCGCGGTCCACAAACCCACGACGCTGACTGAGAATATTTAAACCCTTCTTTAGTCTTAACTCACCGAGCATTTTTATTATTTTAGACATACACCAACAAATTGCACAAATTTATAAAGGTGCAAATTAGCTCCTTATCATAATTTAACCCTACACGCGTTTCGGCTCTTTATGAGCCATCATCAGGGGTTTTTCTTATAAAAAGTGCTTTTCAAATGCTGGATCTGTTGATGACACTTGTAAAGTTATGCACTATTTTAGAGCATAAAAACACTCGTTCATAAGTTAAAAACATGAGTCATAAATTATAGTTAAAATGATGATTTGTTAAAAAAACACTGTTCACTGCGTCTATTATATAAAGATGTGTTTGCACTTCTAGACGTTACAGAAGATCATACAGGGCATACACAAAATAATGGTGCGGTTTTAATAGTGAACACTATTAAAACCGCACCATTCTTTTGTGTATGCCCTGTATATTGCACTGTGTTGGTTGTGATGGAATTTGATGCAGAAACGGCGATAGGCAATGCGTGCTGTATGAGTTGTTGTTATTTTGTTTATTACGTCGTAATGTAGTCTTCCTGATGATGTGGTATAAATTAAGAGGAAGAAGAAGTGGTTCTGGTGCTAGTATGGTGTGGGGTTGTGTCTTGAAGTATACCGGGTGAAAGTGAACTGTCCAGAACTCATACAGCACGCATTGCCTATCGCCGTTTCTGCATCAAATTCCATCACAACCAACACAGTGCAATATACAGGGTATACACAAAAGAATGGTGCGGTTTTAATAGTGTTCACTATTAAAACCGCACCATTCTTTTGTGTATGCCCTGTATGATCTTCTGTAACTTCTAGAAATGCGAACATATCTCTATATAATAGACGCAGTGAACAGTGTTTTTTAACAAGTTATCATTTTTTAACAAATCATCATTTTAACTATAATTTATGACTCATGTCTTTAACTTATGAACGTGTGTTTTTATGCTCTAAAATAGTGCATAACTTTACAAGTGTCATCAACAGATCCAGCATTTGAAAAGCACTTTTTATAAGGAAAACCCCTGATGATGACTCATAAAGAGCCGAAACGCGTGTAGGGTTAAATTATGATAAGGAGCTAATTTGCACCTTTATTAATTTGTGCATTTTGTTGGTGTATATCTAAAAAAAAAATATATTTTAAACCCTTATTTCACCCAGTCCTGCACATAAAACCGCACAAATCACCACTTTGCACCATATCGCTTCCGATTCATTTAGTCCCTAATCGACAGATCAGTCGACGCCACATTGTTTTAGCTGTTGAAATCTTTGTTTTTAAGGAAGCCAAAGGACGAGTCAGCGGAAGAATCTGCGAGGGAATGTTCAATGAGTAAGGTTGGCAACGTCACAACAATTACATGAGAAGTAATTACAACGTTACATGTCGCTTATTGGTTCCACTGAAGTATCATTAATTTTCAACATAATCCCCGAGTACAGATATGCATTTGTACCGTCTTGGCAACAGTTTAAAAACTTACGTCTAAATATAAATCGAGCTAGAACATTCGCGACCGTTCACGAACAGCCGTTTCTAATTCCTTATCATTGTGGAATATCCCAAGATGGGACAAATGCTTTCGGGGATAAAAGGTCATTACAGGCCTGGACAGGCCCTTAGGGTTCCAGGAGGTTGAGGCTCACAGATTTCCAGACAATCGGCACATGAAGGTGATAAGGTTGTCAGCCCTACACACCGGCCGCCTTTACCCCCAGGAAATATTCCTGTTACTCATTTCTGTTAGAGGCTGAGTCGACCCCAGGGCCATAGTGCGACTGAAAGGATTATGTCAATGATAAATTACAATTATACCATCGGGAATCGAACCCGCGACCTTCCGGTTTGTAGAGCAGTGCCTCAACCAACTGCGCCACCGCGTGTCCCTGCTTTTGGGGATTGTGTTGGAAAATAACGGTGCTTTAGCGCGATAAATAGCTTGCATTTATCGTTGTAATGACTTCTGTTATACTTGTTGTGACCTTTGGCACCCCAGTCATTGAAAGCCCACCATAAAAGACAGCCAGACCTGTTACGTTGTTTCTAACTTCATTCCTCGCGACGTTTCGTGCTGCGCATTTAGATAAAGAGTGTCGCCCAACTTATTCGCTAATATCCACCACAACTGTAATGCATGAGATTACGTAAGGACTGACGCAGTCACATAACACGAGGGACTGAACTGTGCGAGGTGTTTGGTGTTTGGTGTTTGGTGTTGGCGGCAAGTGGCAGGTAGGGCAATAAAAGGCGAACGTGTGTGGAACTGGGGACATTGTGGAGAGCAAACATGTCGCTACTGCTGTTTGTACGTACACACTGATAGAGCAAACAGCACCGGACAGACGGCAAACTGCGTACGTGCGTACGTGAATGGATCGATCGGTAATTACGTGAAATTTACTTGTCACGTATTTTTTTCACTTTATATTCACCGTGCATCTTTTTATAATTGAACTATTTGTACCAACAAAAGCACTAAGACAGTTTTTTCACTGTTTACTCTATTATTACGATGCCCCAATACGTATTTCGGCAGTTATTCTGCCATCATCAGGGGGTATTTTAAGTGAGTTTTTACATAGACCAATTCTTTTAGCAGCTTAACAATACCACAAATTTTACAAAAATTTTTTATGATGTGGTAAATACTGACTCACTGTTATGACGTAACCAAAGAATTGGTCTATGTAAAAACTCACTTAAAATACCCCCTGATGATGGCAGAATAACTGCCGAAATGCGTATTGGGGCATCGTAATAATAGAGTAAACAGTGATAAAACTGTGTTAGTGCTTTTTGTTGGTACAAATAATTCAATTACTTGTTACGTGTTCGTACGTTCTTTTGAAAAGTCTTACTGCGACAAATGTACACTGTTAATGTTATTTAAAACAATTTTTGTTAAAAAATGCCCCGACATGTTTCGAACTAAATTAAAAAAAAAGGTGAGCCCCTGAAGATGAACCATAAATTGGTTCGAAACATGTGGGGGCATTTTTTAACAAAAATTGTTTTAAATAACATTAACAGTGTACATTTGTCGGAGTAAGATTTATTTGATCAGTAATTCAGTTTATGGAACTTGAGAAGCTAGTGGTTGCTCAGTTAGTCAAGAAAATCCGCGTACTTTATGGAACTCGAAAGTTCATTACCGCACTCACAACAGAGAGACAATTGTCACTGTCCTAAGCCAGATCAATCCAGTTCAGAGATTTTCCACAACATTTCCTTAACGCCGATTTTAGTATTATCTTCCCATCCAATGACAGACTTGCAAACGGTACGGCGCTTCCTTTCGCATTCTTACCACTTCGCAATTCATTCATTCATTCTGCAGTCTGTCTTACGACAGGTCCGTAGCCTCTTACAAAGCGAGTTCTCCACACAATGCGATCTAGTGCTTCCTCTTTCAATCTCCAATATCCTCTCTTTTCCTTAAGGTCATCCAGTAGCTGCTTACGTCTTCTCCCTCGTCTTCCCGTCATTTCTATCCTTCCCTCTAACTTTCCTTCAATCACATGTTTCAGAAGGCAGTTTCTACGCCAGATGTGACCAATCCAGTTAGCCTTTCTTCTTTTTATTGTATGTACGATATTCCTCTCCTCCTTCACTCTTGTAATACTTCTTCATTTCTCACACGATCGGTCCAACTGATCTTCTCCATTCTTCTCCAGCACCACATATCAAAACTTTCCAGATACTTCCGATCCACTTTCCCAAGTGTCCACGTTTCAGCACCACACAAAGCTACGCTCCAAATGTAGCACTTTACTAGTTTCTTACTTAAATTTAAGTGCAATTTGCTGGTGAAAAGAGTCTTCTTGTTGAATGCTGCTTTTGCATTGAAATTGAAAGAGGAAGTACTAGATCGCACTCTGTGGAGAACTCGCTTTGCAAGAGGCTACGGACCTGTCGTAAGACAGGATTGCAGAATGAATGAATATTAAAGGAGGCGTTATTTATTTATTTACTGTCATTACATGGCGCTGTCAGTAGCCGAGATTGTACAGCGTGCAATGTCAGCTTGATTGTGACGTTAGTGACCAAATTAATGCATTAATTGGCGGACCTTATGATTTAATGAGTGACACAGTATGGCGGGATGATTGTGCTTGGTCTACTTCTGCTACCACATATGGTTGTTCCCTCCACTCTTCGCGGCTATTCGCCTTCAGGGCTCAGTAGGTCACTGGGCTAATGAGAACTATGTCTGTGTATTTAACTCTTTGAAGACTAACAATAACTTGTATTATATTTAAATATTAAGTCCGTACCGCGCAGTAAAACACACTCCGTCTCAGTTATACAAACCAGTCAGTTAATGTTGTACAGTGAAATAATCGCTGTTTGTTCTGAGATCCACACAAAACACATAAATTCAGTCCGTACCGCGCAGTAAACACACTCCGTCTCAGTTATACAAACCAGTCAGTTAATGCTGTAGAGTGAAATAATCGCTGTTTGTTCTGAGACCACACAAAACACATAAATACAGTCCGTACCGCGCAGTAAACACACTCCGTCTCAGTTATACAAACCAGTCAGTTAATGTTGTACAGTGAAATAATCGCTGTTTGTTCTGAGATCCACACAAAACACATAAATACAGTCCGTACCGCGCAGTAAACACACTCCGTCTCAGTTATACAAACCAGTCAGTTAATGTTGTACAGTTAAATAATCGCTGTTTGTTCTGAGATCCACACAAAACACATAAATACAGTCCGTACCGCGCAGTAAACACACTCCGTCTCAGTTATACAAACCAGTCAGTTAATGTTGTACAGTGAAATAATCGCTGTTTGTTCTGAGATCCACACAAAACACATAAATACAGTCCGTACCGCGCAGTAAACACACTCCGTCTCAGTTATACAAACCAGTCAGTTAATGTTGTACAGTGAAATAATCGCTGTTTGTTCTGAGATCCACACAAACACATAAATACACTGTGTGGGCAGAACGTAGAACTTCATTATTGACATATGTAAAGTAACCACTCGACTTTTGAAAAGCTAATCTAAACGTGATAAAACAAGCAAGAAACACCACGTATGACAATGAGAAGTTGCTTCTGTTTGTTGCAGGTAACACTGGCTGGAGCAGCAGGCTGCAATTCTCACAATTACACAAGACACGATGTCTGTGAAGGACTGAGCTAGTTAAGACCTGAAGAGATAGGCGACAAGTGACTGAACACGAAGTGACCCCAGAAGATTGAGGTCAAATTACCAGCTCGATTGCCTTTCGACGTCCATTGTTGGGACTCCTCCACGATTCTCATTTGTTATCCGTGACGAATGCTGTCCTGTAACTATGGCTCCACTTCTTGTTATTCTTCTTATTCTCTCGAAATTCTAGCCATGACGCCATATTTATTACCACACGTTTCGACTGCCTCAAGAATAGGAGCGACAGAATTCGAATCGCTTGTTCTGTACTGCCTCTTTTGACTTACTGAAATTCCGCGTATAATTCGCGAATTTCCATGCAATATCTCAAATCCACTGTTTTGCACAAAACCACGGTAACTAAACTAATTTCTTAGTCTGAGCCAGCAATGAAGCCCCACTTTAGGGCCCAGTTTATGTTAAGGCGCTATGGAACCATAAGCTTTATGGAGGTCTCAGGTCAAAAGTCGTGGCCAGAGATCATACATGCTAACAGAAGCTGTTCGAGTTTTTCGTTACCGCTACCAAAAAATGTGGGGTTTTACTTAAAGCTATACTGCTGGCTGTAGGCACGGGGAGACAGTAACACTGATGACGTCATAGTGGTAATGGCAACAAGACATACTTCGAGTGACGAGATTTTGAGATCCTAACAGGGACTACATGACGCCGGGTACTGTGGTTGACAGGTGTCAAATATACTATATCCGTCTTAAGTGTACAGCATGGCCACTCTACCACCCTGAAGACTGAGGCAGAAAATTGCTCCGAAACTTCGCATTGTTGACTTCAGAAAAATATGCCCAGTGTGATGTAATGAAGTGATTTTCACATGGATTGTCCTGGAATTGAAACCTGACCTCCGTTGTGGAGAGATCGGACTATGTGTGGGAAACAGAATAGAATATGAAGCTAAAGTTGACGCCAGGAAATTATGTGGGGGATTGGAGCTACAGCTCCACTTATTCTTAACCTAGAAATTTTGCGAATTCCTCGATCGTCCTGGCAGTAGCTTAACCACAAAGCGAGTAGGCTATAATAATTCAATTCAATTCATTTAAATTCAATTCAATGTGTATTTATTAACGTGCAGACTTAACAGCACAAGTGCCAATTACAAAGCCAGCACAAAAGCACAAATAAAACACAAAACAGTACAAATACACAAGACAAAACAAAACAAATATGCAGTAAAACAATACAAATAAGTACTGGGGCAGAAATGCAATAACCTGATAATAATAATAATAACAATAATAATTCCGTTAAATTAAATCCTTGTTTATCTTCACGTCTACCTTTACCTTTACCCCGCTGTGTTAGTGCACGGTGCACCAATACATCGTCAAACAGGTCTTATATCTTCATCTACAAATAACAGCTACATGTTTCGTCCTTTAACAAGCTGTCATTGGGCTGTACAAAAATATCAAAATTTGTAATTTTGCGCAAACTGTTGTAAATTTACACTTCTTACATTCCAATGTAACCGATCGCGGTGGCCGCGCGGTCTAAGGCGTCGGTCTGCGGCCGCTCGCTTACTGGGATTGCGGGTTCGAATGCCGCCTAGGGCATTGATGTCTGTGTGTTGTGAGTGTTGTGTGTTGTCAGGTAGAGGTCTCTGCGACGGGCTGATCACTCGTCCAGAGGAGTCTTACCGAGTGTGGTTTGTCTAAAAAGTGTGATTATGAAACCTCGACGAAACGAGGAGGCCGAGGCCCCCAAGGGGCTGTCGAGCCTTAAAAAAATTATATATACAGGTATACACAAAAGAATGGTGCGGTTTTAATAGTGAACACTATTAAAACCGCACCATTCTTTTGTGTATAAAAATTATATATACAGAGTGTACACAAAAGAATGGTGCGGTTTTAATAGTGAACACTATTAAAACGCACCATTCTTTTGTGTATAAAAAATTATATATACAGAGTATACACAAAAGAATGGTGCGGTTTTAATAGTGAACACTATTAAAACCGCACCATTCTTTTGTGTATAAAAAATTACACATACAGGGTATACACAAAAGAATGGTGCGGTTTTAATAGTGAACACTATTAAAACCGCACCATTATTTTGTGTATGCCCTGTATATATTCCAATCTAATTCAAGTTTATTAACGTGCTCAGTCAACAGTCACGTGACCAATAACACAAACAACACAACACACAAACACAAATAACAAAAGACAGTAAACAGGAGTCATGAAACAAACACAAACAAAAGAATAAACAAATAATTAATTCGGACTCTTTGTGGTGCAAAATCAAAAGCACCGTCAAACGTGACAGTGTGACAATTTCCTTAATCACGATGAAGACAATTATGTCACGATAACAGTGTTGCCATTCGTCACGTTAACAGTGTTGCCATGACCCACATAGCTTTATTTGGCCCAAAACTCGCGTTGTTGCCTGCCTGATGAGCATTTGCACCATTTGGTACCACATTCCAGGTTAGCACCGTGGTACATATTAACATAAACGGCTTGTGGTGTGTGACGCCGTGTAGTCTGTCAGATAAATGCCACATAATGGGTAACTGTGCCGAACGTTAGGCTTTTCCATTGCAAGATCTTTGACCTTCCTGTCAGACTGACGTAGACAGGTTATGAACCCCGCACTCTCAGTCGTTGTGTATTCTACAGTGCAGGCGGACGTGACTTGGCCAGGCAGCGAAATTTTGTGTCGACTATTGTGAACATTCGAAATTACGTTAAGGATTTAGATTGCCTTCAACTTGGAGCCCGAACCGAGCCGTGAGTCACGTTGCTTTACCTGAATTTTACTCTGTATACAGGGCATACACAAAAGAATGGTGCGGTTTTAATAGTGTTCACTATTAAAACCGCACCATTCTTTTGTGTATGCCCTGTATATTTTGGTGTTTCTACATGTAAATTTACCTTGCTATAATACGCAGTCGAACTCGGTTATAACGTCACGAAAGGGACTGAATATTTTGTGTCGTTATAAACGAGTGTTGTTATAACCGAGGAGTATAATGTTATGGTTAACAGTGACGAATTAATTGGTACTACAGAATATCTGACGTTATAGACGGGGTGTTGCATAAACCGATGTCGTTATAACCGAGGAGTGTAATGTTATGGTTAACAGTGACGAATTAATTGGTACCACAGAATATCTGACGTTATAGACGAGGTGTTACATAAGCCGATGTCGTTATAACCGGGTTCGACTGAAATTGTGTGCGAATTCTTTATTTTATTTTCCTTTTTGTAAGCCCTCTAGTGTGTCTGACGTAGCAATATACGTAGGAAGGTAAAAGCGGCAGGAGCATGAAGCTGACCTCTCAACGATAACAATACATGGCGCTATACCTGTCTTAATGAAGTAGTGTTAGATAGACAATTTGACCTTTAATTAAGGGTTGCGTGGTTAAAAATCAAAGCGGACATTTTGATTGGTGGCGACAGTTTTGAAATGGTATTGAAGTGTAAATTAATTGCTACAGCTACTCTAAAGCAATTAAAAATTATTTTATATTAGATAATCTCACCTTACGTCACTGGGCCAGAGAACTCAATATTTCCCCTCAGTAAGATAAAAAAAATTTGTGTACCCCTGGTGTAGTGACTTGAGACAGTCAACAGATAGCGCTGTCATTTGTTTGGCCCCGTCCCAATTTGACGCCTTACGCCGAGCTCTGTTCCCCTCTCCCTCTCTCTCTCTCTCTCTCTCTCTCTCTGCCCATCCACACGGATCTCCTCATTAAAAAGTTTTAAAACTGCTGATCAATTTCAGTGTCATTACTTATCTTGTCCATTTCAAAATGAAAGACGCTTTTACTCTAAACTCCTTCTAAAACACAGTCTGTCAATAAATCACTTGGGAAATTGGATTGTATAGGCAACCAGTAACCACAGGCTGAAATTGAGTTGCTGAAATCAGCTGTGCGTTGAGACCCGAATTTCTTCTTTCTTTTAGAGTTTGGCGGATTGGGCCCTTTGTAACCTGTCTGTATCAACAATGTAAGTGTCCGGCCCTTTGTAACCTATCTGTATCAACAATGTAAGTGTCCGGCCCTGTGTAAACTGTCTGTATCAACAATGTAAGTGTCCGGCCCTGTGTAACCTATCTGTATCAACAATGTAAGTGTCCGGCCCTGTGTAAACTGTCTGTATCAACAATGTAAGTGTCCGGCCCTGTGTAACCTATCTGTATCAACAATGTAAGTGTCCGGCCCTGTGTAAACTGTCTGTATCAACAATGTAAGTGTCCGGCCCTGTGTAACCTATCTGTATCAACAATGTAAGTGTCCGGCCCTGTGTAAACTGTCTGTATCAACAATGTAAGTGTCCGGCCCTGTGTAACCTATCTGTATCAACAATGTAAGTGTCCGGCCCTGTGTAAACTGTCTGTATCAACAATGTAAGTGTCCGGCCCTGTGTAACCTATCTGTATCAACAATGTAAGTGTCCGGCCCTGTGTAAACTGTCTGTATCAACAATGTAAGTGTCCGGCCCTGTGTAACCTATCTGTATCAACAATGTAAGTGTCCGGCCCTGTGTAACATGTCTGTATCAACAATGTAAGTGTCCGGCCCTGTGTAACCTGACTGTATCAACAATGTAAGTGTCCGGCCCTGTGTAACCTGTCTGTATCAACAATGTAAGTGTCCGGCCCTGTGTAACCTGACTGTATCAACAATGTAAGTGTCCGGCCCTGTGTAACCTATCTGTATCAACAATGTAAGTGTCCGGCCCTGTGTAACATGTCTGTATCAACAATGTAAGTGTCCGGCCCTGTGTAACCTGACTGTATCAACAATGTAAGTGTCCGGCCCTGTGTAACCTGTCTGTATCAACAATGTAAGTGTCCGGCCCTGTGTAACCTGACTGTATCAACAATGTAAGTGTCCGGCCCTGTGTAACCTGACTGTATCAACAATGTAAGTGTCCGGCCCTGTGTAACCTGTCTGTATCAACAATGTAAGTGTCCGGCCCTGTGTAACCTGTCTGTATCAACAATGTAAGTGTCCGGCCCTGTGTAACCTGTCTGTATCAACAATGTAAGTGTCCGGCCCTGTGTAACCTGTCTGTATCAACAATGTAAGTGTCCGGCCCTGTGTAACCTGACTGTATCAACAATGTAAGTGTCCGGCCCTGTGTAACCTGTCTGTATCAACAATGTAAGTTTCCGGCCCTGTGTAACCTGACTGTATCAACAATGTAAGTGTCCGGCCCTGTGTAACCTGTCTGTATCAACAATGTAAGTGTCCGGCCCTGTGTAACCTGTCTGTATCAACAATGTAAGTGTCCGGCCCTGTGTAACCTGTCTGTATCAACAATGTAAGTGTCCGGCCCTGTGTAACCTGTCTGTATCAACAATGTAAGTGTCCGGCCCTGTGTAACCTGACTGTATCAACAATGTAAGTGTCCGGCCCTGTGTAACCTGACTGTATCAACAATGTAAGTGTCCGGCCCTGTGTAACCTGTCTGTATCAACAGTGTAAGTGTCCGGCCCTGTGTAAACTGTCTGTATCAACAATGTAAGTGTCCGGCCCTGTGTAACCTGTCTGTATCAACAATGTAAGTGTCCGGCCCTGTGTAACCTGTCTGTATCAACAATGTAAGTGTCCGGCCCTGTGTAACATGTCTGTATCAACAATGTAAGTGTCCGGCCCTGTGTAACCTGTCTGTATCAACAATGCAAATACTATTCCTATAGCAAGTTAGCGCACAGTGTATTTGCATTTGTGTTTATTCCATTTGGATTCATCTGGCTGAAGATGGCGGCCACTGGAGGGCTGTTAACACCAGTGCACGTGCACTTGTGTAGTTTCAATTTATAACGCCGCAATTGAGGTACGCGGTGAATCATGAATTAATTTAAGATTTCTTTGAGATCTGCGCTCTGCTGGGACTTCTTGACCCTAGAAGATGGGGCAGATAGGTTGTCCCGAAACGTCGGTATAGAACTACCACAAGGACTTCTTGACCCTTACAGATGGGACCGATACGTTGTCCCGAAACGTCGTTAAAGTATTACCACTCGACGCTGTGTAATATCCCAGAAGAACGCATATCTCTTTACATCGCGGCGGAAGCCTGAGATCACGTCAGACTCCATTGTCAGTGTTAGGATAATATTAAAATGGGTCTTCAAGAAGTGGGATGGGGGGCATGGACTGGATTGATATGGCTCAGGATAGGGACAGGTGGCGGGCTGTTGTGAGTGCGGTAATGAATCTTCGGGTTACATAAAACGCGGGGAATTTCTTGACTAGCTGACGACCTGTTAGCTTCTCAAGAAGGACTACATGGAGTTAGTTAGTTAGTCAGTTAGTCTAATCTTTGTATTTTACATCCCTGAAGATGGACACGTGGTTGGCCGAAACATGTAGCAGTTCACTGTATAAACTAATTTTAACATACTGCTGTACATCTGTTGGTACCATTATTTAATGTATTCGAATAACGCACGGTTAGTTTCTCAAGTACTCCGCTGCATGGAGCTAGCTGCTGCTGACGAAGTGACCTACTGGTAAAGTAATGTCTGTCTGAGGAAAACCAAGCTACTCGCGGACAAACAACCCTCACCCTGCCCCGTCCACCACAATTCCCACGTAGCCTGACCTGGTACCGAACCCGGCCCTGTACGGTATTGCAAATCCTACACGACCCGAAATGTTATAAACAGCCCACAGGACTGGGGGAACTCCGCAGTTCAAAACGAAGCAATTAAAGTGACGAGAGAGCCATCTAGCGACAAAGCATGACACTACACACCATTGTTCTGTCTATGATATTAATGGCGCTTGTGTTGGCGTTCGTATATAACAAATAGAGTTACATATAGGAAATTTGATGTCGTACAAACGTTTGCGTGTACAGCGGACTGCTTTCTGTCAGGGGACATTACATTACGACTCCATCCTTCTTTCCCCATGCCATAATTCTTTTATATAACAATTTTATTGGTTTTAAAACTGAATGTACGTATATTGTCAGATACAGGAGTACCAACTGTACCGAAGTTTCGGAATCGCTTGTCACCTGAGTTGGATGTATTGAAACTTAAATTCAACAAAGATTAACAGAATTTAAAGTCGTAAATTTACCAAACTGTACGGCATTATATCCAAGAAAACTCCAATCTTAATTCCTAATAGCGTGAAAGTTTCTTATTGGCGCGTAGCACTCAAGACCTTCGAAGCTTCACAATTATAATTAAAATCGGCCACAAATTAACAGACATTTTCACGTAAAGACTCTCATCTATTTTCTGCTCGCCATCTGTGGTGTAAATCGCTAAATATTCGATATCACGAGGCCTCGCTTGGTAATTGTTTACCGACGTTTCGGGACAACGTATCGGTAGCATCTTCAAGTGTCAAGAAGTCCAAGAAGCACACGACGCCGTGTAATACCCCAGAAGAGCGCAGATTTAATCAACATCGCGACGGAAGCCTGAAAATTTAACGCTAAATATTTATCGGAGTGAAAAAAAAAAATTTGTCACATAGAAGTTGAACTGGGAACAAAATGAAACATTTCGTTTCCAAATAATAAAACCAACAAATGCACTATATTGACCACTTTTATTATGGTCTATTTCCCCTCACCCTACACGTGTTTCGGAACTTTAAAGTTCCATCTTCAGGGGTTGTCTTGTGTTACCAATTATTCACATATTAAAACAAATACACAATATGTACAATAGTCTGTTAAAGTATACTTTAACTTTTATACTTTAACAGACTATTGTATTGTATTGTCTTGTGTTACCAATTATTCACATATTAAAACAAATACACAATATGTACAATAGTCTGTTAAAGTATACTTTAAGTTTTATACTTTAACAGACTATTGTATTGTATTGTCTTGTGTTACCAATTATTCACATATTAAAACAAATACACAATATGTACAATAGTCTGTTAAAGTATACTTTAACTTTTATACTTTACAGACTATTGTATTGTATTGTCTTGTGTTACCAATTATTCACATATTAAAACAAATACACAATATGTACAATAGTCTGTTAAAGTATACTTTAACTTTTATACTTTAACAGACTATTGTATTGTATTGTCGTGTGTTACCAATTATTCACATATTAAAACAAATACACAATATGTACAATAGTCTGTTAAAGTATACTTTAAGTTTTATAACTTTAACAGACTATTGTATTGTATTGTCTTGTGTTACCAATTATTCACATATTAAAACAAATACACAATATGTACAATAGTCTGTTAAAGTATAAAACTTAAAGTATACTTTAACAGACTATTGTACATATTGTGTATTTGTTTTAATATGTGAATAATTGGTAACACAAGACAACCCCTGAAGATGGAACTTTAAAGTTCCGAAACACGTGTAGGGTGAGGGGAAATAGGCCATAATAAAAGTGGTCAATATAGTGCATTTGTTGGTTTCATTATTTGATTAAAAAATTCACGGTGGTAATACTGTGAAATTTCGTTCCCAGTTCAGCCTGAAAATTTAACGCTAAATATTTATCGGAGTGAAAAAAAAAACTTGTCACATAGAAGTTGAACTGGGAACAAAATGAAACATTTCGTTCCCAGTTCAATCTCTTGTTCCGTTTTTTTTTAAACGTTTTCGAAGTATTTAAACGCAATTTAATGAAAGTGCCAGAAAGTTTTCTCTATGAATACACTTCCTAACTTGTTTTAAATCGTGTTAGACTATGTACCGTAGACGAAGACAAATTTAAATGTAACACAAATCCCCCACTTTTGTCGTAACGTTTGGCAGGAAAATCACTTCAACAAACATGTCTCTTATTTCAATACTTCACTTCTTGCTACGTGACGTCATCCATCTTCATTCTGTCTTCTTATCTCCCCCCCCCACCCCTTCTTGAGCCACCCCGATGACAGTCGACAATCGTGAAGCCAGTCTCTTCATGGCCTTGTCTGTCGCCATCTTGACTCCCTCAACACTTCGTGCCCCCACCCCCCTACATTAATTTCATTGTTCCCTTAAGAACCCTTGACCCTCTATCTAACAGCGACGCACAATTTCTTTACGCGCCGTATTTGAAAACTTTTCTTTTCATTAATTTTCTTTTGTTTGGCTTCAAGTGAAGCAGCAACAAGTGTTGTAATTAAGCGAGGTGCCCTGTTCTATATTTCGTGTTTGGTCTGTAATTTTAAGCAGCTGTCTCTATGTGAACAGAACGTAGCTTAATTAGTATTCATATTTAGTGTTTTACCTCAATGTGACTCCTTGTAAATGCGTTAAGTTGTTTTAGTCTTGTTTGGAGGCGTGACGTCACGTAAATCGCGAACTGCCAGGAACTTTACGTGCAGCTGACGGCGATATACAGGGCATACACAAAAGAATGGTGCGGTTTTAATAGTGTTCACTATTAAAATCGCACCATTCTTTTGTGTATGCCCTGTATATATATATATATATATACACAGGGCATACACAAAAGAATGGTGCGGTTTTAATAGTGTTCACTATTAAAATCGCACCAT
This sequence comes from Reticulitermes speratus, assembly GCA_021186555.1. Classification (NCBI taxonomy): domain Eukaryota; kingdom Metazoa; phylum Arthropoda; class Insecta; order Blattodea; family Rhinotermitidae; genus Reticulitermes; species Reticulitermes speratus. The sequence continues at coordinate 41,753,760 of JAJKFL010000237.1, forward strand.
TCTTTTGTGTATGCACTGTATATATATATATATATATATATATATATTTTTTTTTTTGTGAAATTATTCTTACATTAAATCAGACGTAGACCTATCTCCTTATTTCGATTTTCCTAACAAAAATTTTGTGATCATTATCCCTTCTTTTTTTTTCCGCGCATGCTCCATGACACGCCCACTTCATCCTCCTTGATCTGATCATGCTAATAACATCTAGTGAAGATCACACTTCATGCGACTTCACGTTACACAATTTTTTTTTCACCCTTCCGTCACTTCGTCATTCAGAACCCCAAATGTACCCCCAGTACCCCCTTCTCAGACACATTCAATCTAACATTATTTCCCACATAGTCTTATACCAAGTTTTACACACATAAAAACGACAGCTAAGTTACGGTCTTTAGATTATTTTACGTTAATTACTTGAGGGCACGCGGTGGCGCAGTTGGTTGAGGCACAGCTCTACAAGCCGGAAGGTTACGGGTTCGATTCCCGATAGTGTCATTGGAATTTTTCATTAACATAATCCTTCCGGCCGCAATATGGCTCTGGGGTCGACTCAGCCTCTAACAGAAATGAGTACCAGAAATACTTCCTGGGAGGTAAAGGCGGCCGGTGCGTAGGGCTGAACTTACCACCTTCATGTGCCGATTGTCTATAAATCTGGTAGCCTCAACCTCCTGGAGCCCTAAGGGCCTGTCTAGGCCTGTCTAGGCCTGTCTAGGGATCGCTAGCTTTTTACTATTTGAATAATTGTCAAAGTGCGTTAGATATTTTGGTCAAAAATTGTCACGGGAAATTTAGACGTAAGTTAGGGAATGTTGGTATTAAAGTCGTACAGATATACACACTGAACTGCATTAAGGCGTCTTAAAGTAGCGAGCAGTTACGGACCTTTGTGACGACAATGAAGTGCCTGTACGTGACGCCGTGTAACTTATTAGCCAACTTATACCCTGAAGATGGCAGCACACAGTGTAAAATCACAAAGACTGAAATCTTCCCTTTCACCGCAGTGATAACCTAAAATGTCACCAAAATTTAAATTTTTATTTCGTGAAATATAAAGTTTACACTATAACTTGCCATAAAGGTACAGACGGGAGTAGGGGTAAAGCTGTACATATAAAATAGGCGGTAGAAGGTGGTGGGTATTTAGCAAACAACAGCATATATTTAATGACTAGCTAAGTAACTATCAGCATGTCAAGGCTGTGGACGAGTGACGTATACTACATAAGAGACAGAGAACACAGAAACACGTGACTGAATTTGACTGTGGTTGTCCGGCGGTCTGCGTCCGAGCCAAGACGCTGTGCGTCATAAATTTACATTTTCATCTCAACTTCCTAATCTACTGTCTTGATTAAAGATTTCCACAAAATTTCACACTCTGCATGTGAACAATGAGCTCTAGAAATGATTAATTTTAAGATTTTCTGGTCTTAACTCCATTGTGTGTGCTCTGTGAACAGCAATGGCTCACATTTTATTAGTCATAACTTCCATTACATTACGTTTCATACCCGCTTGTTATTTACAGCAGTCATTTCACAGACAGCGTCAAAAAACGCCGCATTAATCGCACATCAATTCTTTCTTTACACAAGAGTTATAATTCGTACCAAAAGCGCTTCACTTTGGTAGACACGCTTAAATTTAGTAAAACTAGCTCCTGAGCACTTTACATAAATCCCGCACTTCTTAACTGCCTCTCAATTTATCTGAGCCTCCGAATACTCAGTTCTGTAGAGATACAGTCCCTGTGCACGCCATTAAAGTGTAGGGGTAGAGGAGGTACAGCTCCACATTTTTTCTTAACCTCGGAATTAGAAGATAACTGCGCTGTCCTGGGATATTACGCAGCGTCGAGTGGTAATCCTTTACCGACGTTTCGGGACAACGTATCGGTACCATCTTCAAGGGACGTTTTGAGACAACGTAATCGGTTCCATCTTCAAGGGACGTTTCGGGACAACGTAATCGGTTCCATCCTCAAGGGATATTTCGGGACAACGTATTGGTCCCGTCTTCATGGGACGTTTAGGGACAACGTATCGGTACCATCTTCAAGGGAAGTTTCGGGACAACGTATCGGTACCATCTTCAAGGGAAGTTTCGGGACAACGTATCGGTACCATCTTCAAGGGAAGTTTCGGGACAACGTATCGGTATCATCTTCAAGGGACGTTTCGGGACAACGTATCGGTACCATCTTCAAGGGAAGTTTCGGGACAACGTATCGGTCTCATCTTCAAGGGAAGTTTCGGGACAACGTATCGGTACCATCTTCAAGGGAAGTTTCGGGACAACGTATCGGTATCATCTTCAAGGGACGTTTCGGGACAACGTATCGGTCCCATATTCAAGGGACGTTTCGGGACAACGTATCGGTCCCATATTCAAGGGACGTTTCGGGACAACGTATCGGTCCCATCTTCAAGGGACGTTTCGGGACAACGTATGGGTCCCATCTTCAAGGGACATTTCGGGACAACGTATCGGTCCCATCTTCAAGGGACGTTTCGGGACAATATATCGGTCCCGATACATTGTCCCGAAACTCGGTGAAGGATTACCACTAAACGCTGCGTAATATCACAGGAGAGCGTAGAGCTCATCAACATCGTGGAGGAAGCCTGAAATATCGGAACTAGAAGTTGCTTTGTGGTTAGCTTTACGCTCCGGCCCTGTAAATCCCAGGAAGAGCCCCTGCTACACACTGAATTCAAATGATTATTTACCTGTACAGCATTAATGTGTTGGTGTTTACATTGGAGACGGATTGTGTTCTCTGTGCGGTACGAGCTGAATTATTGTATATTATTTAGATGAAATTCAGGGTTCAGAAGCTTAATATGTGAGCAGAATGATGGGATGTGTCTACGCCGACCACAAAGTATTAGAATTCGTACGCAAAAGCGTAGCTACGACAATAGACACGCACGTACATCTCTCAGCTAAATAGTCTCTCAGATTGCTGGAATAGTTTCGAATGTACTCAGCGAGTGTTTCGGTTCTGTTAGACCGCAAGGCCAAATATAATATCCTTTGTGAACGATGAAGGCTTCATATACAGGGCGTTCCTTTGCACATATGACGGTATCTCAGGTAGGATGCAGATTTCTATGCGCTAACGCTGATATAAGCAGGGACAAGATAAAAGGGACATTCTGTAATTTCTGGTTTAATCTGTCTCAATTGCCCTGCCGTGGGTTTACTTTCATTATAACTCCGCATTTCGCAACAGCAGCATGAAAAGTACTTTCACTTCTAGTGCTCAAATACAAGCTACCTTGCGTTGCTGTCGTCTCTCATGTGACTCCGTGTAGTTTGGTAGACTCACCAATATCGCAGAAGACATGCTGCCTACTTCTTGATATCGAACCTTGAAGATGGAAGCTGCAGTTAACTCCGAAGAGATGACATATATGCACCAATCTACACGGCGTCATGTCAAGGAAAACCGTAATCTGGACATATCTGTCACAGCTTCAAGTGTAACGTGTCTTGCTTCGGATTACAAAAACAAATTGTCACTGCGTGTCACGTGACTTCTTTCAAGTGCTTCACCTTACGTGGTGAAGCAATGTACTGGCTGCGTATTAACAACTGCATTAAATGAATTCTAAACCGTTCTGACGACGGTGTATATATAACATTGAGAACGAATTGTCTTGTGGACTTTGTCCATCGTCCGGATAAGCTATTAATATAATAAAAATATCGACGTTTCGGAAGCTGGTTTTCCTACGTCTTCAGGTCATGGGAGGGGAGACACCTACTCAGATGGGTCCCTTAGACCAAGCTAATCTCAATCTCTAGTCCCTTCCCATAATAAAAATATCGACGTTTCGGAAGATGATTTTTCCTCCGTCTTCAGGTCATGGGAGGGGAGACACCTACTCAGATGGGTCCCTTAGACCGAGCTAATCTCAATCTCTAGTCCCCTCCCATAATAAAAATATCGACGTTTCGGAAGCTGGTTTTTCCTCCGTCTTCAGGTCATGGGAGGGGAGACACCTACTCAGATGGGTCCCTTAGACCGAGCTAATCTCAATCTCTAGTCCCCTCCATAATAAAAATATCGACGTTTCGGAAGCTGGTTTTCCTTCGTCTTCAGGTCATAGGAGGAGAGACACCTACTCAGATGGGTCCCTTAGACCAAGCTAATCTCAATCTCTAGTCCCCTCCCATAATAAAAATATCGACGTTTCGGAAGCTGGTTTTTCCTCCGTCTTCAGGTGATGGGAGGGGAGACACCTACTCAGATGGGTCCCTTAGACCGAGCTAATCTCAATCTCTAGTCCCCTCCCATAATAAAAATATCGACGTTTCGGAAGCTGGTTTTCCTCCGTCTTCAGTTCATGGGAGGGGAGACACCTACTCAGATGGGTTCCTTAGACCGAGCTAATCTCAATCTCTAGTCCCCTCTCTTCACCTAAAGACGGAAGAAGAACCAGCTTCCGAAACGTCGTGATTTTATATATTTTTATATTTTATACGGACGATTGATAAAGTCTAGAAGACAATTGGTTCTCAACTGCATTAAATTTTCCCTACAGTCATGACGTCATATTAGTAATTGTTAAAGTACACATAAAATCGCTTCATAAAGAAGAGCTCTCTGGTGTACTTTTTAAAAGGACCTCGATGTGTCCAATTTGATGCTCCTGGGGGGAAATATTTCTCTTCATCGAATTCGTAGGAAGTCACCTTACTGGATCTCCCGCTTTGTACTTAGTAACTGACTGACTTCACGAAGAAACTCCAAGACCCTTGATACGACTTGAAGTTTCATCACCGAGATTATACTCACGTTTCAGGGGATACACAACTTTATTTACAGCCAGCAAGCAGCAGAGAGTGACAACGAGCAGCGGTACAAATTATTCACGTCTTTGTCCACCCTGTTCAATGAGCATTTGACAACTCCAAAGGACAGATCCGCAAATAAAGTGACGTTTACCTGGAACTGGGGATAAAATCACGTTGAAACGACTTTCAGATCACCCTGTATATAAAACGAACATTGGGTCCAATAATAAATATGATGTGGTTACACTGTGAGCCAGTTGTTTTGAATAAAACATATCCTTTAGAGTAAAAGGAGAAACTTTAACTTCCCCTTTGTGCGACCGGTAGGGGTGAGAGGGTTAAGGGTATATACCCTTCATCTCTTTTTATAGAACGAATGACATTTCTTACTGTGGCATTTTCGTAGAAAAAATTTTGATTTATTTGTATAGGAAATAAGGCTTTTAGTTTAAGTAGGGGTTTGCGGAGTGTAGTAATGTAGCGACTGGAATACAACACGGTTTGTGTTGTGCTGGTGGAGGGAGTACAGTCTGTGGAAGGAGTGGTGACAACATAGGCATGTGAATGGTAAGACTGTACAGTTGTCCGTGTGTTAGTTATGTAGCGAGTCACGAATACGTATGGGGGGAGTGAAGGTGTGTGTATGTATGTATGTATGTATGTGTGTATACTTATTCAGAAAGTAGGTGATAAGCCATATTCTTCTAACTCTTTCAAACAACTTAACCCTTTGAAACCCACTGGTCACTATATGTACCGCCATGTTTAACACTCAACAATTCTACGTTCTGCCCACACAGTGTATTTATGTGTTTTGTGTGGATCTCAGAACAAACAGCGATTATTTCACTGTACAACATTAACTGACTGGTTTGTATAACTGAGACGGAGTGTGTTTACTGCGCGGTACGGACTGTATTTATGTGTTTTGTGTGGATCTCAGAACAAACAGCGATTATTTCACTGTACAGCATTAACTGACTGGTTTGTATAACTGAGACGGAGTGTGTTTACTGCGCGGTACGGACTGTATTTATGTGTTTTGTGTGGATCTCAGAACAAACAGCGATTATTTCACTGTACAGCATTAACTGACTGGTTTGTATAACTGAGACGGAGTGTGTTTACTGCGCGGTACGGACTGTATTTATGTGTTTTGTGTGGATCTCAGAACAAACAGCGATTATTTCACTGTACAACATTAACTGACTGGTTTGTATAACTGAGACGGAGTGTGTTTACTGCGCGGTACGGACTGTATTTATGTGTTTTGTGTGGATCTCAGAACAAACAGCGATTATTTCACTGTACAACATTAACTGACTGGTTTGTATAACTGAGACGGAGTGTGTTTACTGCGCGGTACGGACTGTATTTATGTTTTGTGTGGATCTCAGAACAAACAGCGATTATTTCACTGTACAACATTAACTGACTGGTTTGTATAACTGAGACGGAGTGTGTTTACTGCGCGGTACGGACTGTATTTATGTGTTTTGTGTGGATCTCAGAACAAACAGCGATTATTTCACTGTACAACATTAACTGACTGGTTTGTATAACTGAGACGGAGTGTGTTTACTGCGCGGTACGGACTGTATTTATGTGTTTTGTGTGGATCTCAGAACAAACAGCATTATTTCACTGTACAACATTAACTGACTGGTTTGTATAACTGAGACGGAGTGTGTTTACTGCGCGGTACGGACTGTATTTATGTGTTTTGTGTGGATCTCAGAACAAACAGCGAATATTTCACTGTACAACATTAACTGACTGGTTTGTATAACTGAGACGGAGTGTGTTTACTGCGCGGTACGGACTGTATTTATGTGTTTTGTGTGGATCTCAGAACAAACAGCGATTATTTCACTGTACAACATTAACTGACTGGTTTGTATAACTGAGACGGAGTGTGTTTACTGCGCGGTACGACTGTATTTATGTGTTTTGTGTGGATCTCAGAACAAACAGCGATTATTTCACTGTACAACATTAACTGACTGGTTTGTATAACTGAGACGGAGTGTGTTTACTGCGCGGTACGGACTGTATTTATGTGTTTTGTGTGGATCTCAGAACAAACAGCGATTATTTCACTGTACAACATTAACTGACTGTTTGTATAACTGAGACGGAGTGTGTTTACTGCGCGGTACGGACTGTATTTATGTGTTTTGTGTGGATCTCAGAACAAACAGCGATTATTTCACTGTACAACATTAATGACTGTTTGTATAACTGAGACGGAGTGTGTTTACTGCGCGGTACGGACTGTATTATGTGTTTTGTGTGGATCTCAGAACAAACAGCGATTTTCACTGTACAACATTAACTGACTGTTTGTATAACTGAGACGGAGTGTGTTTACTGCGCGGTACGGACTGTATTTATGTGTTTTGTGTGGATCTCAGAACAAACAGCGATTATTCACTGTACAACATTAACTGACTGGTTTGTATAACGAGACGGAGTGTGTTTACTGCGCGGTACGACTGTATTTATGTGTTTTGTGTGGATCTCAGAACAAACAGCATTTTTACTGTACAACATTAACTGACTGTTTGTATAACTGAGACGGAGTGTGTTTACTGCGCGTACGGACGTATTTATGTGTTTTGTGTGATCTCAGAACAAACAGCATTATTTCACTGTACAACATTAACTGACTGGTTTGTATAACTGAGACGGAGGTTTTACTGCGCGGTACGGACTGTATTTATGTGTTTTGTGTGGATCTCAGAACAAACAGCATTATTTCACTGTACAACATTACTGATGTTTGTAACTGAGACGGAGTGTTTTACTGCGCGTACGACTGTATTTATGTTTTTGTGTGGATTCAGACAAACGCATTATTTCACTGTACAACATTAACTGACTGTTGTATACTGAGACGGAGTGTGTTACTGCGCGTACGACTGTTTATGTGTTGTGTGGATCTCAGAACAACAGCCTTATTTCACGTAAATTAATGACTGGTTTGTATAACTGAGACGGAGTGTGTTTACTGCGCGGTACGGACTGTATTTTGTTTTTGTGTGGATCTCAGACAACAGCCATTATTTCACTGTACAACATTAACTGACTGGTTTGTATAACTGAGACGGGTGTGTTTACTGCGCGGTACGGACTGTATTTATGTGTTTTGTTGTGGATCTCAGAACAAACAGCATTATTTCACTGTACAACATTAAATGACTGGTTTGTATAACTGGACGGGTGTGTTTATGCGCGGTACGGACTGTATTTATGTGTTTTGTGTGGATCTCAGAACAAAAGCATTATTTCACTGTACAACATTAACTGATGGTTTGTATAACTGAGACGGAGTGTGTTTTACTGCGCTGGTACGGACTGTATTTATGTGTTTTGTGTGGTTCTCAGAACAAACAGCATTATTTCACTTGGTACAACAATTAACTGACTGGTTTGTATAACTGAGACGGAGTGTGTTTACTGCGCGGGTACGGACTGTATTTATGTGTTTTGTGTGGATCTCAGAACAAACAGCGATTATTTCACTGTACAACATTAACTGACTGGTTTGTATAAACTGAGACGGAGTGTGTTTACTGCGCGGTACGGACTGTATTTATGTGTTTTGTGTGGATCTCAGAACAAACAGCGATTATTTCACTGTACAACATTAACTGACTGTTTGTATAACTGAGACGGAGTGTGTTTACTGCGCGGTACGGACTGTATTTATGTGTTTTGTGTGGATCTCAGAACAAACAGCCATTATTTCACTGTACAACATTAACTGACTGGTTTGTATAACTGAGACGGAGTGTGTTTACTGCGCGGTAGGGACTGTATTTATGTGTTTTGTGTGGATCTCAGAACAAACAGCCATTATTTCACTGTACAACATTAACTGACTGGTTTGTATAACTGAGACGGAGTGTGTTTACTGCGCGGTACGGACTGTATTTATGTGTTTTGTGTGGATCTCAGAACAAACAGCCATTATTTCACTGTACAACATTAACTGACTGGTTTGTATAACTGAGACGGAGTGTGTTTACTGCGCGGTACGGACTGTATTTATGTGTTTTGTGTGGATCTCAGAACAAACAGCCATTATTTCACTGTACAACATTAACTGACTGTTTGTATAACTGAGACGGAGTGTGTTTACTGCGCGGTACGGACTGTATTTATGTGTTTTGTGTGGATCTCAGAACAAACAGCATTATTTCACTGTACAACATTAACTGACTGGTTTGTATAACTGAGACGGAGTGTGTTTACTGCGCGGTACGGACTGTATTTATGTGTTTTGTGTGGATCTCAGAACAAACAGCGATTATTTCACTGTACACATTAACTGACTGGTTTGTATAACTGAGACGGAGTGTGTTTACTGCGCGGTACGGACTGTATTTATGTGTTTTGTGTGGATCTCAGAACAAACAGCAATTATTTCACTGTACAGCATTAACTGACTGGTTTGTATAACTGAGACGGAGTGTGTTTACTGCGCGGTACGGACTGTATTTATGTGTTTTGTGTGGATCTCAGAACAAACAGCATTATTTCACTGTACAACATTAACTGACTGGTTTGTATAACTGAGACGGAGTGTGTTTACTGCGCGGTACGGACTGTATTTATGTGTTTTGTGTGGATCTCAGAACAAACAGCAATTATTTCACTGTACAAGCATTAACTGACTGGTTTGTATAACTGAGACGGAGTGTGTTTACTGCGCGGTACGGACTGTATTTATGTGTTTTGTGTGGATCTCAGAACAAACAGCATTATTTCACTGTACAACATTAACTGACTGGTTTGTATAACTGAGACGGAGTGTGTTTACTGCGCGGTACGGACTGAATCTTTAAATATAATTCAGAAGTAGGCATAGTGTTGTGTAAAAAATAATTTGAGGTCATTTAAGCACTTTTTAGGCGCGTTGGCAATATTTCTAACAGCGAATATTAGCGTCATCATGTCTCTCTGTCTGTCTGTTCGTCCGTCCGCCTCCGACTGGAGAGATTTTCATAAAATTTGATATATTATTATTTTTCGAAAATCTGTCGTGAGAATTCAAGTTCCATTAAAATCTGACAACAATAACGGTACTTTACATGAAGACCTATGTACTATGATACTGTCTCGCTGAACTATTTTAGAATGAAAATTTTTCAGACAAAATTTTTCAGACAAAATTTGTAGAGAAAATCAAAACACATATTTCATATTCAATAACTTTTTCCCCAATATCGTGCCGTTTATGAGATAATGTGGAAAAATATGTTACAGCCAGACAGGCCACAGATGACAATATAATACGGCGCATGCGCATTGCATGCTGGATAACTAAGGCTACAGACACACACTCAGAATATGTAATACTTATTGCTTTTGCATGGCAACAATGGTTACGCGAACGCGCCTCAATATTACGTTTATATATACATTGCCTGTCTTGTTAGATTCTGTGGATGGTATAAGTCGAAACGTTGTCAGCATGTTCTACACCAATACGACGTCTTACAATAAACTTACGAACTGTTTTTATACTGTCGACTGTATATATATATATCATTACCCTGACAACATACTCACAACGACTCTATCGCACTTTACTATATCTAGGCAGCTGACATTAAGACGTGACGGTTGATTCCATAAATATTTCACTGATTTTGTATTTTGTAAAGTCCAAACATCTCTTTCTACATTTCTGATTACGTAAACCTTGCGTGTCTCATATCGTTATGTTGGCGAAACTCATTAATTATGGCCCAGTGAGGCCGAAACCTGTCGCAGGTGAAGTAATAACATTTGGTTGTGACTTGCAAATCTACTGTACGCAGTTGGTCAGTGTTTATGTGCGTTTAATTACAATAAGGAACGTCTGAGGGCGCACAGCGTCGTTTTTCATTAACCTGATGTCTGAATCTCTAGAATAGAAGTCATAACAAACCCAACAAGGTCGACAACTTTTCCTTGAAAATTGATGCAGTGTTTTCTTCCGAAACTTTGGAATTCATCTACTGAGTTACAGAGTGCCACATCCCAGAAATTGATAATCTTCAACAAGAAGTTTATAATCTTCAACCAGAAGTTGATAATTTTCAACAAGAAGTTGGTAATCTTCAACAAGAAGTTGATAATCTTCAACCAGAAGTTGATAATCTTCAACCAGAAGTTGATAATCTTCAACCAAAGTTGATAATCATCAACAGAAGTTGATAATTTCAACAAGAAGTTGATAATCTTCAACAAGAAGTTGATAATCTTAAAACAGAAGTTGATAATCTTCGACAAGAAGTTTATAATCTTCAACCAGAAGTTGATAATCTTAAACAGAAGTTGATAATCTCAACCAGAAGTTGATAATCTTCAACAAAGTTGATAATATTCAACCAGAAGTTGATAATCTTCAACCAGAAGTTGATAATCTTCAACCAGAAGTTGATAATCAACAAGAAGTTGATAATTTTCAACAAATTGATAACTTCAACAAGAAGTTGATAATCTTAAAACAGAAGTTGATAATCTTCGACAAGAAGTTTATAATCTCAACCAGAAGTTGATATCTTCACCAGAAGTTGATAATATTCAACAAGAAGTTGATAATCTTCAACAAGAAGTGATATCTTCAACAAGAAGTTGATAATCTAAAACAGAAGTTGATAATCTTCAACAGAAGTTGATAATCTTCAACAAGAAGTTTATAATCTTCAACCAGAAGTTGATAATTTTCAACAAGAAGTTGATAATTTTCAACAAGAAGTTGATAATCTTCAACATAAGTTGATAATTTTCAACAATAAGTTGATAATCTTCAACAAGAAGTTGATAATCTTCAACCAGAAGTTGATAATCTTCAACAAGAAGTTGATAATCTTAAAACAGAAGTTGATAATCTTCAACAGAACCTTGTCTGAAGCCGCTGATTGGCTAAACACTTTTCCCGTGTACTCTTTTGTGCCTTTTTTTGCTGAAGGCTTCAGTGCGCTCACGCATCGTCGTGAAACACGTCATACGCTCATTGGGGAAGGGGGGGGGGTGGTTTGAGAGAGAGAGAAAAAAAAAGGACTATTTTCCGTGAACAAAGGCTCATAAAACATAAATTTACCTTTTATGAACAATGAACTGGTTCGTTCCTAACTTAAGTACAGCGTACAGAGGGGGGCAAATTTCAGATGGAGGAAATGAGAATGCAGGAAGAAATCTAGAGGACAGTGAGTGAGTGACTGAGTGAGTCACTGAACAGGGGAGATCTTTATGAATTTACCTCAGTGGATAAATGAAGAAACGTTACATGAAACCGCTCTTTGTTCTAAGGACGGCACGCGAGATAAATACAACGTCTGAGCGCAATGTGATGTTAAGACTAGCGGTACACACACCTACAGAAGTGCATTAACTTCTTTAGGCGCAGCAGTTACTATATGCTACCTGCCTTGACCTCCATAAACTCTACATTTGTTCCCAGACACTGTACTTAACGTGTTTCGTATGACTGCGAAAATAAACAGCGTTTATTTACGAAAACATCAAATTGTAGGACTTCGTAATTCCGAAATATTTTGTTATCTGTGAAGTAAAAACTGAATTATTGAAATTTATTTAGAGCATTTTTGTCCATAGAGACACAGGTTTTTCGATATGTATCTGTCTTTAACCTAACGCTCGCACAGTTCGCAGTGCCAAGTTGCTACTACATGCGTCTTAAGCAGGCCTGCTGATTACATGTCGTTAAAACTAGCTGTGGCTGTGGCTGTGGCTGCCAACAAAATTATCTTTCTGAATTATAAAGCTCACTGCTGTTTCAAACCCATGCGTCCCTAATCTCAAATTACTTATCCCTGGAAAGGGTTAAAGCCCAGTGGTCACTATATGCACCACCAGGATTGACATTCACAAATTCTACGTTCTGCCCACACAGTGTATTTATGAGTTTTGTGTGGATCTCAGAACAAACAGCGATTATTTCACTGTACAGCATTAACTGACTGGTTTGTATAACTGAGACGGTGTGTGTTTACTGCGCGGTACGGACTGTATTTATGTGTTTTGTGTGGATCTCAGAACAAACAGCGATTATTTCACTGTACAGCATTAACTGACTGGTTTGTATAACTGAGACGGAGTGTGTTTACTGCGCGGTACGGACTGTATTTATGTGTTTTGTGTGGATCTCAGAACAAACAGCGATTATTTCACTGTACAGCATTAACTGACTGGTTTGTATAACTGAGACGGAGTGTGTTTACTGCGCGGTACGGACTGTATTTATGTGTTTTGTGTGGATCTCAGAACAAACAGCGATTATTTCACTGTACAACATTAACTGACTGGTTTGTATAACTGAGACGGAGTGTGTTTACTGCGCGGTACGGACTGTATTTATGTGTTTTGTGTGGATCTCAGAACAAACAGCGATTATTTCACTGTACAACATTAACTGACTGGTTTGTATAACTGAAACGGAGTGTGTTTACTGCGCGGTACGGACTGTATTTATGTGTTTTGTGTGGATCTCAGAACAAACAGCGATTATTTCACTGTACAACATTAACTGACTGGTTTGTATAACTGAGACGGAGTGTGCTTACTGCGCGGTACGGACTGTATTTATGTGTTTTGTGTGGATCTCAGAACAAACAGCGATTATTTCACTGTACAACATTAACTGTCTGGTTTGTATAACTGAGACGGAGTGTGTTTACTGCGCGGTACGGACTGTATTTATGTGTTTTGTGTGGATCTCAGAACAAACAGCGATTATTTCACTGTACAACATTAACTGACTGGTTTGTATAACTGAGACGGAGTGTGCTTACTGCGCGGTACGGACTGTATTTATGTGTTTTGTGTGGATCTCAGAACAAACAGCGATTATTTCACTGTACAACATTAACTGACTGGTTTGTATAACTGAGACGGAGTGTGTTTACTGCGCGGTACGGACTGTATTTATGTGTTTTGTGTGGATCTCAGAACAAACAGCGATTATTTCAATGTACAACATTAACTGACTGGTTTGTATAACTGAGACGGAGTGTGTTTACTGCGCGGTACGGACTGTATTTATGTGTTTTGTGTGGATCTCAGAACAAACAGCGATTATTTCAATGTACAACATTAACTGACTGGTTTGTATAACTGAGACGGAGTGTGTTTACTGCGCGGTACGGACTGTATTTATGTGTTTTGTGTGGATCTCAGAACAAACAGCGATTATTTCACTGTACAACATTAACTGACTGGTTTGTATAACTGAGACGGAGTGTGTTTACTGCGCGGTACGGACTGTATTTATGTGTTTTGTGTGGATCTCAGAACAAACAGCGATTATTTCACTGTACAACATTAACTGACTGGTTTGTATAACTGAAACGGAGTGTGTTTACTGCGCGGTACGGACTGTATTTATGTGTTTTGTGTGGATCTCAGAACAAACAGCGATTATTTCACTGTACAACATTAACTGACTGGTTTGTATAACTGAGACGGAGTGTGCTTACTGCGCGGTACGGACTGTATTTATGTGTTTTGTGTGGATCTCAGAACAAACAGCGATTATTTCACTGTACAACATTAACTGTCTGGTTTGTATAACTGAGACGGAGTGTGTTTACTGCGCGGTACGGACTGTATTTATGTGTTTTGTGTGGATCTCAGAACAAACAGCGATTATTTCACTGTACAACATTAACTGACTGGTTTGTATAACTGAGACGGAGTGTGCTTACTGCGCGGTACGGACTGTATTTATGTGTTTTGTGTGGATCTCAGAACAAACAGCGATTATTTCACTGTACAACATTAACTGACTGGTTTGTATAACTGAGACGGAGTGTGTTTACTGCGCGGTACGGACTGTATTTATGTGTTTTGTGTGGATCTCAGAACAAACAGCGATTATTTCAATGTACAACATTAACTGATTGGTTTGTATAACTGAGACGGAGTGTGTTTACTGCGCGGTACGGACTGTATTTATGTGTTTTGTGTGGATCTCAGAACAAACAGCGATTATTTCACTGTACAACATTAACTGACTGGTTTGTATAACTGAGACGGAGTGTGTTTACTGCGCGGTACGGACTGTATTTATGTGTTTTGTGTGGATCTCAGAACAAACAGCGATTATTTCACTGTACAACATTAACTGTCTGGTTTGTATAACTGAGACGGAGTGTGTTTACTGCGCGGTACGGACTGTATTTATGTGTTTTGTGTGGATCTCAGAACAAACAGCGATTATTTCACTGTACAACATTAACTGACTGGTTTGTATAACTGAGACGGAGTGTGTTTACTGCGCGGTACGGACTGTATTTATGTGTTTGTGTGGATCTCAGAACAAACAGCGATTATTTCACTGTACAACATTAACTGTCTGGTTTGTATAACTGAGACGGAGTGTGTTTACTGCGCGGTACGGACTGTATTTATGTGTTTTGTGTGGATCTCAGAACAAACAGCGATTATTTCACTGTACAACATTAACTGACTGGTTTGTATGACTGAGACGGAGTGTGTTTACTGCGCGGTACGGACTGTATTATGTGTTTTGTGTGGATCTCAGAACAAACAGCGATTATTTCACTGTACAACATTAACTGACTGGTTTGTATAACTGAGACGGAGTGTGTTTACTGCGCGGTACGGACTGTATTTATGTGTTTTGTGTGGATCTCAGAACAAACAGCGATTATTTCACTGTACAACATTAACTGACTGGTTTGTATAACTGAGACGGAGTGTGTTTACTGCGCGGTACGGACTGTATTTATGTGTTTTGTGTGGATCTCAGAACAAACAGCGATTATTTCACTGTACAACATTAACTGACTGGTTTGTATAACTGAGACGGAGTGTGTTTACTGCGCGGTACGGACTGTATTTATGTGTTTTGTGTGGATCTCAGAACAAACAGCGATTATTTCACTGTACAACATTAACTGACTGGTTTGTATAACTGAGACGGAGTGTGTTTACTGCGCGGTACGGACTGTATTTATGTGTTTTGTGTGGATCTCAGAACAAACAGCGATTATTTCACTGTACAACATTAACTGACTGGTTTGTATAACTGAGACGGAGTGTGTGTTTACTGCGCGGTACGGACTGTATTTATGTGTTTTGTGTGGATCTCAGAACAAACAGCGATTATTTCACTGTACAACATTAACTGACTGATTTGTATAACTGAGACGGAGTGTGTTTACTGCGCGGTACGGACTGTATTTATGTGTTTTGTGTGGATCTCAGAACAAACAGCGATTATTTCACTGTACAACATTAACTGACTGGTTTGTATAACTGAGACGGAGTGTGTTTACTGCGCGGTACGGACTGTATGTATGTGTTTTGTGTGGATCTCAGAACAAACAGCGATTATTTCACTGTACAGCATTAACTGACTGGTTTGTATAACTGAGACGGAGTGTGTTTACTGCGCGGTACGGACTGTATGTATGTGTTTTGTGTGGATCTCAGAACAAACAGCGATTATTTCACTGTACAGCATTAACTGACTGGTTTGTATAACTGAGACGGAGTGTGTTTACTGCGCGGTACGGACTGTATGTATGTGTTTTGTGTGGATCTCAGAACAAACAGCGATTATTTCACTGTACAGCATTAACTGACTGGTTTGTATAACTGAGACGGAGTGTGTTTACTGCGCGGTACGGACTGTATTTATGTGTTTTGTGTGGATCTCAGAACAAACAGCGATTATTTCACTGTACAGCATTAACTGACTGGTTTGTATAACTGAGACGGAGTGTGTTTACTGCGCGGTACGGACTGTATGTATGTGTTTTGTGTGGATCTCAGAACAAACAGCGATTATTTCACTGTACAACATTAACTGACTGGTTTGTAAAACTGAGAAGGAGTGTGTTTACTGCGCGGTACGCGCTGAATCCTTATATATAAATTTCAGGTTAATCTTGCAGTCACTGATGCTCTTTGCCACAGTCCCACAATACAACTGTCTCTGACATCTACTGTTTCTCTCTGTCGTCTACTCGTCTCCTACGCCAAGTCCGACGCACTAGCAGTCCGTGGGCAATATCTTGCGCGCCACAGAGCGTCATGTTGCCCGCGGAGACATCTGAAGTTAAAAGACGTCTTTTGAAATTTTGCCTCACAAAACCGTGCTAGAACGCCAAATGAATTTTTGCAACTCATAAGCTGTTTACTTATGCAGACTTACATTACGTTACTAACTGATCTTGTAAAAAAAAATGTGTTAAAATCGCCACATATATATTATCTTGTGAATTGAATTTTTAAATAAACTTTCTTATTATAATTTTATGACATGATGTACCAACAACAGTTAGATATAGATATCATTACACATACTGTTCATTCTTCGTTCGTATATTGAATTTCATTTCCATGCAGAGCAAATTTTGCCCATTCTCTTGCAACAAGACGTTGAAGGGCCAGTCCGAGTCTCAGTCTTGCCTTGTATTTAGTAGTTCTTACAAAGTTAATTTATGACATTCAGTTATTGCATGCGTCTCGCATCTGTGCGAACCCGCAGTGCTGTGATACATCTGGGCATCAATGGCCCCACGCACCGATTATGCATCTTCATAACGCTGTGTCTGTCGTTGCAATTAACCACTTAGACACTTAGTATTTACAGCCGTGCATGTCAGAAGTTAGGCCCGGTTCAATTCCCAGGTCAATCCATGTAGTATTTTTGGTAAAATGCACTGTGATCAGGTTTTCTTCCAGTACTTCAGTTTCCCCTGTCAGTATCATTCCACCAATGCTCCATACTCATTCATACATCTACCACCAACGCTGTATAATGTTTCTCTCCAGTACTTCAGTTTCCCTGTCAGTATCATTCCACCAATGCTCCATACTCATTCATACATCTACCACCAACGCTGTATAATGTTTCTCTCCCAGTACTTCAGTTTCCCTGTCAGTATCATTCACCAATGCTCCATACTCATTCTACATCTACCACCAACGCTGTATAATGTTTCTCTCCCAGTACTTCAGTTTCCCCTGTCAGTATCATTCCACCAATGCTCCATACTCATTCATACATCTACCACCAACGCTGTATAATGTTTCTCTCCCAGTACTTCAGTTTCCCTGTCAGTATCATTCCACCAATGCTCCATACTCATTCATACATCTACCACAACGCTGTATAATGTTTCTCTCCCAGTACTTCAGTTTCCCTGTCAGTATCATTCCACCATGCTCCATACTCATTCATACATCTACCACCAACGCTGTATAATGTTTCTCTCCAGTACTTCAGTTTCCCTGTCAGTATCATTCCACCAATGCTCCATACTCATTCATACATCTACCACCAACGCTGTATAATGTTTCTCTCCCAGTACTTCAGTTTCCCCTGTCAGTATCATTCCACCAATGCTCCATACTCATTCATACATCTACCACCAACGCTGTATAATGTTTCTCTCCCAGTACTTCAGTTTCCCCTGTCAGTATCATTCCACCAATGCTCCATACTCATTCATACATCTACCACCAACGCTGTATAATGTTTCTCTCCCAGTACTTCAGTTTCCCCTGTCAGTATCATTCCACCAATGCTCCATACACATTCATACATCTACCACCAACGCTGTATAATGTTTCTCTCCCAGTACTTCAGTTTCCCTGTCAGTATCATTCCACCAATGCTCCATACCATTCATACATCTACCACCAACGCTGTATAATGTTTCTCTCCCAGTACTTCAGTTTCCCCTGTCAGTATCATTCCACCAATGCTCCATCACATTCATACATCTACCACCAACGCTGTATAATGTTTCTCTCCCAGTACTTCAGTTTCCCCTGTCAGTATCATTCCACCAATGCTCCATACTCATTCATACATCTACCACCAACGCTGTATAATGTTTCTCTCCCAGTACTTCAGTTTCCCCTGTCGGTGTCATTCCACCATGCTCCATACTCATTCATACATCTACCACCAACGCTGTATAATGTTTCTCTCCCAGTACTTCAGTTTCCCCTGTCAGTATCATTCCACCAATGCTCCATACTCATTCATACATCTACCACCAACGCTGTATAATGTTTCTCTCCCAGTACTTCAGTTTCCCCTGTCAGTATCATTCCACCAATGCTCCATACTCATTCATACATCTACCACCAACGCTGTATAATGTTTCTCTCCCAGTACTTCAGTTTCCCCTGTCAGTATCATTCCACCAATGCTCCATACTCATTCATACATCTACCACCAACGCTGTATAATGTTTCTCTCCCAGTACATCAGTTTCCCCTGTCAGTATCATTCCACCAATGCTCCATACACATTCATACATCTACCACCAACGCTGTATAATGTTTCTCTCCCAGTACTTCAGTTTCCCTGTCAGTATCATTCCACCAATGCTCCATACACATTCATACATCTACCACCAACGCTGTATAATGTTTCTCTCCCAGTACTTCAGTTTCCCTGTCAGTATCATTCCACCAATGCTCCATACACATTCATACATCTACCACCAACGCTGTATAATGTTTCTCTCCCAGTACTTCAGTTTCCCCTGTCAGTATCATTCCACCAATGCTCCATACACATTCATACATCTACCACCAACGCTGTATAATGTTTCTCTCCCAGTACTTCAGTTTCCCCTGTCGGTGTCATTCCACCAATGCTCCATACTCATTCATACATCTACCACCAACGCTGTATAATGTTTCTCTCCAGTACTTCAGTTTCCCCTGTCAGTATCATTCCACCAATGCTCCATACTCATTCATACATCTACCACCAACGCTGTATAATGTTTCTCTCCAGTACTTCAGTTTCCCCTGTCAGTATCATTCCACCAATGCTCCATACTCATTCATACATCTACCACCAACACTGTATAATGTTTCTCTCCCAGTACTTCAGTTTCCCCTGTCAGTATCATTCCACCAATACTCCACACTCATTCATACATCTACCACCAACGCTGTATAATGTTTCTCTCCCAGTACTTCAGTTTCCCCTGTCAGTATCATTCCACCAATACTCCACACTCATTCATACATCTACCACCAACGCTGTATAATGTTTCTCTCCCAGTACTTCAGTTTCCCCTGTCGGTGTCATTCAACCAATGCTCCATACTCATTCATACATCTACCACCAACGCTGTATAATGTTTCTCTCCCAGTACTTCAGTTTCCCCTGTCAGTATCATTCCACCAATGCTCCATACTCATTCATACATCTACCACCAACGCTGTATAATGTTTCTCTCCCAGTACTTCAGTTTCCCCTGTCAGTATTATTCCACCAATGCTCCATACTCATTCATACATCTACCATCAACGCTGTATAATGTTTCTCTCCCAGTACTTCAGTTTCCCCTGTCAGTATCATTCCACCAATGCTCCATACTCATTCATACATCTACCATCAACGCTGTATAATGTTTCTCTCCCAGTACTTCAGTTTCCCCTGTCAGTATTATTCCACCAATGCTCCATACTCATTCATACATCTACCATCAACGCTGTATAATGTTTCTCTCCCAGTACTTCAGTTTCCCCTGTCAGTATTATTCCACCAATGCTCCATACTCATTCATACATCTACCACCAACGCTGTATAATGTTTCTCTCCCAGTACTTCAGTTTCCCCTGTCAGTATTATTCCACCAATGCTCCATACTCATTCATACATCTACCACCAACGCTGTATAATGTTTCTCTCCCAGTACTTTAAGTTTTCCCCTGTCAGTATTATTCCACCAATGCTCCATACTCATTCATACATCTACCACCAACGCTGTATAATGTTTCTCTCCCAGTACTTCAGTTTCCCCTGTCGGTATCATTCCACCAATGCTCCATACACATTCATACATCTACCACCAACGCTGTATAATGTTTCTCTCCCAGTACTTCAGTTTCCCCTGTCGGTGTCATTCCACCAATGCTCCATACTCATTCATACATCTACCACCAACGCTGTATAATGTTTCTCTCCCAGTACTTCAGTTTCCCCTGTCAGTATCATTCCACCAATGCTCCATACTCATTCATACATCTACCACCAACGCTGTATAATGTTTCTCTCCCAGTACTTCAGTTTCCCCTGTCAGTATTATTCCACCAATGCTCCATACTCATTCATACATCTACCATCAACGCTGTATAATGTTTCTCTCCCAGTACTTCAGTTTCCCCTGTCAGTATCATTCCACCAATGCTCCATACTCATTCATACATCTACCATCAACGCTGTATAATGTTTCTCTCCCAGTACTTCTGTTTCCCCTGTCAGTATTATTCCACCAATGCTCCATACTCATTCATACATCTACCACCAACGCTGTATAATGTTTCTCTCCCAGTACTTCAGTTTCCCCTGTCAGTATTATTCCACCAATGCTCCATACTCATTCATACATCTACCACCAACGCTGTATAATGTTTCTCTCCCAGTACTTCAGTTTCCCCTGTCAGTATTATTCCACCAATGCTCCATACTCATTCATACATCTACCACCAACGCTGTATAATGTTTCTCTCCAGTACTTCAGTTTCCCCTGTCAGTATCATTCCACCAATGCTCCATACTCATTCATACATCTACCACCAACACTGTATAATGTTTCTCTCCCAGTACTTCAGTTTCCCCTGTCAGTATCATTCCACCAATACTCACACTCATTCATACATCTACCACCAACGCTGTATAATGTTTTCTCTCCCAGTACTTCAGTTTCCCCTGTCAGTATCATTCCACCAAGCTCCATACTCATTCTCCATCGTACCACCACCACGTATATATGTTTCTCTCCCAGTACTTCAGTTTCCCCTGTCAGTATCATTCCACCAATGCTCCATACTCATTCATACATCTACCACCAACGCGTATAATGTTTCTCTCCCAGTACTTCAGTTTCCCCTGTCAGTATCATTCCACCAATGCTCCATACTCATTCATCCATCTACCACCAACGCTGTATAATGTTTCTCTCCCAGTACTTCAGTTTCCCCTGTCAGTATCATTCCACCAATGCTCCATACTCATTCATCCATCTACCACCAACGCTGTATAATGTTTCTCTCCCAGTACTTCAGTTTCCCCTGTCAGTATCATTCCACCAATGCTCCATACTCATTCATACATCTACCACCAACGCTGTATAATATTTCTCTCCCAGTACTTCAGGTTCCCCTGTCAGTATCATTCCACCAATGCTCCATACTCATTCATACATCTACCACCAACACTGTATAATGTTTCTCTCCCAGTACTTCTGTTTCCCCTGTCAGTATCATTCCACCAATGCTCCATACTCATTCATACATCTACCACCAACACTGTATAATGTTTCTCTCCCAGTACTTCAGTTTCCCCTGTCAGTATCATTCCACCAATACTCCACACTCATTCATACATCTACCACCAACGCTGTATAATGTTTCTCTCCCAGTACTTCAGTTTCCCCTGTCAGTATCATTCCACCAATGCTCCATACTCATTCATCCATCTACCACCAACGCTATATAATGTTTCTCTCCCAGTACTTCAGTTTCCCCTGTCAGTATCATTCCACCAATGCTCCATACTCATTCATACATCTACCACCAACGCTGTATAAATGTTTCTCTCCCAGTACTTCAGTTTCCCCTGTCAGTATCATTCCACCAATGCTCCATACTCATTCATCATCTACCACCAACGCTGTATAATGTTTCTCTCCCAGTACTTCAGTTTCCCCTGTCAGTATCATTCCACCAATGCTCCATACTTATTCATCCATCTACCACCAACGCTATATAATGTTTCTCTCCCAGTACTTCAGTTTCCCCTGTCAGTATCATTCCACCAATGCTCCATACTCATTCATACATCTACCACCAACGCTGTATAATGTTTCTCTCCCAGTACTTCAGTTTCCCCTGTCAGTATCATTCCACCAATGCTCCATACTCATTCATCCATCTACCACCAACGCTGTATAATGTTTCTCTCCCAGTACTTCAGTTTCCCCTGTCAGTATCATTCCACCAATGCTCCATACTCATTCATCCATCTACCACCAACGCTGTATAATGTTTCTCTCCCAGTACTTCAGTTTCCCCTGTCAGTATCATTCCACCAATGCTCCATACTCATTCATACATCTACCACCAACGCTGTATAATATTTCTCTCCCAGTACTTCAGTTTCCCCTGTCAGTATCATTCCACCAATGCTCCATACTCATTCATACATCTACCACCAACACTGTATAATGTTTCTCTCCCAGTACTTCAGTTTCCCTCTGTCATATCATTCCACCAATGCTCCATACTCATCTCACATCTACCACCAACACTGTATAAATGTTTTCTCTCCCAGTACTTCAGTTTCCCCTGTCAGTATCATTCCACCAATGCTCCATACTCATCTTCATCCACGTATTGCTTACCAGAAGGACAAACAGGCGAAGCCTGGAAACCTTGCAAAAAGCAATGCTCTTTCTGATATCGTGTAGCACATACCTTCTCTCAGCATTTAAAGTGTTAACACATGTACAGCTGACGTATTTGCTCAGACCGCAGTACTAAGTCTGCTTGTTCATCTCCTTAATTGTATCAGCGTGCTAAGTGGCAATGTTCGTATTAATCACAGGTCGGAAAGGGGAGGCTGGTTTAGAAGTGTAAGGACGGAGGTTACAGGAGGATTAGACGCAGCTTATGATCCAGACAAGACACAAGAAGCTTCTCACTACAAAGACACTGCAGCTGCATCTCATAGTGCTATAGAGCGGGTCATCAACTTGTGGGTCGTGAGAACTGAGTGACGACGACAATTTCTGTTGTTTGCCCGCTGAAAACAAACGTGAGGTGCTGAGACGTACAGCTATTGGCCGTATGTAGGTTATTTAAGAACGCTGTATCAACCGTATTGGTTATAACTCTCTAAAGCACAGCGGTAACTTCATACACCACCTCCGTTCACACTGAACGTATAACGTAACAAACGCGTTCGCTTAATGTTTATCCCTCTCCAGCATTCCTAACAGCCTGATACCATCTCACTCAAAGAGAGCGCTATTGTGGCGATTTAACGTCGCCGGTAGCAGAAAGCAATATACAGCAACTTAGGTCTGCATGTAAAGTGACCGATGTTACACAAATCTGTCATACCTCGACAGGCTGTCATGCAAGTCCCCACTGCCAAATTTCACGTAAATCCGTTGCAGTGGGACCCACGCTGATACAGGTGACGGAAGGACGGACAGGGCGAAGCTAAAAGGCGCATTTCGCGACGACTATGAAAACGCGTCTAAAATTGTACATATCGCACACACCGAGTGCTTATAGGATTTGTACGTATAGGATTTGTGCGTGTAGGATTTGTGCGTGTAAGTAGCACATTTGGTGCAGATGATAGTGAATTGTGAAACCTGTGGCCTGTTAATGATATTTGTACTTCCCTGCACCTGAAATAGTCTGTACATATAGGTGTTGTCACATGGTTGACATGATAGTGTGTCGTCACAGAAAGAGGTTGATGAAGTGTCTGCACGGGTCCAATTATGGCACAGCTTAATGTGGGTGTACATAATCCTATGATAAGTGGTAATGGTCCCTGTCACACGATAAGTGGGTCCCCTGGTTGACCATGATAAGTGAGTCCCTGTCACCATGATAAGTGTGTCCCTGTCACCATGATAAGTAGGGTCTCTGTCACCATGATAAGTGTGTCACCTGTCTACCATAAGGTGTCCCTGTCACCATGATAAGTCGTTGTCCCACTAAGTCGCCTGTCACCACATAGTAAGTGTGGTCCCTGTCACCATGATAAGTGATCCAATTACCCTGTCACCATGATAAGTGGATCCTGTCACCATGATTAAGTGGGTCCCTGTCACCATGATAAGCGTGTCCCTGTCACCATGATAAGTCGGGTCCCATGTACCCTCCATGATAAGTGTATCCCTGTCACCATGATAAGTGGGTCCCTGTCACCATGATTAAGTGTGGTCCCTGTCACCATGATACAGTGTGGTCCCTGTCACCACGATAAGTCGGTCCCTGTCACCACGTAATGAAGTGTCTGTCCCCTGTCACCACGATAAGTCGGTCCCTGTCACCACGGCAATGGCGCGTCCTCAGGTTGCGGATGGAGGAACGGCCTGGATATGGAGGGTAGCTGCGAATACATTGAATAAGCAGTCGCGGACAGCCGACAAGGGGTGGTCCTCCAGCTTGGGGTTGGGCGAGGTGCTAACAACTCCTCATCTTAAAAAATTACCAACTTACGAATCATTCGAAAAGCCTCTGACCTGGACTGATTCTTTGGTACAACTTAAAGAATAGGGACAGTGGGGGCTGTTGTGAGTGCGGTAATGAACCTTCGGGTTCCATAAAACGCTGGGAATTTCTTGACTAGCTGACGACCTGTTAGCTTCTCAAGAAGGACTGTGCTACATGCAGTTAGTTAGTGTTAGTTAGTTAGTTAGTTAGTTATGTGGGTGAAAAGAACTACATACAGATATTTTGTGGGGAAACCTGAGGGAAAGATACCACTTGGAAGATCTGTTTTAGATGATAGGATGATATTAAAATAATTCTTAAAATCATAGGATGAAAGGTTGTGGATTGGATTCATCTGGCTAAGGATATGAACGAGTGACTGGCTGTTGTGAACAAGGTAACGAACCTTCGGTTTCCATGAAATGAGGGGAATTTCTTGACTAGCTGATGAAATATTAGCTTCTTACGAAAGATTCTGTTCCATGGATTTAGTGCATACAGTCAATTGTGTACGATTTAGTGCATACAGTCAATTGTGTACGATTTAGTGATACAGTCAATTGTTTAGATTTAGTGATATTAAAAGTAATTTGTAAATTAGTGATAAGTATTGTGGTTGGATTCATTTAGGCATACAAATGCCTTGTAGGTAACGATTAGTGTTCATAAATAGGTAATTTGTAGTATGATTTAGCTGCTTAAAAAGATTCTGTTCAGGATTTAGTGCATACAGTCAATTGTGTACGATTTAGTGCATACAGTCAATTGTTACGATTTAGTGCATACAGTCAATTGTGTACGATTTAGTGCATACAGTCAATTGTGTACGATTTAGTGCATACAGTCAATTGTGTACGATTTAGTGCATACAGTCAATTGTGTACGATTTAGTGCATACAGTCAATTGTGTACGATTTAGTGCATACAGTCAATTGTGTACGATTTATTGCATACAGTCAATTGTGTACGATTTAGTGCATACAGTCAATTGTGTACGATTTAGTGCATACAGTCAATTGTGTACGATTTAGTGCATACAGTCAATTGTGTACGATTTAGTGCATACAGTCAATTATGTACGATTTAGTGCATACAGTCAATTGTGTACGATTTAGGTGCATACAGTCAATTGTGTACGATTTAGTGCATACAGTCAATTGTGTACGATTTATGCATACAGTCAATTGTGTACGATTTAGTGCATACAGTCAATTGTGTACGATTTAGTGCATACAGTCAATTGTGTACGATTTTCACAAGTGGAGACTTTTTATTATTATTATTATTATTATTATTTCAACCGGTAGGTCTTGTTATACAGACGACGGTGTTCACTGTGAGGTAGGAACTGAATTTAGAAAACGGGGTCTCAGGCCCTCACAGCGGTCTCTATGGAGCCTTAGCAAGTGGCCTATTTTTCTACCCTGAAGATGACGGCAGCACATTCCTCCGAAATTTTGCTGCCTATGTACCAGAATACACGATGTCACAACTCAGATAACCAAAAATATTCAGTCACAGTGAGCATCTTACTTACGAGTTTCCCGAAAAAAAAATTTTAATTTCTTAAATTCTTTCTCGAATCCACTAAAACAAAATTTCAAAAGTAACCCCCATTAAAATACAACTTGCGACATGAGATCGTGTAGATGGTCACATATATCGACGTTTCGGACGAACCTGCTGCATGCGTCTTCACAGTAAATATTGTCAACCTTTTCCCCCCCCCAAATCCTTTCTACGCCTATCTACCAAACTCCACGGCGTCACCGCCGTAAGAACTTGGAACTCCTACAATTTTTTTTATCCCGGACCAAACCTCAGGACTATATAACAATTACGTGTTCAAGCGAACCGCTTTATAGGCGATCTCCTGTCTACGACTGCGTTGAAACAGGAAGCTGTTTGGCCTCAATTTAGTCTCGCATATCCATAAATTGATTCCATTGCCACATTTTATTTTCTTAGATAGGCTATATATGTCACCTGGAATCAGTGGCGGACTGGGTCTAAAAATATTGGTTGCCAGGAGACAAAGGGGGCCCACTCACAACTATAAGGCTATAATTTAATTTTTATAAGAAATAAATAAAGTTTAAAAAAATACATAAATGGAAAAAAGAGGTACAATTAAAATTTTTGCGAAATAAATTTATATATTTTTTTAGTAATTACAAGTGACCATATATTGGTAATAATTTTATGCAGTATACAGTAATGATAAATGTATACAATGTACAGATTGTACATAATTGAAATTTTTAAATAATTTTTTTAATTTCAAATAAATGGTGGATTTTATTAAAAATTTTTTTTATCAAAATAGTAACACAACGTAAATTTCAGTTGCAGCCAGCAATAATATTGGAACTTCTATTATATTTTTAAGTTACTAAAAGGTCATTAACATTTTTAACATATTGTCTAATATTTAAGGGGGCCCAATTGCCATCGGGCAAGCTGACACCCTAGCCAGTCCGCCACTGCCTGGAACACACTGTATATCGCACAGCCATCGGATATAAGCATGTGGCCAAGACGTGAGCTGTTCACAGGGCAGGAAGCTATGAATATATAACGCATTCCGCCACATGGATTTTTGATGTGGTTATCTTTAAATAAGTCTACTGGAAAATGTGTAGCACAAAGGAACGTATGTGCGTGTAAGAGAGGCTGAGGGAAGAGCATAATCCTCGGAAGGATTGGAAGGAGGTTGTGAGGACCAGAAGGATAAAGTAGAATGCGGACTGACTGACAGGAGGCAGAGGTGAGAAGGATATCTTAATTTAAATCTAAGACAATTCTGTGTGTTCTGACATCTTTTCCTTCCGTTAAAGCCTTTGAAATTTATGATCATCGCTTTTTGTTACTCATTTTTGTTGGAGGCGCAGTTTACTGTCTAGAGAGACGTTGAACTGCATAATTAAAACATTTTTATTACTAAAAAAAGTCCAAGTATTTTTCTATCGACTTCTCCCAGATTTCCGAAAAAGCATTGCTTTTCGGGGGTTCCCAGGCTTCGCCCGTTTGTCCTTCTGGTAAGAAGAAACGCGTAGGTGAAGATGAGTATGTAGCATTGTTAGAATGATGCTGACAGGAGAAAACTGAAGTACGGGGGAAAAATCCTCTCCCAGTGCCACCTTATCCACCAACAACTTACACGGAATGAGTTGGGAACGAACCCGGGCCTCCGCGGTGACAGATCGGCCACTAACCGCCTAAGCATGTTATATTTAAAGACCCAGCTAGTACCGCGCAGTAAACACACTCCGTCTCAGTTATACAAACCAGTCAGTTAATGTTGTACAGTGAAATAATCGCTGTTTGTTCTGAGATCCACACAAAACACATAAATATAGTCCGTACCGCGCAGTAAACACACTCCGTCTCAGTTATACAAACCAGTCAGTTAATGTTGTACAGTGAAATAATCGCTGTTTGTTCTGAGATCCACACAAAACACATAAATATAGTCCGTACCGCGCAGTAAACACACTCCGTCTCAGTTATACAAACCAGTCAGTTAATGTTGTACAGTGAAATAATCGCTGTTTGTTCTGAGATCCACACAAAACACATAAATACAGTCCGTACCGCGCAGTAAACACACTCCGTCTCAGTTATACAAACCAGTCAGTTATTGTTTGTACAGTGAAATAATCGCTGTTTGTTCTGAGATCCACACAAAACACATAAATACAGTCCGTACCGCGCAGTAAACACACTCCGTCTCAGTTATACAAACCAGTCAGTTATTGTTGTACAGTGAAATAATCGCTGTTTGTTCTGAGATCCACACAAAACACATAAATACAGTCCGTACCGCGCAGTAAACACACTCCGTCTCAGTTATACAAACCAGTCAGTTATTGTTGTACAGTGAAATAATCGCTGTTTGTTCTGAGATCCACACAAAACACATAAATATAGTCCGTACCGCGCAGTAAACACACTCCGTCTCAGTTATACAAACCAGTCAGTTATTGTTGTACAGTGAAATAATCGCTGTTTGTTCTGAGATCCACACAAAACACATAAATACAGTCCGTACCGCGCAGTAAACACACTCCGTCTCAGTTATACAAACCAGTCAGTTATTGTTGTACAGTGAAATAATCGCTGTTTGTTCTGAGATCCACACAAAACACATAAATATAGTCCGTACCGCGCAGTAAACACACTCCGTCTCAGTTATACAAACCAGTCAGTTATTGTTGTACAGTGAAATAATCGCTGTTTGTTCTGAGATCCACACAAAACACATAAATACAGTCCGTACCGCGCAGTAAACACACTCCGTCTCAGTTATACAAACCAGTCAGTTAATGTTGTACAGTGAAATAATCGCTGTTTGTTCTGAGATCCACACAAAACACATAAATACAGTCCGTACCGCGCAGTAAACACACTACGTCTCAGTTATACAAACCAGTCAGTTAATGTTGTACAGTGAAATAATCGCTGTTTGTTCTGAGATCCACACAAAACACATAAATACAGTCCGTACCGCGCAGTAAACACACTACGTCTCAGTTATACAAACCAGTCAGTTAATGTTGTACAGTGAAATAATCGCTGTTTGTTCTGAGATCCACACAAAACACATAAATACAGTCCGTACCGCGCAGTAAACACACTACGTCTCAGTTATACAAACCAGTCAGTTAATGTTGTACAGTGAAATAATCGCTGTTTGTTCTGAGATCCACACAAAACACATAAATACAGTCCGTACCGCGCAGTAAACACACTCCGTCTCAGTTATACAAACCAGTCAGTTATTGTTGTACAGTGAAATAATCGCTGTTTGTTCTGAGATCCACACAAAACACATAAATATAGTCCGTACCGCGCAGTAAACACACTCCGTCTCAGTTATACAAACCAGTCAGTTATTGTTGTACAGTGAAATAATCGCTGTTTGTTCTGAGATCCACACAAAACACATAAATACAGTCCGTACCGCGCAGTAAACACACTCCGTCTCAGTTATACAAACCAGTCAGTTATTGTTGTACAGTGAAATAATCGCTGTTTGTTCTGAGATCCACACAAAACACATAAATATAGTCCGTACCGCGCAGTAAACACACTCCGTCTCAGTTATACAAACCAGTCAGTTATTGTTGTACAGTGAAATAATCGCTGTTTGTTCTGAGATCCACACAAAACACATAAATACAGTCCGTACCGCGCAGTAAACACACTCCGTCTCAGTTATACAAACCAGTCAGTTATTGTTGTACAGTGAAATAATCGCTGTTTGTTCTGAGATCCACACAAAACACATAAATACAGTCCGTACCGCGCAGTAAACACACTCCGTCTCAGTTATACAAACCAGTCAGTTAATGTTGTACAGTGAAATAATCGCTGTTTGTTCTGAGATCCACACAAAACACATAAATACAGTCCGTACCGCGCAGTAAACACACTACGTCTCAGTTATACAAACCAGTCAGTTAATGTTGTACAGTGAAATAATCGCTGTTTGTTCTGAGATCCACACAAAACACATAAATACAGTCCGTACCGCGCAGTAAACACACTACGTCTCAGTTATACAAACCAGTCAGTTAATGTTGTACAGTGAAATAATCGCTGTTTGTTCTGAGATCCACACAAAACACATAAATACAGTCCGTACCGCGCAGTAAACACACTACGTCTCAGTTATACAAACCAGTCAGTTAATGTTGTACAGTGAAATAATCGCTGTTTGTTCTGAGATCC
This sequence comes from Reticulitermes speratus, assembly GCA_021186555.1. Taxonomy (NCBI): domain Eukaryota; kingdom Metazoa; phylum Arthropoda; class Insecta; order Blattodea; family Rhinotermitidae; genus Reticulitermes; species Reticulitermes speratus. The sequence goes on from JAJKFL010000237.1 coordinate 41,784,570, forward strand.
ACACAAAACACATAAATACAGTCCGTACCGCGCAGTAAACACACTCCGTCTCAGTTATACAAACCAGTCAGTTAATGTTGTACAGTGAAATAATCGCTGTTTGTTCTGAGATCCACACAAAACACATAAATACAGTCCGTACCGCGCAGTAAACACACTACGTCTCAGTTATACAAACCAGTCAGTTAATGTTGTACAGTGAAATAATCGCTGTTTGTTCTGAGATCCACACAAAACACATAAATACACTGAGTGGGCAGAACGTAGAATTGTTGAATGTTAAACCTGGTCGTACATATAGTAACCACTGGGATTTGATGAGTTAATTTCGCTGTGGATATAGACAGCTGGAGGGCTTTTGTACGTACGGTCATGAACTTCTGGGTTTCATAAAATTCGGGGAATTTTTTGGCTGGATGCTAAACCCTTCACTTCTCTTCTGCATGCAGTTGGTTAGTCTGTCGGTTGGTTGTTTGGCTACTTAGATATGTAGCTGGAAGTAGTTGAGATTTTCACGTTGGCATTACAGCATAAAGTCTTCGAACGCGACTTCAAGTAAAGCCAGTGACCTCTCCTTTCATACACGTAACTTTTACAGACAGCAGAGTGCTTCGATTGATGTGCCTTTGCGCGGGGAATTACTTGGCTTCGTCTGCGACTTTCATATCGTCTGACTTATAAGGATGCAAGGAATAGTTTTTTCCACTAAGACATTCTACGTTCACCAAAGACGTCAGAATTTTTGCAGTCTGTTGAAAGTTGACTTCTTTTCGGTTAATGGTTCTCTACTGGTGACATAATGTCACACAACGACTGTACCAGTGACCATATTTGACCTCTAAGGAAACACATGTGCCGAGCGGGACTATATTTGTTGCAAGGGGCGGTGACCACTAGACGAATAATAATTTAACTGTTGGAGATTCAAATATTGTGGGTTGTGACGCCGTGTCGTTGAACGAGTGGTTCCTGAAGTTTCCATGCACCGTAATGCCTTCATATTGGACTGCTTGACCCTAAAGGCGAGGGAACTACTTTTCTTGCAAACGTCGCTAACTACTCATCTAACTACACGGCGTCGTACCCCAGAGGGCTTTATTCTTCAGCCACGCCGCTGTGAGAGCCTCAAATATCACATATTTAATCTTTAATATCAGTAAGCACCACAACAACATATCAGACTCCGTCTGCCTTTACCAGTCGGTTTCATTGTGTCCATTTTTAGTGCCTGTACAGTGCCATCTGTACAGAGAGTTCCTTAATGCTCCTCACATGTGCTGTTGACATTTAGACTCTTCACTGTCATTCCTCAACATATCGTCATCAAAGCCATCCACTGCAGTTTTCGGCAGATGCTGAATTGCAAAATATTTGCAACCGTTTTAATGAAGCGACTTCTCTCTCTAAATTTACGTTACTGAAATGACACACAGTCTACACTGTCATTGTCTTCCAAAGCGAGTTCTCCACAGTGTGCGATCTAGTGCTTCCTCTTTCAATTTCCAGTATCTTCTCTTTTCCTTAAGGTCATCCAGTAGCTGCTTACGTCTTCTCCCTCGTCTTCCCGTCATTTCTATCCTTCCCTCTAACTTTCCTTCAATCACATGTTTCAGAAGGCAGTTTCTACGCAAGATGTGACCAATCCAGTTAGCCTTTCTTCTTTTTATTGTATGTACGATATTCCTCTCCTCCTTCACTCTGTGTAATACTTCTTCATTTCTCACACGATCGGTCCAACTGATCTTCTCCATTCTTCTCCAGCACCACATATCAAAACTTTCCAGATACTTCCGATCCACTTTCCCAAGTGTCCACGTTTCAGCACCACACAAAGCTACGCTCCAAATGTAGCACTTTACTAGTTTCTTACTTAAATTTAAGTTCAGTTTGCTGGCCAAAAGAGTCTTCTTGTTAAATGCTGCTTTAGCCATAACAATTCTGTATTTAATGTCACGTGTACACCTTGCATCATTTGTTATCATGCTACACAAATAATTTGCAATATTCCACATTCTCCAATTGCTTTTGATCTATCATAATTTCCATTGAGGACGGTTGCCTTCAGATTCTCATTACCTCAGTTTTTCCCACATTCAACTCCATTCTATAGCGTCTTCCAATTTCACTCAGTCTATCAACCACACCCTGTAGCACCTTTTCTTCCCTAGCCAGTAGCACAAGGTCATCTGCATATTTCACAGTGCCAATTACTTGTCCTCCTATTTTGAAGTCTCCAAACCCTTCAAGAGCTTCCTTGGTAAGATACTCGCTGTATAAGTTGAACACAATCGGCACTTATACAGAAACATAGGAACTTCGTTGTGTAATTTGTAATGTGATATATTAACATGGCGACCGCGCGTAAGATTTCTTTAATTGTCAGGTTGATTGTGGTAAATAATGAAACGCTATAACTATAAATATAAATTCTGCTTCTGTGATAGACCATAAATATTACTACAAATGGTAATGCAAATATGACAAACATGGCGAAGGTGCGTAACTTTGAAGTTGTATTTGACTTACTTAACGAAGACAAATTTTGTACTTTATAGGTGATGAGCTGGTTTGGAAAATGCATAATAATAATAATAGTAACAATAGATCTGTAGATATATATATATATTTGTAATGTCTGCTTTTTTAGCTCTGCTTGTAGCTGTGTGTTATGATTTGTTGGTAACGAAAGGCAAATACAAGCTACATTTTCACTTTGAATGAAAGTACAAACTTTTGGCTTATGTAGTGGTGATAAATTGAAGAGTCTGGGTTAACGAACACATTCACAGCGCTCCCCCCCCCCCCCCCCTGTCAGTTTGCACATTCAAAAAGTATGCTTTTTTTTTATTCTTTTCAAAGGGTCGAACTGTTTGCTCGCTTCTCGTTTTTGGATGAAGGTTCTAGCCTTTTAATGCGGAGTGTCGACTGTCTATTGTTTGTTAAGACTTCCATTTTGTTGATTAGAATTGCTTCGCCTTCTTCTTCCTTTTCTAAACATCTATCTTATGCTCGTTTTTAACATTCATCCCCTCTCTGATTTACAAAATTCTCTGCTATCAGATGAAAGCAAACCACGCCGACGCCCTTATAGCTTGCACTAAGCTCTCAACTTGGTGGACTCTCTTGATATTTCTTCTCTCGTATCGAGACTCATCGTTTTAATGAAAGGGGGGTTGGGGGGGGTGGGGGGGTGGGGAGGGATTGGAAACGTCTTTCTGTTCGAGCCAGTGTGGATGTTATTCAGATGTCAAAAACTTTATAATTAGACTGCTGTTCTTATCTAGATTTATATGAGCAGTGTTTGTGCCATTGAAACCCCAAGATCTTTTATAGGAACTATAAACTGAGATAGCGTCGTCAAAAGACGCTACACAATTTAATTATCACCTTAACATCGTCTTAATTTTTTGAAATTCTTTCAAGACTTGTTTGAATTTTGTCTGGCGTCATGAGTTTCTTCAGTTATATCACAATATTTCTGAATAAGGAATGAGTGTCTGAGATATTATGCAACGCAGGGATGAACAAAGTATGGGCCGACAAAACTTCACTGTGTTCCATGGCAATATTTAGGTACAATTAATGACGTGACTACTTGTGAATTTTTAATTTTATCGTGCACAGTGTGGAATGTGGTACTGTCGTGGCGAGGAGAGATGCTTGCAGAGTTTTGGTGGGGAAACATGAGAGAAGATCACTTGGAAGGATTTGGCAAGATGGGAGAATAATATTAAAAACGATCTTCAAGAAATAGGATGGGGCCGCGGATTAGATTGAACTAGCTATTTATAAATTTGTAGACTAGTTTCTTTCATAAAACGAAGAAATTAGGCTTATGAAATCACGACGCTTCTGTGTGTCTGTCTGTCTGTCTGTATGTCCTCCGGCTCCAGCCTTAGAACAATTTGACCGAATTTTAATGACCTATAATCATTACGACACTGTAGGCAAGCCCAGCTACTTAATATTTAACTTCCTAAATCAGTAATATGAACATGGCTGACGCGCGAACTTGTGACGTTGAAAGTATGGTCTATGAATACTTTTCGGGGACAACGTGAAGTGGAGTGAAGTGGAGTGGAGTGGAGTGGTTACTGCGGATTATAGAGTTGTCTGAATTGACATGATATTAGCAAATACAAATTGTTTTGTTTAAACTTTTAGAGCCCGGTGGTAAATTTATGTACCACCAGGTTTAACATACACAAATTCTACGTTCTGCCCACACAGTGTATTTATGTGTTTTGTGTGGATCTCAGAACAAACAGCGATTATTTCACTGTACAGCATTAACTGACTGGTTTGTATAACTGAGACGGAGTGTGTTTACTGCGCGGTACGGACTGTATTTATGTGTTTTGTGTGGATCTCAGAACAAACAGCGATTATTTCACTGTACAGCATTAACTGACTGGTTTGTATAACTGAGACGGAGTGTGTTTACTGCGCGGTACGGACTGTATTTATGTGTTTTGTGTGGATCTCAGAACAAACAGCGATTATTTCACTGTACAACATTAACTGACTGGTTAGTATAACTGATACGGAGTGTGTTTACTGCGCGGTACGGACTGTATTTATGTGTTTTGTGTGGATCTCAGAACAAACAGCGATTATTTCACTGTACAACATTAACTGACTGGTTAGTATAACTGATACGGAGTGTGTTTACTGCGCGGTACGGACTGTATTTATGTGTTTTGTGTGGATCTCAGAACAAACAGCGATTATTTCACTGTACAACATTAACTGATGGTTAGTATAACTGATACGGAGTGTGTTTACTGCGCGGTACGGACTGTATTTATGTGTTTTGTGTGGATCTCAGAACAAACAGCAATTATTTCACTGTACAACATTAACTGACTGGTTAGTATAACTGATACGGAGTGTGTTTACTCTGCGCGGTACGGACTGTATTGTAGTGTTTTGTGTGGATCTCAGAACAAACAGCGATTATTTCACTGTACAGCATTAACTGACTGGTTGTATAACTGAGACGGAGTGTGTTTACTGCGCGGTACGGGCTGTATTTATGTGTTTTGTGTGGATCTCAGAACAAACAGCGATTATTTCACTGTACAGTATTAACTGACTGGTTTGTATAACTGAGACGGAGTGTGTTTACTGCGCGGTACGGACTGTATTTATGTACAATGTACATTAACCCTCTAAAGCCCAGTGGTTACTATATGTAACGCCATGTTTAACATTCACAAATTCTACGTTCTGTCCACACAGTGTATTTATGTGTTTTGTGTGGATCTGAGACAAACAGCCATTATTTCGCTGTACAGCATTAACTGACTGGTTTGTATAACTGAGACGGAGTGTGTTTACTGCGCGGTACGGACTGTATTTATGTGTTTTGTGTGGATCTCAGAACAAACAGCGATTATTTCACTGTACAACATTAACTGACTGGTTTGTATAACTGAGACGGAGTGTGTTTACTGCGCGGTACGGACTGTATTTATGTGTTTTGTGTGGATCTCAGAACAAACAGCGATTATTTCACTGTACAACATTAACTGACTGGTTTGTATAACTGAGACGGAGTGTGTTTACTGCGCGGTACGGACTGTATTTATGTGTTTTGTGTGGATCTGAGAACAAGCAGCGATTATTTCACTGTACAACATTAACTGACTGGTTTGTATAACTGAGACGGAGTGTGTTTACTGCGCGGTACGAGCTGAATCTTTATATAAAACAGATCACTTTTCGTCTTTAAAGGGTTAAGATTTTCAGTACAAAATGAGTTAGTCTTTAGTACTGTGATAAGTTTATAAAAAGTACACACAAAGCGATAGAGACAAAATAGCTCAGTCAGTACAGCAACTAGACTACGTGCTGGACGACCGAGGGTTCGCTGTTCGATATCCGGCAAACCAGCTGCTTTTTTCCTTCTCCAAAACGTCCAGACAGATTTTGGTTCGACTTAGCCTTCTTTTCAGTAGGAACGTTAGGACATAGCGGCCAGGAAGTGAAGCTGACTGCTCACCTCCATCTATTAAAGGGTTAAGAGCATGTGAAGCTCCAACTCTTCTGCCCCGTATGGTGCTCAGTTACAAACAGGGATAAATTCACATTTACCTTTAAGAAGCCTTTCCTCCATTAGGAAAAGGACGGTGATTTCTATTCGGAAAGTCAGGATGTTTCAGCCTTCGGTCATTTCGGAGTGAAGACATCTAATTCGTAACTAAGAAATATTACTGCCTATTGCTGAAGTAACGCCATCTGTCAGTGTTTTGGAGAAAGAACTTACACAGTAATGCCATCTGTCAATGTTTTGGTGAAACAATGTACACAGTAATGCCATCTGTCAGTGTTTTGGTGAAACAATGTACACAGTAATGCCATCTGTCAGTGTTTTGGTGAAACAATGTACACAGTAATGCCATCTGTCAGTGTTTTGGTGAAACAATGTACACAGTAATGCCATCTGTCAGTGTTTTGGTGAAACAATGTACACAGTAATGCCATCTGTCAGTGTTTTGGTGAAACAATGTACACAGTAATGCCATCTGTCAGTGTTTTGGTGAAACAATGAACACAGTAATGCCATCTGTCAGTGTTTTGGTGAAACAATGTACACAGTAATGCCATCTGTCAGTGTTTTGGTGAAACAATGTACACAGTAATGCCATCTGTCAGTGTTTTGGTGAAACAATGTACCCAGTAATGCCATCTGTCAATGTTTTGGTGAAACAATGTACACAGTAATGCCATCTGTCAGTGTTTTGGTGAAACAATGTACACAGTAATGCCATCTGTCAGTGTTTTGGTGAAACAATGTACCCAGTAATGCCATCTGTCAATGTTTTGGTGAAACAATGTACACAGTAATGCCATCTGTCAGTGTTTTGGTGAAACAATGTACCCAGTAATGCCATCTGTCAGTGTTTTGGTGAAACAATGAACACAGTAATGCCATCTGTCAGTGTTTTGGTGAAACAATGTACACAGTAATGCCATCTGTCAGTGTTTTGGTGAAACAATGTACACAGTAATGCCATCTGTCAGTGTTTTGGTGAAACAATGTACACAGTAATGCCATCTGTCAGTGTTTTGGTGAAACAATGTACCCAGTAATGCCATCTGTCAATGTTTTGGTGAAACAATGTACACAGTAATGCCATCTGTCAGTGTTTTGGTGAAACAATGAACACAGTAATGCCATCTGTCAGTGTTTTGGTGAAACAATGTACACAGTAATGTCATCTGTCAGTGTTCTGGAGAAACAAACTGCACAATACAGTGACTATTTACTAAAATATTTTGGACGCTATTTGTAACGAGCTTACCTGAAACAAGCTAGGAAATACATGCATGGTCTAATGATACACTGCAACAGACGCCAAATAACCTACACAGTGACTAACTTATTTATTTACCTACTTACCTACTTAATAACTCCAAAGAGCAAAGTCCTCGTGAAGCTGATACTTTCTCATCTAGTCATGAAATTTCTCGCACTTTATGAAACCCGAATGTCCATTACCATGTTCACAACAGCCCGCTACTTTTCCGTATCCTGAGCCAGATGAATCCACTCCACACCGTCCCATCCTATTACTATAAGATCCAATTTAATATATCTTTCTACGCCTAGGTCTTCCATGTAGGTCTTTTCCTTCAAGTTTTCCTACTACAGCCCTGTATGCATTTATCGTCGCCACCATCTGTGTTACATGTCCGGCCAATCCCTTAGCAACTGAGAGCATCATTAAATAAAGCGATTCTATTCGTAGGTAAGCTTACTGTGAACATGTGAACTGGATTGAACTGGCTCAGTGTCGGCTCGTGTCTAATTCCAGGTTATAATTTAATGGATTTGTTTTATGTAGGATTAGAGCAATGTGACTTATTACTGCAGTGTGTCAAAGTTGCTCGGTGTATTTATTTCAGTTCATATTTATCCGTTCGCTTTTTATAGCTGCTTCGTACGTTTGAACAGTAACAACGTTCCTTTGTGATACAAGTTTTTGTTTTATCTTTCAGCTTGTACTTGTTTTGTTAAAGCTTGTAAAACATTTTGCTTCCAGGAATGCAGAAGGAAAGATTTAAAATGTAAATTCGTGTGTGAAAGAATATATAAAAGGGGTGTGGGGGGGACATGAATGGAAATAGAAAAAAACATCTGAAATAATGATTATTACACGAGATTACTTTCGGTTTGTTGTGAAAGGGGAGTAATATATGTAGGGGGAAACAACTGAAATCAGATATGAATACGTTTGTACATGAAATGAAATTTGACGTGGCTATGTGACGTCATCACGGAGGCTGTAATGACACTTCACGTACGGACATATATATATATATATATATATGCCTTGCTATTCAGCCTTATTTCATGCAATATTGTTACCAAAAAATATATGTGAAAATTTTGATAGGTATTGTATGTAGCAGGTGTAGCTAATCTCTTCATTCCTCGACATGCAGATGACAAGTTTGTACAAAACGTTGATGCTTATCTGCCAACTACACGGCTTCACATTCCGAAATACAGTCTTCTGCTCTTTGACATGTAGTTCATAAACCAGGATTTAAAATGAGATAGGTGGTACACGTAGAACGCAAGAGTGAAGTGATAAATGGCTACTTTTGGTTAGTAAACTTAAAACAAAGCGAGGCTTTGGTAGACACAAGCATAGATGGCAGAATAATCTCAAGTGATCTTAACGAAGTAGGATGTGAGTGCACTGAGAATATTAGTCTGCTTCAGTGTAATGCGAAGTGGCTGGCTTTTATGTTCGAGAGTGAGCAGGACTGAGCAGAACAGAGTAGGACAGAGTAGGACTGAGCAGGACAGAGTAGGAATGCGTAGGTCTGAGCAGGACTGAGTAGAACAGAGTAGGACAGAGCAGGACTGAGTAGGACTGAGCAGGACCGAGTAGGAATGCGTAGGACTGAGCAGGACTGAGTAGGACAGAGTAGGACTGAGCAGGACTGAGCAGGACTGAGTAGGACAGAGTAGGACAGAGTAGGACTGAGCAGGACTGACTAGGACTGAGCAGGACTGAGTAGAACTGAGTAGGACTGAGTAGGACTGAGCAGGGCTGAGTAGAACTGAACAGGACTGAGTAGAACAGAGTAGGACTGAGCAGGACAGAGTAGGAATGAGCAGGACAGAATAGGACAGAGCAGGACAGAGTAGGACTGAGTAGGACTGAGCAGGACTGAGTAGGACAGAGTAAGACTGAGCAGGACTGAGTAGTACTGAGCAGGACTGAGTAGGACTGAGCAGGGCTGAGTAGAACTGAGCAGGACTGAGTAGAACTGAGCAGGACTGAGCAGGCTGAGTAGAACTGAGCAGGACTGAGTAGGACTGAGTAGGACTGTGCAGGACTGAGCAGGACTGAGTACGACTGAGCAGAACAGTGTAGGACTGAGCAAGACTGAGCAGGACTAAGTAGGACTGAGCAGGACAGAGTAAGACTGAGCAGGACAGAGTACGAATGAGCAGGACTGAGTAGGACTGAGCAGGACTGTGCACTGCAGCACAGGCGGCGTCATCGTTCGCTGCGCGGTAACTATGTCGTCCGCTCTACGGCGAGCAGTCTGGCGATACAAAGTGCGCTCTGTAAGTTACAGATTGTGAGAGGGTTTGTAGAGCTTCTGAGGGGTTCTGCTAAAGTTGGGCATTCTGTGTACACCTGAGCACTGAGAGTGCAGTGAATTAACTGAAAATAGTTCTAGTTCTTTTGTTGCAAAGCGTAATTCAGCACGCGGTCTATCGTCTGCTTTCTTTCTTCCCAAGCGTTCTGTCTTTGAAGCACTTAAACATGTCTAATTGGTCAATTCATTCACTCCTGAGTCTTCCTAATTTAGTCTTTGCTCTGGTATTAATAAGTGTTTAATTTTTTGTAACAAAATAGATAAGTTGCTAACTTAGCGACTTATTTTGGCCGTAAATTTGATATCGCGCCTAGGGGAGGTCAAAAACCGAAGCTGAAAACCCGAGGCACGTTTATGCGGGTCACAGAACTGCCCCTTTGTGTCATCCGTTTGCAATATTGCGTTCCACAGCTGCGTGTAACTCAGCACCTTCTGTCTGTCAGCTGCTAGCAAATACCGTCAAAATCATTCAATTTATATACCAGATGGCAGAACCTACTGACTGCACTGCCATCTGTGTTGTCTTTCCAGTCCTTTGGTAATCCTTTGTAACTTATTAACTTATTATACTTGCAGGACCTTGGCGCGTCACGTGACAGCGTAGCCTAACGTTCGCGCGCTAATATAAGGCGTGGGGGTTCAGTTGGTTGAGGCACTGCGCTACAAGCCGGAAGGTCGCGGGTTCGATTTCCGATGGTGTCATAGGAATTTTTTCATTGACTTAATCCTTCCGGCCGCACTATGGCCCTGGGGTCGACTCAGCCTCTAACAGAAATCAGTACCAGGAATATTTCGTGGGGGTAAAGGCGGCCTGTGCATAGGGCTGACAACCTTACCACCTTCATGTGCCGATTGTCTATAAATCTGTGAGCCTTAACCTCCTGGAACTCTAAGGGCCTGTCCAGGCCTGTAATGGGAGAGCGTTACCTTTAATTTACAATAAGGCGTTCCCCGATTTATGGTTTATGAATTAATAATAATAATAATAATAATAATTAAATTACTTCACCTTATCTTAACCATACAGACCCAGTAACCATGGAAACGAAGCGAGACTGAATTAAATAACAAACATATTATACAGGGTGGTATGAAAGCTGGACTGAGCATAAGTGGCGGGCTCTTGTGGACAATTCAATTGAACATTCTGGATAAACAAATTGAGGAGAATTTCGCGACTAGATGAGACACTGTTCGCTTCTAAACACGGACTCTTCCATAGAGTCAGATGCCCAGTAGTAAGGCGATAATCTCACAATAAGTGTTAGGCCCTACCATAGCTCAGGGTGGTAGTCGCTGGTCCCTGGTACAGTGGCCCAATTTCTTTTTTCAGGCCAGTCAATATGGAATTTCTGGTGGACAAGGTGACTATGTCACACGTTTCTCTCCGGGTACTTCGGTCTGCACCAGTGCCACTTTGTCCACCATAAATCCAACATTCTGTGCCCTGGGAACGAATTCGAACCTCCGCGGGGAGAGGCCGGCAGCTAACGGCATGAGCAATGATGGTGTCTTTCATTGACTTTAGAGGAGAGTGGGCGATACTGTGACACATAGAGTTGTATTGAGCCTTTAGAGATTCAGTCCGTACCGCGCAGTAAACATACTCCGTCTCAGTTATACAAACCAATCAGTTAATGCTGTACAGTGAAATTATCGCTGTTTGTTCTGAGATCCACACAAAACACATAAATACAGTCCGTACCGCGCAGTAAACACACTCCGTCTCAGTTATACAAACCAGTCAGTTAATGCTGTACAGTGAAATAATCGCTGTTTGTTCTGAGATCCACACAAAACACATAAATACAGTCCGTACCGCGCAGTAAACACACTCCGTCTCAGTTATACAAACCAGTCAGTTAATGCTGTACAGTGAAATAATCGCTGTTTGTTCTGAGATCCACACAAAACACATAAATACAGTCCGTACCGCGCAGTAAACACACTCCGTCTCAGTTATACAAACCAATCAGTTAATGCTGTACAGTGAAATAATCGCTGTTTGTTCTGAGATCCACACAAAACACATAAATACAGTCCGTACCGCGCAGTAAACACGCCCGTCTCAGTTATACAAACCAGTCAGTTAATGTTGTACAGTGAAATAATCGCTGTTTGTTCTGAGATCCACACAAAACACATTAATACAGTCCGTACCGCGCAGTAAACACGCCCGTCTCAGTTATACAAACCAGTCAGTTAATGTTGTACAGTGAAATAATCGCTGTTTGTTCTGAGATCCACACAAAACACATAAATACAGTCCGTACCGCGCAGTAAAACACGCCGTCTCAGTTATACAAACCAGTCAGTTAATGTTGTACAGTGAAATAATCGCTGTTTGTTCTGAGATCCACACAAAACACATAAATACAGTCCGTACCGCGCAGTAAACACGCCCGTCTCAGTTATACAAACCAGTCAGTTAATGTTGTACAGTGAAATAATCGCTGTTTGTTCTGAGATCCACACAAAACACATAAATACAGTCCGTACCGCGCAGTAAACACACTCCGTCTCAGTTATACAAACCATCAGTTAATGCTGTACAGTGAAATAATCGCTGTTTGTTCTGAGATCCACACAAAACACATAAATACAGTCCGTACCGCGCAGTAAACACCCCGTCTCAGTTATACAAACCAGTCAGTTAATGTGTACAGTGAAATAATCGCTGTTTGTTCTGAGATCCACACAAAACACATAAATACAGTCCGTACCGCGCAGTAAACACACTCCGTCTCAGTTATACAAACCAGTCAGTTAATGTTGTACAGTGAAATAATCGCTGTTTGTTCTGAGATCCACACAAAACACATTAATACAGTCCGTACCGCGCAGTAAACACGCCGTCTCAGTTATACAAACCAGTCAGTTAATGTTGTACAGTGAAACAATCGCTGTTTGTTCTGAGATCCACACAAAACACATAAATACACTGTGTGGGCAGAACGTAGAATTTTTGAATTTTAAACATGGCGGTACATAAAGTAACTACTGGGTTTTAAAAGTTTAATTTAATTGTTGTATTTCCTTCAGTCGCTTGCTTTTTGACGTAATGCGGGGCTTTAAAGTAATGATACAAACAAGTGCCACGTGTCCGATGATAACCCTCTCTGATCTTAGCAGTAATAATGTTTAATGCTGATTTGTGATACACAAATACAGTGTATTTCTCCGGAAGTGCGGTACCGATCAAATAGAAGTACACGGCGTCACATGGCAACAGACACCTAACTTTTTATTAATTTCCTTGAGAAAGTTAGACGTCAGGAAGTGAAAAGACACTTTGGGGCGTGGTGACCGCACATTGGGACAGGACCTTTTAAGAAGTCGCTAGAGATAGAGGAAATGAAAAACATTTTGTAAGGAACTGCGAAAGAGAGAGAGAAATAACTGGATGGGAAAGTGTATAAATGAAAACGTGGCCGGATGAGGGGAAGAGTTTTCAGGAATAAGGCAGGAAGAAATGTAGGTAAGGCTAACGAGATATAATGAGTGCTAAATAGAAGAGATGGGGTATATGATGTCTGATACATAGATATAAGAACTGGAGGAGCAGTAATGAAGGGAAGTGAAGAGGAGCGACGCTTGGTAACGTTGTTTGGTAATTAAAGGCTCTGAGACTGAAAGGGAGTTTGTAGACACAGGCACTATACTTATTGTAAAGGGGGGGGGGGTCACAAAAATGTACTGCTCTGAAGGTTCCCAGGCAATGCCCTCTCGTCCTTCTGGTAAAAGTAGGCTTGGAGGAAGGTAAAATGTTGGGAACTGAAGAAGTAAAGGTGGTGAAAGACTAAGACTAACCTGAATTACATATAAAGATTCAGCTCTTACCGCGCAGTAAACACACTCCGTCTCAGTTATACAAACCAGTCAGTTAATGTTGTACAGTGAAATAATCGCTGTTTGTTCTGAGATCCACACAAAACACATAAATACAGTCCGTACCGCGCAGTAAACACACTCCGTCTCAGTTATACAAACCAGTCAGTTAATGCTGTACAGTGAAATAATCGCTGTTTGTTCTGAGATCCACACAAAACACATAAATACAGTCCGTACGCGCAGTAAACACACTCCGTCTCAGTTATACAAACCAGTCAGTTAATGCTGTACAGTGAAATAATCGCTGTTTGTTCTGAGATCCACACAAAACACATAAATACAGTCCGTACCGCGCAGTAAACACACTCCGTCTCAGTTATACAAACCAGTCAGTTAATGCTGTACAGTGAAATAATCGCTGTTTGTTCTGAGATCCACACAAAACACATAAATACAGTCCGTACCGCGCAGTAAACACACTCCGTCTCAGTTATACAAACCAGTCAGTTAATGTTGTACAGTGAAATAATCGCTGTTTGTTCTGAGATCCACACAAAACACATAAATACAGTCCGTACCGCGCAGTAAACACACTCCGTCTCAGTTATACAAACCAGTCAGTTAATGCTGTACAGTGAAATAATCGCTGTTTGTTCTGAGATCCACACAAAACACATAAATACAGTCCGTACCGCGCAGTAAACACACTCCGTCTCAGTTATACAAACCAGTCAGTTAATGTTGTACAGTGAAATAATCGCTGTTTGTTCTGAGATCCACACAAAACACATAAATACAGTCCGTACCGCGCAGTAAACACACTGTCTCAGTTATACAAGCCAGTCAGTTAATGCTGTACAGTGAAATAATCGCTGTTTGTTCTGAGATCCACACAAAACACATAAATACAGTCCGTACCGCGCAGTAAACACACTGTCTCAGTTATACAAACCAGTCAGTTAATGCTGTACAGTGAAATAATCGCTGTTTGTTCTGAGATCCACACAAAACACATAAATACAGTCCGTACCGCGCAGTAAACACACTGTCTCAGTTATACAAACCAGTCAGTTAATGCTGTACAGTGAAATAATCGCTGTTTGTTCTCAGATCCACACAAAACACATAAATACAGTCCGTACCGCGCAGTAAACACACTCCGTCTCAGTTATACAAACCAGTCAGTTAATGTTGTACAGTGAAATAATCGCTGTTTGTTCTGAGATCCACACAAAACACATAAACACAGTCCGTACCGCGCAGTAAACACACCCCGTCTCAGTTATACAAACCAGTCAGTTAATGTTGTACAGTGAAATAATCGCTGTTTGTTCTGAGATCCACACAAAACACATAAATACACTGTGTGGGCAGAACGTAGAATCGTTGAATGTTAAACCTGGCGGTACGTATAGTAACCACTGGGCTTTAAAGGTTCACTTTTTATATTGCAATTTACATTTATTTGCATGATAAAGAGTTTAAATATGTAACAAAAACAGCTCGATTGTGATGACTTTCATGTGCTCAATATGCAACAGATGCACTCTACATGCAACGCTTTCCTTTCAGCCCAAAGTACCCTCACATTACGCTAGCAGCAGATAACAACTTCATAACATTAACATGAACTATTCTGTATATTAAAAACAGACTGGATTTATCTGGCTCGGGTTAGTAATCAGTAGCGGGCTGTTGTCAACACGGTAACGAACTTTCGGACTATACAAAAGGCACGAAATATCACGACTGGCCGAACGGCTCTCAGGGTTTCGGCATTCTGCTTACAGACACTGACGGTCATATGACGTCATCTGCTGACGTACGTCCGTGAAACACAGAACATACGTATTTCATACAGTGAAACTAAAACCAGCCGTAAACTCCGGTTTTTAATTATCGCATCATCAAGCTGTACCTGATATCCTAATTAATTAAAAGCCGAAACATGTAGCCGTTCTTAGTTTCTCTGTATCAAACACTTAGCGCTACTCATTATATTCAGCACAAGGGCCTGTCAGTCGCGTTAAGTCATTAGTCAGATCGGGCTGAAACGTAGAATTATTCCAACTTTCAAACCCGTGCCACTTGACGTGTGACCCCCTACACCTGGCTGCCGAATTCCATTTCTATCGGCGTTACCACCTGCATCTTAACAAACGGGGTTCACCTTTCTTCTTCCACGGCATCTGTTCGGTACTTCACTTGTCCTCCCCTCCACGTTCAACCTTACTGCAGGGGAAGGGGGGGCATACTCCGAAGGAGGTTGTGTTATGTGCAGCGAATTCCAAATGACTGCGCGCTGTCAAGTAACGTATCTAGCTTGGCTACGTGTGGGACAAGGACAGAGACGTGAAGTGTGACCCAGTTTGTGAGAAGCCAGCGAACAGCAGTGACTTGAATTTTAAAATGTACCTCCACCTCCCCCCTACCCCAATAAAATGTAGCTTACTGCTGTAACACACTCTTATTATAGTTACGATGTTCTCTGCGCGGTCCGCTAGCAAGCTGAACGTAACTGCTGTAACACACTCTTATTATAGTTACGATGTTCTCTGCGCGGTCCGCTAGCAAGCTGAACGTAACTGCTGTAACACTCTTATTATAGTTACGATGTCTCTGCGCGGTCCGCTAGCAAGCTGAACGTAACTGCTGTAACACACTCTTATTATAGTTACGATGTTCTCTGCGCGGTCCGCTAGCAAGCTGAACGTAACTGCTGTAACACACTCTTATTATAGTTACGATGTTCTCTGCGCGGTCCGCTAGCAAGCTGAACGTAACTGCTGTAACACACTCTTATTATAGTTACGATGTTCTCTGCGCGGTCCGCTAGCAAGCTGAACGTAACTGCTGTAACACTCTTATTATAGTTACGATGTCTCTGCGCGGTCCGCTAGCAAGCTGAACGTAACTGCTGTAACACACTCTTATTATAGTTACGATGTTCTCTGCGCGGTCCGCTAGCAAGCTGAACGTAACTGCTGTAACACTCTTATTATAGTTACGATGTCTCTGCGCGGTCCGCTAGCAAGCTGAACGTAACTGCTGTAACACACTCTTATTCTAGTTACGATGTTCTCTGCGCGGTCCGCTAGCAAGCTGAACGTAACTGCTGTAACACTCTTATTCTAGTTACGATGTCTCTGCGCGGTCCGCTAGCAAGCTGAACGTAACTGCTGTAACACACTCTTATTATAGTTACGATGTTCTCTGCGCGGTCCGCTAGCAAGCTGAACGTAACTGCTGTAACACTCTTATTCTAGTTACGATGTTCTCTGCGCGGTCCGCTAGCAAGCTGAACGTAACTGCTGTAACACTCTTATTCTAGTTACGATGTTCTCTGCGCGGTCCGCTAGCAAGCTGAACGTAACTGCTGTAACACACTCTTATTATAGTTACGATGTTCTCTGCGCGGTCCGCTAGCAAGCTGAACGTAACTGCTGTAACACTCTTATTCTAGTTACGATGTTCTCTGCGCGGTCCGCTAGCAAGCTGAACGTAACTGCTGTAACACACTCTTATTCTAGTTACGATGTTCTCTGCGCGGTCCGCTAGCAAGCTGAACGTAACTGCTGTAACACACTCTTATTCTAGTTACGATGTTCTCTGCGCGGTCCGCTAGCAAGCTGAACGTAACTGCTGTAACACACTCTTATTCTAGTTACGATGTTCTCTGCGCGGTCCGCTAGCAAGCTGAACGTAAGCATGCAGGATGTCTGGAGTTTCGCGTACTGCAGGCCATCGATTTAACGGACTTCGGATTTAGCGGACAAAAAAATTTGACGTGTTTAATTAAAATAAAGTTTGGTTCCCATCGTAAATTTATTTTCATATTTTTAACAGCTGTTTTAGTGACGTGTATAAATTACTGAATGTACATTATAATAATATTTTATTGATACTTATACATTATAATAACATTTTGATACACCCTGTACATTGTTAAGTTCGTTATTAATATATGTATTTAAAATACATTCGATTTAACGGACTTTCGGCAACAGCGGACACCCCTTCCCCCCACAATTAGTCCGTTAAATCGAGGGCCCACCGTATTGTGACACATTGCACGCCACATGTATTTGAACTGCACACATATTGCAGAACTGTACCTTCATTTTTTTTCAATTGCTCGACAGCCCCTTGGGGGCCTAGGCCTCCTCATTATCGAGGTTTCACGATCACACTCAGACACACCAACTCGGTAGGACTCCTTTGGACGGGTGATCAGCCCGTCGCAGAGACCTCTACCTGACAACACACAACACTCACAAGAGAGAGACTTCCGTGCCCCCGGCGGGATTCGAACCCGCAATCCCAGCAAGCGAGCGGCCTTAGACCCACGCCTTAGACCGCGCGGCCACTGGGATCGGCACTTACCTTCATTCCGGATCCTATACACTAAGCATAGGTTTATGTAAAGTTTTAGTCTAGGTTATTGTTATATATGGGTGTGAAACTTGGTCTGTCACACTGAGGGAGGAACATAGGCTGAGGGTGTTCGAGAATAGTGTGCTGAGGGGGATATTTGGGTCTAAGAGGGACGGGGTAACAGGGGAGTGGAGAAGACTGTAGAGCGAGGAGCTTCGTGACATGTACTGCTCACCTATTATTATTTCAATGACGAAATGGAGGAGGATAAGATGGGAGGGACATGCAGCACGAATTGGGAATAAGGGAAATACATGCAGGATTTTGAAGGAGCAACCTGAAGGAAAGGAACCACTTGGAATACCTAGGTGTAGAGGGGAGTATAATATTAAAATGGGTCTTCAAGAAATAGGATGGGCGTGAAATGGTTCGTTGTGGCTCAGTGTTGTGGACAGGGCGTGGATTGTTGTGGCTCAGTATGTGGACAGGGCGTGGATTGTTGTGGCTCAGTATGTGGACAGGGCGTGGATTGTTGTGGCTCAGTATGTGGACAGGGCGTGGATTGTTGTGGCTCAGTATGTGGACAGGGCGTGGATTGTTGTGGCTCAGTATGTGGACAGGGCGTGGATTGTTGTGGCTCAGTATGTGGACAGGGCGTGGATTGTTGTGGCTCAGTATGTGGACAGGGCGTGGATTGTTGTGGCTCAGTATGTGGACAGGGCATCGATTGTTGTGGAACGAAATTTCGTGATTCACAGGCGGGCAGCAGCGACAGCACACTGACGTCAGGTACCAAGTAAAATCTTTGCGGTTTTACAGAGATCACCCTGTATAATGTGTACAGACAGATGGACTGAGTCAAGTAACTTCAGCGCTGCGGTTTCTGAATGCGCCCACTTCTCCCCCCTCTCCCTCAGCAGGCCGGCGTTCGGAGATATTAACTGAGATAAAAGTTAGGGGAAACCTTACACATTTCTCCTTCAAAACTTTCCTCTGGGAATTGAACGCAGGATTCCACTTCCCTCTCTGTATGTAATTAATCATCATCTGATATCTCTCTCCCTCCTCTACTTTCGACCCTCTTCTTCTGAATCCTCACACCCATTTACACCAACATTCAACCTCTATCTGTCTTCTCTATTTTCGTTCGTTGCAGGAAGTAACAGAAAGTCGGAGAAAATTACATAATAAGGAGCTTCATAATGTTTATGTATGTGTGTGTGCGTAGTTAGAAAGGGCCACAACATTAAAGCCTATTTGAGCCTGAATAAATTTCAAGATATTCATTTGCGGTGTTTGTAAGCCTGCGTCGTGTCCACACAGTGCGTCTGTTTGGCACAATGAACAGCGGTTATGTCCCTGTGTATCATTGAGCGGTTGATATCTGTAATGACGACATACGGTTTTCTGTGAAGTAGGAACTGAATTTTTGTATGTTGTTCACACGATTATCAGGTTTCAGTGGATTAAGTGCAGTTGTACATTAAGTTGTACATTAAGTGCAGTTGTACATTAAGTTGTACATTAAGTGCAGTTGTACATTAAGTTGTACATTAAGTGCAGTTGTACATTAAGTTGTACATTAAGTGCAGTTGTACATTAAGTTGTACATTAAGTTGTACATTAATTGTACATTAATTGTACATTAAGTGCAGTTGTACATTAAGTTGTACATTAAGTTGTACATTAAGTGCAGTTGTACATTAAGTTGTACATTAAGTTGTTGTACATTAAGTTGTACATTAAGTTGTACATTAAGTGCAGTTGTACACTAAGTTGTACATTAAGTTGTACATTAAGTTGTACATTAAGTGCAGTTGTTGTGACATTAAGTTGTACATTAAGTTGTACATATAATGTGCAGTTGTACATTAAGTTGTACATTAAGTGCAGTTGTACATTAAGTTGTACATTAAGTGCAGTTGTACATTAAGTTGTACATTAAGTTGTACATTAAGTTGTACATTAAGTTGTACATTAGTTGTACATTAATGAGTTGTACACTAAGTTGTACATTAAGTTGTACATTAAGTTGTACATAAGTTGTACACTAAGTTGTACACTAAGTTGTACATTAAGTTGTACATTAAGTTGCAGTTGTACATCTAAGTTGTACACTAAGTTGTACATTAAATTGTACATTAAGTGCAGTTGTACACTAAGTTGTACATTAAGTTGTACATTAATTGTACATTAAGTGCAGTTGTACACTAAGTTGTACATTAAGTTGTACATTAAGTTGTACATTAAGTGCAGTTGTACATTAAGTTGTACATTAAGTGCAGTTGTACATTAAGTTTATGCCAAGCTACAGTTTCTAACATTACAAAACTAAACTCAAAATGTTATGTAAAGAACGGACAGCAGTGTGTCAGAATTCATATGCGTCGTGTAGAAGCAACTTCAGCTCTTCATTTGAAGATGGAGGCAATAAGGCCTTCGAAACTGTCAGTATAGTGACTCGGCTAGAGGCTGGACGACCGAGTGAGTTAATTAGATTTTCAGCAGAGGTCACAGACCTCTCTGTCCAGAGTTCAGACCCACAATGGGGCCACGCAAGCTCTTATCCATTGCTTACCGGGTTTTAAGAGGCCAAGGCGTGAAGTTACCATTTACCTGCATCTGGTGTCGCGGTTAAGGAGGGACGGAGCTATATCTTGACCCCCCTTACTCTTCGTCATGGTTCGTAATCCTTTAAAACAGGCTGGTAAATATACGTACCACCACTTTAACGGTAAATATACTTACCACATTTCAACGGTAAATATACGAACCACCACTTCAACGGTAAATATACGTACCACCACTTTAACGGTAAATATACTTACCATAACTTTAACGGTAAATATACGTACCACCACTTTAACGGTAAATATACTTACCACCACTTCAACGGTAAATATACGAACCACCACTTCAACGGTAAATATACGTACCACCACTTTAACATGGAAAGACATCATGCCCATACAGTATATGTATATGCTTCTTTTGATTCCCTCAACCAACTGCCAATACTTCCCTAAGGAGGCAAATATTTGTAAGAGGCTGAGTGTTTTCTGTGAGGACAGACTCAGTCTTTATACAGTATATTAGACACGCGGTGGCGCAGTTGGTTGAGGCACTGCGCTACAAGCCGGAAGGTAGCGGGTTCGACTCCCGATGGTGTCATTACAATTTTTCCTTGACATAATCCTTTCGGTCGCACTATGGCCCTGAGGTCGACTCAGCCTCTAACAGAAATGAGTACCAGGAATATTTCCTGGGGAGTAAAGGCGGCCGGTGCGTAGAGCTGACAACCTTACCACCTTCATGTGCCGATCGTCTATAAATCTGGTAGCCTCAACCTGCTGTAACCCTAAAGGCCTGTCCAGGCCTGTAATGGGATTGCTTTACCTTTATACAGCAACTACACTAGGGGCTGAACCACACAGAGTTCGAATCCCGTAACAGGCAAGAGATGTGTGTAAGTAGGGTGAGGGGGCGAAGGCCACCCATTTTTCTACTCGTTGGATATCGGGGTCTTTCGCGAAGGTAAAGTGAGCCGGGTGTGATTTTGACCACTCACTTCTATATAGTGTCGAGATTAAGAATGATGGAACTATAACTCTACTCCCCCTATATTCCTTCATGGCAATACCTTTTTAATGCGTAGTTTAAACGGTTAATTAAGCTCGTGGACAATTTTACCTCCGAACCGCTGCGTCTGTGATCGAGCCGTGGCCAGTACGAAGGCACACACTAAGCCGATAACGGATGTCCAGCAGACGCAGATAGCCTGCCGTCGTGGCGGCCGGCAGTTGCCATGGAGACGCAGCATCAGAGGCTGACGAGAGTTTTGCTAGCCGTCGCGTGAGCGGAAGTAGGAAGTTCGCGCTGTCTGTACCTACAGCCACGCTGTATTGATGGCGCATGCCGGTCAGTCTTACCAGAACACTGATGTGTCGTCGGCTGCGGATTCCGGGAGCTCCAGTACGAAACAGCTGGAGAATTGCGCGACGGATTTTCATTGAATGTGGTATTGGAGAGTTTCACTAAAATTTGTGGACACTTTGCAACTGCCATTAAAATACGACAACAATGATAAACATTTTGACATGAACACCTGTAGTCAGTTTATACGCCTGTCGAGGATAACTCGCGAAACATTTATCGTAGCGAGAAAAACAAAAGTGTTTCGAACGGAAATTGTAGAGAGAATTTTGCAGTACAGCATTAGCGTGAACTCCAGTCTATACAACACGGCAAACAAGCAGCACACAAATGCTTGTATCACAAATACATTTGTTATTTAACCTACGCAACACGTTTCGAGCCTCTCGGCCATTTTCAGGGATGTTTTACTGTGGTATTAGAATGGGAGCCGATCGCAGTGGCCGCGCTGTCTAAGGCGTGGGTCTACGTCCTCTCGCTTACTGGGATTGCGGGTTCGAATCCCGCAGAGGCATGGATGTCTGTCTGTTGTAAGTGTTGTGTGTTGTTAGGTAGAGGTATCTGCGACGGGCTGATCACTT
The DNA here is from genome assembly GCA_021186555.1 of Reticulitermes speratus. Classification (NCBI taxonomy): domain Eukaryota; kingdom Metazoa; phylum Arthropoda; class Insecta; order Blattodea; family Rhinotermitidae; genus Reticulitermes; species Reticulitermes speratus. Next base: position 41,806,916 of record JAJKFL010000237.1, read on the forward strand.
GTACAGAGGAGTCCTACCGAGTGCGGTGTGTCTAAAAAGTGTGTGATCGTGAAGCCTCGAAAAATGAGACTGCCTAGGCCCCCAAGGGGCTGTCGAGCCATTGGAAAAAAAAATTAGAATGGGATACAAATGATTACATCTAAAAGCCTTTTCGCAGCTATTGTACAAATATCTCTCTGTCCAACTGTTACCTAGTTGCCAGTTAAATTGCGCCTACCGCACACTGACTCTCACCCCAATGTTCTATTCAGAATTTATCAATTTCTTTTTCAATTGCTCGACAGCCCCTTGGGGGCCTAGGCCGCCTAATTTTTTTTTCCGAGGCTTCACGATCACATTCAGACACACCACACTCGATAGGACTCCTCTGGACGAGTGATCAGCCCGTCGCAGAGACCTCTACCTGACAACACACAACACTCACAACAGACAGACATCCATGCCCCCGGCGGGATTCGAACCCGCAATCCCAGCAAGCGAGCGGCCGTAGACCGACGCCTTAGACCGCTCGGCCACTGGGATCGGCAGAATTTCTCATTGGTTTATCAAAATCCCATTTACCTATCGTTCTTCCATGCTCTGATGTAGACTCGAACCAGATGACGTAACACTTTTGGTTAACGAGATGATTTGTTTGGAGCAGAATGGAGAATATGTTGCGCGTGTAGCCTATCGCAGCTGTCCAATAAGACTTCCCTTCTTGAAATACATTTATATATATATATATATATATACGGTTTATGATATACGAGTACGGTATTTTGGGACGTGACGCCGTATAGATGTAAAATTTTTCGAGTACATGCTGCCTCCATCTTCAGGGCAGAAGGCTTGATTCTGATATTATAAAAATGACTTGAAATTATTCTTATGCTCAATTAAGCAGCACGATCTGAAGGTGTATGGGGAAAGGAGGAATACATCCTCTCATTTTTAATCTCGGTACTAGATGGATGTGTTTAATGCCCCAGCCGTTTTAAAACCGAGAGAAATTTCACACAGTCACTGTTCATTATTAACACTGTCAAATACAGCTGTACTATATTATAAAACACTGTCTTATTAAAAGTACGCTACACGTTTCGACCCATACGGTCATAATCAGGCTTTGTGTAAAAATACGAAACGAGGTAAATGGGGTTTCATTGCAATTTACCTTTAGTGTAAGCCTTTACCTTTATATACAGTATTACACAATTGTTATTTGTATAAAAAATTTTCTTCATATCGTAGCTTAAATTTTTGTGTTATTTGGAATATTGACATATTTTTATCTTCCTGATGATGACACTTTTGGGCCGAAACATGTAGCTTATTGTTTAAAAGAACGTTGTTTTCAATAAACACAGTTGTGTTTGTGGGTGTTCCTTTTAGCCATCAGTTATCGACAAAGCACAACCGGAAGTCTGTCATAAAAAATTTCATATACTGCTGACTGTGTACGACGATTGGTGGGCCGCTTTTGGAAACATAAATCCGTTTGTCCATTCCGTAGCCTAGTTCCTATACGGACTGAGCTGCTACAAAAGACTCGGCTGTAATGTGAAACTCGTGTGTACGCCGCGGACACCAACAGGCCTGTCCGTTATCATTACGAATGTCATTCGCCCAGCTGCATGTAGCCACTATCGCTACAGTGTAGCGGAACAACGCACAAATCAGTCATTCATGGCGATCCCTGATATCTCACTGAGGTGTCTAATTACTGACTGACTGAAAGCTTTGGATTTTTCTAACCAACGCCACGAACATTCTCGTCTGTGGCCTAGCGTGTCGTGATATCTTCTGCTGCAAGACAACACGGGATTTAAGTGTTGAATACCTTCTTCTATTTAGCCATTTAAATATCAAGTTTAAACTGAATATATAAAGATTCAGTCCGTACCGCGCAGTAAACACACTCCGTCTCAGTTGTACAAACCAGTCAGTTAATGTTGTACAGTGAAATAATCGCTGTTTGTTCTGAGATCCACACACAAACACATAAATACAGTCCGTACCGCGCAGTAAACACACTACGTCTCAGTTATACAAACCAGTCAGTTAATGCTGTAAAGTGAAATAATCGCTGTTTGTTCTGAGATCCACACAAAACACATAAATACAGTCCGTACCGCGCAGTAAACACTCCGTCTCAGTTATACAAACCAGTCAGTTAATGCTGTACAGTGAAATAATCGCTGTTTGTTCTGAGATCCACACAAAACACATAAATACAGTCCGTACCGCGCAGTAAACACTCCGTCTCAGTTATACAAACCAGTCAGTTAATGCTGTACAGTGAAATAATCGCTGTTTGTTCTGAGATCCACACAAAACACATAAATACAGTCCGTACCGCGCAGTAAACACTCCGTCTCAGTTATACAAACCAGTCAGTTAATGCTGTACAGTGAAATAATCGCTGTTTGTTCTGAGATCCACACAAAACACATAAATACAGTCCGTACCGCGCAGTAAACACACTCCGTCTCAGTTATACAAACCAGTCAGTTAATGCTGTACAGTGAAATAATCGCTGTTTGTTCTGAGATCCACACAAAACACATAAATACAGTCCGTACCGCGCAGTAAACACACTCCGTCTCAGTTATACAAACCAGTCAGTTAATGTTGTACAGTGAAATAATCGCTGTTTGTTCTGAGATCCACACAAAACACATAAATACAGTCCGTACCGCGCAGTAAACACACTCCGTCTCAGTTATACAAACCAGTCAGTTAATGTTGTACAGTGAAATAATCGCTGTTTGTTCTGAGATCCACACAAAACACATAAATACAGTCCGTACCGCGCAGTAAACACACTACGTCTCAGTTATACAAACCAGTCAGTTAATGCTGTAAAGTGAAATAATCGCTGTTTGTTCTGAGATCCACACAAAACACATAAATACAGTCCGTACCGCGCAGTAAACACTCCGTCTCAGTTATACAAACCAGTCAGTTAATGCTGTACAGTGAAATAATCGCTGTTTGTTCTGAGATCCACACAAACAACATAAATACAGTCCGTACCGCGCAGTAAACACACTCCGTCTCAGTTATACAAACCAGTCAGTTAATGCTGTACAGTGAAATAATCGCTGTTTGTTCTGAGATCCACACAAAACACATAAATACAGTCCGTACCGCGCAGTAAACACACTCCGTCTCAGTTATACAAACCAGTCAGTTAATGTTGTACAGTGAAATAATCGCTGTTTGTTCTGAGATCCACACAAAACACATAAATACAGTCCGTACCGCGCAGTAAACACACTCCGTCTCAGTTATACAAACCAGTCAGTTAATGCTGTACAGTGAAATAATCGCTGTTTGTTCTGAGATCCACACAAAACACATAAATACTGTCCGTACCGCGCAGTAAACACACTCCGTCTCAGTTATACAAACCAGTCAGTTAATGCTGTACAGTGAAATAATCGCTGTTTGTTCTGAGATCCACACAAAACACATAAATACTCTCCGTACCGCGCAGTAAACACAATCCGTCTCAGTTAGACAAACCAGTCAGTTAATGCTGTACAGTGAAATAATCGCTGTTTGTTCTGAGATCCACACAAAACACATAAATACTCTCCGTACCGCGCAGTAAACACACTCCGTCTCAGTTACACAAACCAGTCAGTTAATGCTGTACAGTGAAATAATCGCTGTTTGTTCTGAGATCCACACAAAACACATAAATACAGTCCGTACCGCGCAGTAAACACACTCCGTCTCAGTTATACAAACCAGTCAGTTAATGTTGTACAGTGAAATAATCGCTGTTTGTTCTGAGATCCACACAAAACACATAAATACAGTCCGTACCGCGCAGTAAACACACTCCGTCTCAGTTATACAAACCAATCAGTTAATGCTGTACAGTGAAATAATCGCTGTTTGTTCTGAGATCCACACAAAACACATAAATACAGTCCGTACCGCGCAGTAAACACACTCCGTCTCAGTTATACAAACCAGTCAGTTAATGCTGTACAGTGAAATAATCGCTGTTTGTTCTGAGATCCACACAAAACACATAAATACAGTCCGTACCGCGCAGTAAACACACTGTCTCAGTTATACAAACCAGTCAGTTAATGCTGTACAGTGAAATAATCGCTGTTTGTTCTGAGATCCACACAAAACACATAAATACAGTCCGTACCGCGCAGTAAACACACTCCGTCTCAGTTATACAAACCAGTCAGTTAATGCTGTACAGTGAAATAATCGCTGTTTGTTCTGAGATCCACACAAAACACATAAATACAGTCCGTACCGCGCAGTAAACACACTCCGTCTCAGTTATACAAACCAGTCAGTTAATGTTGTACAGTGAAATAATCGCTGTTTGTTCTGAGATCCACACAAAACACATAAATACAGTCCGTACCGCGCAGTAAACACACTCCGTCTCAGTTATACAAACCAGTCAGTTAATGCTGTACAGTGAAATAATCGCTGTTTGTTCTGAGATCCACACAAAACACATAAATACACTGTGTGGGCAGAACGTAGAATTTGTGAATGTTAAACATGGTGGTACATATAGTAACCACTGGGATTTAAGGAGTTAATTAGGGATGACAGGTTCTGTCAGTCAGCGAAAGCTCGGTTTTGACATGTCATCTCCATATTTGTCAATTGATAGTTCCACCAACTCACTCTGTAGTGACGTGTGTTCCCTGTGATAGCTTAATGCTGTGGCTGGCTTATAAGAGCAAGTCTGTCCGTTTCTGAGCCGCTGATAACTTCCTGGCATCAGCCAGTGTTACGTTATACAGACCCAGTCATCGCTCAACTGTTCCACTGTCATGTCTGTCGTGGAGCTCCAACACACCGACCAACGGAAGAACTAACCAACGAAACAACGAACCAATCAAAAAGCTACTTAAGAACGGAGACCTGCGCGAAGGACACGTAAAGCATTCCTGCGCACAAAACGCATCTCAGGGCTGAGCGACACGAATACAGTATAACTGAAACGAGGATTGGGCTTACGCTAACGGATATCCCGTTTTGGCTGAGGGCCTTGGCGTTGTCTTCTTAAGGAGGTCTGCTACTAACGGCAAAATGTATTTGGGGTGGAAAAACTTCGGTTGGGTGAATATCTGGGGTTTGAACCCAGAATGTCTCGGTAGCATAAGCTGAAGACTTTTTCTGACGAGAGGAGCTCACGTTGGCTGAGTGCCTCCGTGATTGCAGGGGGGGGGGGGGTTGCAAATCTAGGCGCTCCCCGTTCTAGTCGCTTTTGGGCAAATCCTCAGGCGACTTTGGGCAGCTCTCGGCGAGCACAGTTGCCTTTCGAGTTCGACTTCTTATACAGTCCGCCACTGACCCTTATCTTTGTCAGTGTAGACCCAGACAGTACGCCACTGCGCCGCCCATAACCCCCCCTCGACCCCGATTTCTGCCCCTTATTTATTCCCCCGATTCTTTCTTGTTCGTTTCCCTAACGAGCAGTGCCGTGCGCGGTGCAACAGTATTAGCAGAATTCAAATGAAAGGCAAATTGAATCTACTTTTCTGCAGGAATAATCCGCACTTTTTCCACAGTGTTTTCACTTTGCTCCAAGCGCACTCAGAAAGTATCAAAGTGAGTTCCGAGCGCCCGAGGATTGCAAGACGTTACTGGACACGTGCTGCCCTCTTACGAGAGCTGTGGGGTAGTTGTCTTATAGTGACTGGGCTATAGGATGGGAGATCGAGGGACCGGGGTTCGATTTTCGGCTAAAGAAAAATTTAAACTTTATATTGTTCAATTTTTTTATTGACCTCACCGTCTACAGTATAATGCTAGAATTAACATTGGATGTTGAATTAACGTAGTTTTTTAACCCTCTGAAGATGGTTTTACATAAAACCAAAATATATGTAGGGGGTCGATTAATACATAATAAAATTGAAAGTGAAGTGTATTTTGTTGGTGTTTTATGAACAGTGATTTATATTGTTCATTCCGTACATTTTCGATAACTATTTCGTGACACTCAGGCCAACAAAATGCACTGTATTGTTCCTTAGATATTTATATTATCATGTCACATAAAATATTGCTACATGTTTCGATCTCCAAGGGATCATCATCAGGGGACCAAACCAAGTCAATACCGCATGAAGACCAATTAACCAATTTTATATACAATAGACATGATGTAAAAAACAGTTAAATATTTAAAATGTAGAGCATTATTTGTAGTATACTTGTACAAGTGTACTGGATCCTGGTATACTAGAAATTAACGTTAAATACATTAAATTATTTAAAATATAAACATGAATAAACATTTAAAATATATAAATGTACAAAATATACATAAAACATGTATCTCAGAACGACAGTTGTGATAACCAATACATTATGTACCACTATCTCGGAGGCAGCCTACGTACTTAACGAACGATATCTAGCACAGTACTGAGATTAGGCAGGTTCGGGCGAGTCTGCACTTGAATGTAGGTCACGTGCAAACGTGACGCAATTTAAAGTCGCATACAAGTTGGTGAAGTGGGTTGAGTTCTGCTGTGAATTGTTCGGGGACACGTTTGTTATTATAGGGATATAACTGAATGTAAAACTTTTCGAAGGAGTCCATAGAAGGGCCTTTGTTCCCTTGTTTGAATAGCGACGTACTGTTTGTGTACGTTGTGTAAAATTTGTGTCGCGTACGCGGATTGTGTATCATTATTTCTTATATACCTCATATGCTCCAGATAACTTTGCTTCAAATTTCGACCAGTCTGCCCAACATAAGGACGCTTACACGTAGAACAAATTAATATGTAAATACCACTTTTTGTGTTCTCATTTGTTGTGTAAGGTGTCTTTAATTTCAAAATATCATACATAATGCTTGTATTACGGAATGTGATACATACATCAGTTTGTTTAACAAATAAGTAATTTTCCGTATAAGTGGACTATAATATGTAAACAATGTCCATTTCTTCGGTTTGTGTGATTATTGTTATATAGGTTATGACTCTTTCTTTTTCTGTTGTATTTGTAAGTTTAGTGTTTGGATGTTATGTGTAGGGAAAGTTATTAGACTCGGCTATATTTTGTGTGGTATACCATTCATTTTGTTTTCGTGTCGGTGAAAGGGGAAGTGAGTGCATAAATGTGATGTAGTATATACAGGGTGATATAATGTGTTCTACAGAGTGATCTGAAAAAAAATCATGGTCGTATCTGTAGCCGTAGGTTTTCGATGCCAAATTCAATAGAAAATTCTCTCCGTATGAGGAGTAAATGAAGGTAGTTTGTTTGTCCATTATTTGAGATGTTGGCGTGAAGAGTATGTTTTTGTGTGTGTGGTTCGTGTTGGTGGTCAGGGCATCTGGATCAGTCGTACTTTTATCGTATACTATTAAAATGTCATCCACATATCTTGTGTCTTTCTAAAACACGTGATTGAAGGAAAGTTAGAAGGAAGGATAGAAATGACGGGAAGACGAGGAAGAAGACGTAAGCAGCTACTGGATGACCTTAAGGAAAAGAGAAGATACTGGAAATTGAAAGAGGAAGCACTAGATCGCACTGTGTGAGAACTCGCTTTGGAAGAGGCTACGGACATGTCGTAAGACAGACTACAGAATTAAGAGGCTACGGATCTGTCGTAAGACAGACTACAGAATTAAGAGGCTACGGATCTGTCGTAAGACAGACTACAGAATTAAGAGGCTACGGATCTGTCGTAAGACAGACTACAGAATTAAGAGGCTACGGACATGTCGTAAGACAGACTACAGAATTAAGAGGCTACGGATCTGTCGTAAGACAGACTACAGAATTAAGAGGCTACGGATCTGTCGTAAGACAGACTGCAGAATTAAGAGGCTACGGATCTGTCGTAAGACAGACTACAGAATTAGGCCCGGTGCATACATCCGTTTTTATAACGTGCGGTGACGCTGCGTTGCCGCTGCGGGGCCGTAGCAACTCATTCAAACCAACGCAATAGATGGACGTACGGTGACACAACGTCGACGGAGGTATGTGTGCACTACCCAACTGACTTCAGTGTATCCCACACCGTAATTACGGCAACGCAGCGTCACCGCACGTTAGAAAAACGGATGTGTGCACCGGGCCTTAAGAGGCTACGGACCTGTCGTAAGACAGACTGCAGAATGAATGAATGAATATCTTGTGTAAGATTTTATCTTTTAAGATTCAAGGAGGTGTTTAATAAACACATTTTCACAATGTTGTAAGAATATTTCGGTGATTATGCTTGAAATAGGTGGGCCCATAGCTATATATTTTGGTGGCTGATATATGTTGTGTGAGAAGGAATATTTTGTGTGACACAATATAAACATCTAAGGAACAATGCCGTGATTTTGTTGGTCTGAGTGTCACGAAATAAAAATACATCTCCTTTCAGAGCATCCAGCCCACCTTGACTTTTATCCAGTCGCTTCAGGGGCGCTAACCCGAAATAAATCGTCCAAGACGTGAAAACTGATCAGTCACCTCCATCTAGTGCCTTGGTTAAGAATGTGTGTGGAGTTACGACTTCATCCCTCCATGAATTTTCATATCGTGTTCATTAATTCATCAAACAGAAAAATTTTCTTTTATTTTCTCAGGCGCATTTGCAAAGAAGGCGCGAAGAGCTGCTAAAAGCCTCACCGTTTCTGTCCGTCTGTCCGTACACTGCAAACGCAAGTCCCACTGGACGGAATTTCGTGAAATTTCGTATTTCGCATTTTCAGTAAAATTTGTAGAAAAAAATTGCGATTTCGGGTAAAATCGGACAAAAACAGCAGATATTTAAATGACACTCTATGCACTTTTACGATCTGGCTGTTATGGTGGGGACAGACGGTGTTCTCTCTGATGTACAAATTAAAGCCTAACAAATATAGACTAAACACAACGCTCTTTACGAGACAATTACAGTGAATAGGCGATTCAGCCAATTAGGAGACAAGCGCATGAACCAAGACATCTGTACTTTTAAGGTGGGCTTACAAGAAAGAAGGCAAAGCCAAGGAGGCCGAAGAAATAGTCGGCTTTCTAATGTATCACTCCACACGAGAAAAAAAAGGAAGAAATTGGTGACTACCTTCAGATGTCACTGAGAGTGACAGGGATAGAACGAAAGCGACGGAACTTTCGGACGTTTCGTAAGCTACTAACATGCTGAAATGATGTCCAGGAAACCGCAGAGTAATAGGATTTACAAATCTAAATCTTGTTCGTTATAGAATTGGTGATAAAACGGCGCTCAGGCTGTGGACAGACAACGCGTTTCGGCTTGTTTACATTAAGCCATCTTCAGACCTGGCCCACAAGAATACAGAGAGGATCCTGTTATTTCGAAATTGACACCACAGTCTTCCATAGAGAGTAAGCGTGAAACAAAAATTCCGTTATGCTTTCTTGTGTGCCAGGTCTGAATATGGCTTAATATGAAGATTATTTTTGTGTTAGAGGAATAAAATTTGAGTCAATCTGAAATTTACTTGAGGGCGTCGTTCTCGTATGATATGACGCCTCGTCACTTGAAAAGTGGTTCCCGAAATTCTGAAGGACCAGGATCTGCAGGTCCAAAAAAAAATCCTTGAAGATGATGGCACTACGGTCCTTCGAAACGTCGGGAACCGATTATTCAGCGATTCAGACCTGGCCCACAAGAATACAGAGAGGATCCTGTTATTTCGAAATTGACACTACAGTCTTCCATAAAGAGTAGCGTATAACAAAAATTTCGTTATGCTTTCTTGTGTGCCAGGTCTGAATATGGCTTAATATGAAGATTATTGTTGTGTTAGAGGAATAAAATTTGAGTCAATCTGAAATTTACTTGAGGGCGTCGTTATCGTATGATATGACGCCTCGTCACTTGAAAAGTGGTTCCCGAAATTCTGAAGGACCAGGATCTGCAGGTCCAAAAAAAATCCTTGAAGATGATGGCACTACGGTCCTTCGAAACGTCGGGAACCGATTATTCAGCGACGCGGCGTCATATATATATACCAGAAGAACTGAGGTTTTGTGCCAGTAGTAACTCTACCCCTTTTATTGTCCATGAAACGTCTGACCAAACACGCTGATGGCTCTTAATGTTTGAATATTGCCGATGAGAAACAAAATTTGCATTTATTTGAGACAAGTGTTTTTAGAAGGCTTTGAATCATCCGAGGAAATGTGTTTACCGACGTGAGTGATACCGCATCGGAATTCGAATAGATGTAAATTTTGGACTCTTTTCGAAAATTGAGTTTACTCCTCCTTACCAGCGGTTTCTAAAATTTTCTCGCTCCACTTTCTGTCTGTTGACTCTCCTCTTGGTTACCACTTACTACTACAGGGTGTGTCTGAAGCTGATACCCATCGATCAGCTCCAGCTGGAATACTGATGACGGACTTGCAAGGGTTTGTCGTGCAAAGAGACATAGCTGGAAATTTGTCACGTTGCCAGATATTCCCCACCTAAATACCTCGTGTTCACCAATCGTGAAATTACCAATAAATATTATTACAATCTTTGTAACATTATTTGAGAAGTGCGTATATAATTTCGTGGGGAAATGTGAGAGAAAGAGACCACTTGAAAGACCTAGAAGTTGATGATATTAAAATTGATCTTGTAGAAATAGTATGAGAGAATATGGACAAGCTTGACTTGGTTGAGGATAGGAATAAATGGCAACATCTTTTTAATTCGAAAAGGAAACTTCGGGTTTTACAAAATGCTAGGAAATTCTTGACTAGCTTATAGCTTCTTCAGAGGGACTAGTTACCATTTTATTGACGGTGTAATATACGTGTGATACATGTCGTGTGTATGTATAAATACATATAGTGTATTTGTGCTGTGAATTTCCCGTTTCCTTACCGGACCAGTACAGAACACCCAAAGATATTATGAAATTTGCAACATCTCTTACAATACGTACGGTAGCAACAGCTGTTACACTGATGTGCCAGTACTCATGCACAGTACTGTCTTAGTGACATAGAACTGTAATTTCCTACATATACAAAAATAGTACCAAAAATGCACAAAAGTGCATTGAAATGTGTTTGTATAAACAATGACCTCCTACATGTTTCGGCCATATGGCCATCTTCAGGGAGGTGAAATACAAAGAATGGAAATATTAGAGAGTATAAAATGAAATTATAGAAGTATCAGAACCAATCCACAGATAGTATAAAATGAAATTATAGAAGTATCAGAACCAATCCACAGGTAGTATAAATGAAATTATAGAAGTATCAGAACCAATCCACAGGTAGTATAAAATGAAATTATAGAAGTATCAGAACCAATCCACAGGTAGTATAAAATGAAATTATAGAAGTATCAGAACCAATCCACAGGTAGTATAAAATGAAATTATAGAAGTATCAGAACCAATCCACAGGTAGTATAAAATGAAATTATAGAAGTATCAGAACCAATCCACAGGTAGTATAAAATGAAATTATAGAAGTATCAGAACCAATCCACAGGTAGTATAAAATGAAATTATAGAAGTATCAGAACCAATCCACAGGTAGTATAAAATGAAATTATAGAAGTATCAGAACCAATCCACAGGTAGTATAAAATAAAATTATAGAAGTATCAGAACCAATCCACAGGTAGTATAAAATGAAATTATAGAAGTATCAGAACCAATCCAAAGGTAGTATAAAATGAAATTATAGAAGTATCAGAACCAATCCAAAGGTAGTATAAAATGAAATTATAGAAGTATCAGAACCAATCCAAAGGTAGTATAAAATGAAATTATAGAAGTATCAGAACCAATCCACAGGTAGTATAAAATGAAATTATAGAAGTATCAGAACCAATCCACAGGTAGTACAAAATGAAATTATAGAAGTATCAGAACCAATCCACAGGTAGTATAAAATGAAATTATAGAAGTATCAGAACCAATCCACAGGTAGTATAAAATGAAATTATAGAAGTATCAGAACCAATCCACAGGTAGTATAAAATGAAATTATAGAAGTATCAGAACCAATCCACAGGTAGTACAAAATGAAATTATAGAAGTATCAGAACCAATCCACAAGTAGTACAAAATGAAATTATAGAAGTATCAGAACCAATCCACAGGTAGTACAAAATGAAATTATAGAAGTATCAGAACCAATCCACAGATAGTACAAAATGAAATTATAGAAGTATCAGAACCAATCCACAGGTAATATAAATTGAAATCTGCGCTGTTGTGGGATATTACGCAGCGTCGTGTGATAATTTTTACCGACGTTTCGGGAAAACTTATCGGTCCCATCTTCAGGGGTCAAGAAGTCAAAGAAGACTGTTCTTGTTGGACTTCTTGACCCTTGAAAGTGGGAAAGAGGAAAGTTCAGGCAACAAACCAGACTGACCTTAAGTGCTTGTTTCTACCACGTGACACTCACAATCAGGCATTACGCGCCACTTCTTTGGCCTCAAGTATAATTAACAGTAGGCCGCGATAGCTCAGTCGGTATAGCAACTCGCTACGAGCTGGACGGTCCGGGGATCGAATCCCGGTGAGGGCGAGATTTTCAGCACCCGTCCAGACCGGCCCTGGGGCTCACCCAGCCTCCTGTACAATGGGTACCGGGTCATTCCCAGGGGTAAAACGGCCGGGGCGTGGCATTGACCACCCACCCCCATCTAGCGTCGAGGTTAAATAAAGAGTAGAGCTATAACTCTTCTCCCCCTCTGGGCCTTCATGGCCTGTTATAGGGTGAACTTTACCTTTATTTTATAGTGAAGCAATAGATGGCTATTTACAAGTTTCCTTCCCCAGCGCCTGTAACTACGGAATAGAGGTTTCTGTGCCAACTGTACTTCGCGTCAGGTTGCCGCTGACTTACACCTGCGTGGTTAGAAGTCTGCTTAGGATCGCCGATAGAGATTAGAAACTTCCGCGATGTAGCAACTTAACTGTTAAATACATGCAGATGAATCTGACGCTTAAAAATTTTAAACTCACCTTTATTTTGTGTATAAAAATGCGTTCAAATTAAATGTTTTCACTTCCAACGCCTTCAATTTGTAGTCACTCCGTAAGCACTTTAAACTGAAACCCAATCACAAGTCTCTGACAGACACAGCTTGCTACTGTCGACTGTCTATCACGTTAAATGATAATTCCTTCTGATTTCCCAGATTCACACAGCGCAGTAATAAAACTCCAACCACGTGTTCTTATCATGCTAGGCAGAAATGAGACTGCCCCTTACTCGTCAGCAAACAGCAGTGCAGGTCGACACGACAATTCAGCTGCTAGACTCAAATACATATAACAGATTATGTATATGAACTCTGTTCATAAAACACCAACAAAATGCACTTAATTTTACCTTTATTATGTATTAATAGACCCCTACATATGTTTCGGTTTATGTAAAGACCATCATCAGGGTGTTCAAAACTATGTAAATTGTACATCTAATGTTATTACGTGGACACTTGGGAAAGTAGATCGGAAGTATCTGGAAAGTTTTGATATGTGGTGCTGGAGAAGACTGGAGAAGATCAGTTGGACCGATCGTGTGAGAAATGAAGAAGTATTACATAGAGTGAAGGAGGAGAGGAATATCGTACATACAATAAAAAGAAGAAAGGCTAACTGGATTGGTCACATCTTGCGTAGAAACTGCCTTCTGAAACATGTGATTGAAGGAAAGTTAGAGGGAAGGATAGAAATGACGGGAAGACGAGGGAGAAGACGTAAGCAGCTACTGGATGACCTTAAGGAAAAGAGAAGATACTGTAAATTGAAAGAGGAAGCACTAGATCGCACCCTGTGGAGAACTCGCTTTGGAAGAGGCTACGGACCTGTCGTAAGACAGACTACAGAATGAATGAATGTTATTTAAGTAAAAGTGAAGTGCATTTTGTCGGTGTTTTATGAACAGTGAACTGTGAAATATGCACGATGAGACTAATATAACATTTATGTATATTATGTTTAGGACACTAAACGTGTGTTACTGAGTCTGCATGATGTTCAATTGAAACAATGACAAGGAGTTTCAGAAAATACGGCAACAGACTCTCTGACTCTGACGACTTTATTCTGACATCGATGTACACACAGCACGTGTGTCGCAGATGGTACACACCAGACACCAACGCAGTCAGCACTGACATTTAAACATGTCACACTGTGACACCGAGGCTTGTACCACAGCGCGGAAGAAATTCGTGTAAAATTTCTGTAGCCAGGAGGTGACAGCTTGCTTCACGTTGACGTCTGTTGCAAATGAAAATACTGGGGTGCGAGACTGGACATACAGGGAGGGTGCTTCATAACCTCCCAGCCGTAACCAATCACAAGTCCGGTTGGCAATACGGGGTCCAGTGATTTCCATTTTTTTTTTTCCAATGGCTCGACATCCCCTTGGGGGCCTAGGTTGCCTCATTTTTCGAGGCTTCACGAACACACTTTTTTAGACACACCACAGTCGGTAGGACTCCTCTGTACAAGTGACCAGCCCGACGCAGAGACTTCTACGTGACAACACACAACACTCACAAGAGACAGACATCCATGCCTTTGACGGGATTCGAACCCGCAACCCCAGTAAGCGAGCGGCCCTAGACCGACGCCTTAGACCGCGCGGCCACTGGGATCGGCTAGCGATTTTCATTACCGTGTTCAAAAAGATCAGCCATTAATACCTATCATTAAGGTAGCATTTTTGTAATTTGGAAATATCAAAATGTTGCTGGAGATCAAAGTCTTTAGAAATATTACGCCATGTCACCTCATAATGACCTGACGTGTCCACCTTCAGGGTCAAACAGGTCCAGAAAAGTTGGAATGCTTGCTCCTGCAGAAGAAGGCACTAGGCCCTGTCGAAACGTCAGTAATTATTGACCAGTCGACAAGACATAATATTCCAGACGGGTTTAATCTTTATTTTTAAATTTATGGGATCCGGAAAGTCTACTCGGACTATTGACCCGTGAGGATGGGACCGATACGTTGTCCCGAAACGTCGGTAAACAATTACCACACGACGCCGTGTAATAACCCAGAAGACAGTCCATTCCATCTCTGGGGCCCACCCAGCCACCTATTCATTGGATACCAGGTTTATTTCCTGGGGGTTAAAACGGTCGGAGCGTGAATTTGACCAGTTACCTCCATCTAGTGCCGAGGTAAATAATGACTGAAGCTAGACGTCTAACCCCCTTTATATTTCCATGGAGTGGGCAGGGTAGATGTACAATTACATTTCAAATTTTTAGTGCGAAATGTGAAATGGAGACGTCATTTTTTTGTGTGATACGAGAAGACGACGAATGTCGCCACACAGTGCGCTGTCACTTGGCGTGAAGGAAGAGAACACCAGGTCATAAGTCAAAACGAAATATTGTAGAGGAAAGTGAGTTTCCCGGCGGAGGCCAAGCATGGAACTCTATCAGAACGTATCGTGGGTTTATCTTCTTTGCTGGTTAAGGCCGAAACTTGTCAGAAAGAGCAGAAATAAATTGCTACTTCATCCTGGCCTTGTCTGACAGCTGAACATCCATCTGCTACTTATGTGCGAGACTCTGTTATCCCCGGAACTTTTCTTCCGCAAATATCCTGCTCCACAGCACGCATTTTCAACATGCTCAATACGTTTGATCTACTATTGTCTACCTCTGTCTGTACTTTGCCAGTTACGGATGTCAATTACACAGTGCACAATATCACTAACATACAGCCTGTTGACATTTGAACGGGAAATTACTTCTTTTGTCAATACATCCTTGGTCACAGTATGATTATTCCTCTGTGATTACGAGGAGCTCCACTGTTATCGTATTGTGACATGCTGTATTATGTGCTAAGTGCTCAACTGTTTCTTCAGCCTCAGACCTTACGGCACAGAGGAATCACGCTCTGTCAGTTAATGTTAAATTTAAATTGCTGCTTCTTCCACAGCACGTAACTTACAGAGAAACAACTTGTGAAGTGCGACTGTCACTAACAGTAAGGGTAATGTGTACGTTAGAGAGAATTGTTACTGCTGATGAAGCGTGTTACTTCTGCATTACAAAAACAGTCAGTTAATGCTGTACAGTGAAATAATCGCTGTTTGTTCTGAGATCTACACAAAACACTTAAATACAGTCCGTACCGCGCAGTAAACACACTCCGTCTCAGTTATACAAACCAGTCAGTTAATGCTGTACAGTGAAATAATCGCTGTTTGTTCTGAGATCCACACAAAACACATAAATACAGTCCGTACCGCGCAGTAAACACACTCCGTCTCAGTTATACAAACCAGTCAGTTAATGTTGTACAGTGAAATAATCGCTGTTTATTCTGAGATCCACACAAAAACACATAAATACAGTCCGTACCGCGCAGTAAACACACTCCGTCTCAGTTATACAAACCAGCCAGTTAATGCTGTACAGTGAAATAATCGCTGTTTATTCTGAGATCCACACAAAACACATAAATACAGTCCGTACCGCGCAGTAAACACACTCCGTCTCAGTTATACAAACCAGTCAGTTAATGTTGTACAGTGAAATAATCGATGTTTATTCTGAGATCCACACAAAACACATAAATACAGTCCGTACCGCGCAGTAAACACACTCCGTCTCAGTTATACAAACCAGCCAGTTAATGCTGTACAGTGAAATAATCGCTGTTTATTCTGAGATCCACACAAAACACATAAATACAGTCCGTACCGCGCAGTAAACACACTCCGTCTCAGTTATACAAACCAGTCAGTTAATGTTGTACAGTGAAATAATCGCTGTTTATTCTGAGATCCACACAAAACACATAAATACAGTCCGTACCGCGCAGTAAACACACTCCGTCTCAGTTATACAAACCAGCCAGTTAATGCTGTACAGTGAAATAATCGCTGTTTGTTCTGAGATCCACACAAAACACATAAATACAGTCCGTACCGCGCAGTAAACACACTCCGTCTCAGTTATACAAACCAGTCAGTTAATGTTGTACAGTGAAATAATCGCTGTTTGTTCTAAGATCCACACAAAACACACAAATACACTGCGTGGGCAGAACGTAAGTTCTTTAACGTTCAAACACGTCTTCATATAGCTACCACATGCCTTAAAAGGCTGTAATATTTGTGGTCTCTGGTTTTATGCGACAGCTGGTTCCTGTTATTTCCAGTCAGTCAGTGTTCCTCTCCGTTTCTCTCCCCTTCCATAACTCTCACGTCTCTCTTTATCATTTCCTCTCTCAGCGCCGTTCGATTGGAAATTCCTTGCTCTATCTCGTGTAGCAAGCACTACAGCTTTTCCTTTGATCCTGGGAACAAGGCAGGATAGCCGCCATTTTGAGACTCTCCTTCCTCAGTCGTCTAAATGTTGTGAAACGCCACTGAACAACACGGACACTCACTGCATATCTGGAGGTCCCAGATTTATGTCCGAGCGTAGAGGTCTCTAATGCCCGCATTTGACTGGACGTTTCAGGAAGACCACTTAATATCTACAGGCAGTGCCATGGCTCAGACATAATTTTATATTTACATTCCGTGACATTACATTTCGATTTTTTTATATCAACTAACAAATGCACTCAAACTGTCACAAATTCACAATAATATATTCAAAAAACACACTACATTGCTACATGTTTCGGACCTTACTGGTCCATCGTCAGGGAGGACATCACTTGTTGCATAAAACAGTAATGATTTGGTCTAACTGTGCATGTAGAAGGATTGGTTGTAATTTTTCGTATAATGAACTGTTACACAGTAAGTTAGAGCAGACTGTGGATGATTCAGGTGTGTTCACGGTACTCATACACTGGTCTCAAAAGAAGGACGATAACAATTTCTTAACCTGAAGAAGCAGGCAGCGTATTCTTCCGAAACATTTGTACGAAACTGTCACGCTAGACATCAAAACCAAGAAGGCCACAGCAGGATTCTTCACGACAGTTCAACCCACACAGATTAATACGCTCTGTATCACTGTAGAATTAACTGAAATTCCAGAAATATCTATTTTCTCATTTTGGTAAGCAGCGCCAAAGCTGTCCCGGAAATAGCAATTACTAACGCATGTGGGACTGGGCGGATGTCGCAATATCGCTCACTAACAGGCTAACGATCAAAGGCGCCATGACTGTTCATTAGAGCCTGCACGACTGGCTTCGGCCCTGCAAGGGTCGTTGACACGCTCCTCTCCGCCTCAACGTTTAGAAACGATCTAAGATCCAGTTTTCCTACACGTACGTGGACGGAAGTTAAAGCAGACGGAGCATCAAGCTAAGTAATCACTAGCCAGACATGGTGGCAGTTTGTAAATAGCAATAATTGTCACAGGACACAACGCGGTCAGGGTCAGACTGACTGTAACACGCCTTTGGGTTCAAGGTCATTAAGGTCATTCGTGACTTGTGTTTGGAACACAACCGGTTCGTATCTATGATTGAGACATTTCGTGGTTTTTGTCCAGGCAACTGCTTGCGGTCTGTTAAGTCAGCTTAAGGCCACTTCTATTTACACTAATCATGTATGCCGATCGCACTGGCCGCGCGGTCTAAGGCGTGGGTCTGCGGCCGCTCGCTTGCTGGGATTGCGGGTTCGAATCCCGTCGAGGGCATGGATATGTCTACTGTGAGTTTTGTGTGTTGTTCAGGTAGAGGTCTCTGCGACGGGCTGATCACCCGTGCAGAGGAGTCCTACCGAGTGTGGTGTGCCTGAGTGTGATCGTGAAGCCTCTATGAGACGGCCTAGGCCCACAAGGGGCTGTCGAGCCACGAAAAAGAATCACCTTACCATTCAAGGCCACAAAATCCGAATTTGTGACTGTGTCATTAAATAAACCACAAATTAATTAAGATTAATTAATTAAGATTAATTAATTAATTACGCTCGATTAAGATGAACACAAATTTTGTGTCCTGGAGGAAACCTTCCAAAATTTGTTCTCTCTAATGACTGATTGAGCAGTGCGCTGATGTCCTCATATTGCGCTGCAAGCAATCAGTGGGATCAAGCAAGTTTCCTTTCTTTGTTTAGATTTTGTATTTAATTTTTTTTTTCCAATGACTTGACAGCCCCTTGGGGGGCCTATGCCGCCTTATTTTTTTCGAGGCTTCACGATCACACTTTTAGACACACCACACTCGGTAGGACTTCTCTGGACGAGGGATCAGCCCAACGCAGAGACCTCTACCTGACAACACACAACAATCGCAATAGAAAGACATTCATGCCTTAGGCGGGATTCGAACCCGCAATCCCAGTAAGCGAGCGGCAGTAGACCGACGCCTTAGACCGCGCGGCCACTGGGATCGGCAAGGATTCGAACCCGCAATCCCAGTAAGCGAGCGGCAGTAGACCGACGCCTTAGACCGCGCGGCCACTGGGATCGGCAAGGATTCGAACCCGCAATCCCAGTAAGCGAGCGGCAGTAGACCGACGCCTTAGACCGCGCGGCCACTGGGATCGGCAAGGATTCGAACCCGCAATCCCAGTAAGCGAGCGGCCGTAGACCGACGCCTTAGACCGCGCGGCCACTGGGATCGGCAAGGATTCGAACCCGCAATCCCAGTAAGCGAGCGGCAGTAGACCGACGCCTTAGACCGCGCGGCCAGTGGGATCGACTTTGTATTTAATGGCTTTATACAATATACGGTACCTAAATAGCGCCTTATTTCAGTACAGTTATCCCCAAAAGTTTCTACTTCCAGTACCGACCCCTTTATACATTCTGACACCTAACACACAGACGTTAGCCTAATCCTCATTACCAACACAGTTTTTAAACTCTAAATAGACTACAAGAGGAATTTTTAACAAATTTTAAATCTCCTTTGTTTTCATGTAATTATTCCACAGTACTGCAATTAAACTAACACATTGTTTCCATTTGAAACACAAATTATATGCTGAAGCTACGTTTAAACAGTTCTACATTGTACAGCTATACAGTAAGGTGGAGACCTCTGTCGGTATTATTGCACTTTCTTTGGCATATTTTTGTGACGATTTTAATGATGAAGGCCTTACGGCCGAAACATGTAGTAAGATTAACTAAAAAAGTGTGTTTTTAAAATGTAACAGTTGTGTTTCTCTGTTTTTGTTCATTGACACGTAATTCTAATAACACAAAGGGACGATTGTACCTAAGTGTTTTCTACATACGTCAAAGAACCTTTAGTCCTTCACAGCGGTATCTCTCCATCTGTGTACCGCGAGGTTGTTACATACAGTTGATATGAAAATGAAAAACAAATTTTAATGACACATTATTACACATAATTGTCTGTGAAGCACAAACATAAATTAGTGTCAGCAATAATAATAATAATAACCATCTCAACAGCCCTATATGGGCCCGGGCCTCCTCTTGCCTCCTCTTTTCGAGGTTACTAAGTCGTGTGCATTCGTGGCAGTTGGTGACTGGTCAACTGGCCGCGCTACTGTTTCTATCGATCATGATGTGAACGTCAGAGCCATCTGGCAGGCAGTCAGGAGACTTGGGTGAGAAATGGAGGCAATTTAGCTTACGTAACATTTTTATTCATGCCCGTAAGGTTCTTTTACATGCCGTAAATCTACGACATGGGACCGACGGCTTTACTTCCCCTCCGAAGGAAGTTGTGCTACGGATTTTTATCACCCTTAAAAAATCCATCGACCTCGGTCGGGATCGAACCCGCGAACCTTGGGTCCAGTGGCGAGCACGCTAACCACTAGTCCACCGAGGTCCACATTTAATCACACATTATTACACATAATTGACTGTGAAGCACAAACATAAATTAGTGTCAGCAGTAAGTCACCGTCAATAAAGGTATTAAATTAAACTTTTATCATTATTTAATTACTAAATCCTACATTATTAAATAAAATGTTAATTTAATACATTTATTGACGGTTTTGTGCATTTGTTGGTGACTTATTGCTGATTACAGAAATGCACGGTGAATTTAGATTCAAGTTCATAAATTAGTGTGTGAAACTTGGTAATAATATTAGTGTCGTCAGTTGCTGTTAGTGCGGTGTTACAACAAAGGCTATGGAGGTAGAGGAACCGAAAGGTATTTAGCAAGGTAGGGCTCGGTCAATATGTTTATTGGGCGGCACCCTGTATTTTATATATTTTTGTGTTATGTATAACTTAGAGGGTTCGTGGCGGCCTTATGTTGGGCCACAGCACTCTAAGAAAGCTTCTGCATTTTGGGGGGCACAAAGGGCCTGTTAAAAAGGCCTACGTGCTTCGGGCCTCTAAGGGCTCGAACCCATTCGGTATTCTATTCTATGGAGGTACGTTACCGCACGTGGGCCGCGATAGCTCAGTCGGTATAGCGACTCGCTACGAGCTGGACGGTCCGAGGATCGAATCTCGGTGGCGGCGAGATTATCCGCACCCGTCCAGACCGGCCCTGGGGCTCACCCAGCCTCCTGTACAATGGGTAACAGGTCATTCCCAGGGGTAAAACGGCCGGGGCTTGGCATTGACCACCCACCTCCATCAAGCGTCGAGGTTAAAGAAAGAGTAGAGCTATAACTCATCATTCTGTAGTCTGTCTTACGACAGGTCCGTAGCCTCTTCCAAAGCGAGATCTCCATTGACTGCGATCTAGTGCTTCCTCTTTCAATTTCCAATATCTTCTCTTTTCCTTAAAGTCATCCAGTAGCTGCTTACGTCTTCTCCCTCGTCTTCCCGTCATTTCTATCCTTCCTTCTAACTTTCCTTCAATCAATAACTGAACTATTATGTATAATATTCGTTCATTTGTTTTGATCTGTAATTAATAGTATTTGAATACGTTATTTGTAGAATCAGTCGTAACAGTGGGTTCTGTTATACAGGATATACACAAAAGAATGGTGCGATTTCAATGGTGAATAAAGGGAAACCGCACCATTCTTTTGTGTATAACCTGTATTTACAGGCCTGCGCTATCGACGTCTTTTGACGAAATGTAGAATCAAATTCGACTGCAGACAAGACGTTTTTCGGGGTTGACAGGCGGCCCCACGTCCTGCAAAGACGATGTTAGTAACACAAAATGCACAGCCTTGTAAAGGAGGATGGTTATTGAACGATGCTACTGAAATAAACCTCGATATCAGGAGAGTGGCTGTGATTTAATTTCAGTTATTGGCCTGAAATTTAATGGTAAGCTGAGAACAACGAATAATACGAATCTGCTTAACGTGTGTCGCAGCCAAGATCTGAACCAGACATGCTTTACAGCTTAAGCCGGCTTTACGTTTAATTAACACTTTAGGGTGAGGATACAGCTGTGGGTACCTGGGTCCTGCCCACGAATGGTCAAGTAAATGACTATGGAGCAATGGTGGAATGATGATTACTGGGGGAAATCGAAGTACTGGGAAAAAAGTCTGTCCCAGTACCACTTTGTACGCCACGAATTTTGTATCCTGGGGTCGAACCCGGGCCTGTGTGGTGAGAAGCCGATGATCATTAGTTTTCTTTAAACAAAGCTTTCATTTTCTGTTTCAAAGCGTGGAATAAAGAAAGAAGAAGATAAAAAAGGAACAAATGAAAGTTGCGACTTCTTTGGAGAAATTCAGAAAGAAAAAAAGACAGAGCAAGCAGCGTGAAGGACTGTCTCGGGTTGGAAAGAATTTTTAATCCCAAATCAAGCCTCCGGGTCACGTTAGGAGAATGAAGTAAGCGCCCTTTGCCCCCTGCTCACATCTATTCTTTCTTTCTTTCTTTCTTTCTTTTTTTTTTTTTTTCAAAAGTACCAAAAAGTTTTCTCAAACCGCCGCCGGTTACAGCACACTAGCGCTCCAAACGACTCACTCGGGAAATACAACAAGTTCACTTTCCAGCCCATGACGAACCGTTTGAAAGCACAATTCTTGATTCTGCACACATTGGAACTAACGTTGTGATTAGGGGAAGGACATTTGTTATGGCGCGTGGCGTCGGAGGGGAGGGACGTCAGGTTATGGTGATGGTAGCCTATAGTGACAGGAGAAGCAAGCTGGTCTTAGAGGCGCAAGGAATGAAGGAAGAAGTGGGGAAGAAGAAAGTAAAGAGAGAAACCTGCGATGAAATGCTTAAAAAAGGGAAGCAAGTAGGAAATAACGAAGCTAAGAAAGATGTAAAGAAATAAATAAGAAACAACAAACAGACGAAGGATGTAAAGAAACAGGCGAGGAAAATAACACAGCTGGTTTTGAGATGGTGACAGTCAGTATAAAGGAGAGAGTAGCTTGTGTGTTGTGTGAAAATGTTATAACGTAAGGAGCAATAAGCAAGAGGGCACGAGGAACTGTGTGATGGGCTGGGTATGCAGCTAGGATGGCCACTACATAAAGAGGAACTGTGTGATTTATACAGGTGTTGTTATGGTAGTGAAATGTGGGAGGTTACGATGGGCTGGGTATGCAGCTAGAATGGATATTACGTAACGAGGAACTGTGTGATTTGTATAGGTCACGTACTCTTAGAGGAATGAAATGTAGGAGGTTAGATGGGCTGGGTACGCAGCTAGAATGGATATTACGTAACGAGGAACTGTGTGATTTGTATAGGTCACGTACTCTTAGAGGAATGAAATGTAGGAGGTTAGATGGGCTGGGTATGCAGCTAGAATGGATATTACGTAACGAGGAACTGTGTGATTTGTATAGGTCACGTACTCTTAGAGGAATGAAATGTAGGAGGTTAGATGGGCTGGGTACGCAGCTAGAATGGATATTACGTAACGAGGAACTGTGTGATTTGTATAGGTCACGTACTCTTAGAGGAATGAAATGTAGGAGGTTAGATGGGCTGGGTATGCAGCTAGAATGGATATTACGTAACGAGGAACTGTGTGATTTGTATAGGTCACGTACTCTTAGAGGAATGAAATGTAGGAGGTTAGATGGGCTGGGTATGCAGCTAGAATGGATATTACGTAACGAGGAACTGTGTGATTTGTATAGGTCACGTACTCTTAGAGGAATGAAATGTAGGAGGTTAGATGGGCTGGGTATGCAGCTAGAATGGATATTACGTAACGAGGAACTGTGTGATTTGTATAGGTCACGTACTCTTAGAGGAATGAAATGTAGGAGGTTAGATGGGCTGGGTATGCAGCTAGAATGGATATTACGTAACGAGGAACTGTGTGATTTGTATAGGTCACGTACTCTTAGAGGAATGAAATGTAGGAGGTTAGATGGGCTGGGTATGCAGCTAGAATGGATATTACGTAACGAGGAACTGTGTGATTTGTATAGGTCACGTACTCTTAGAGGAATGAAATGTAGGAGGTTAGATGGGCTGGGTATGCAGCTAGAATGGATATTACGTAACGAGGAACTGTGTGATTTGTATAGGTCACGTACTCTTAGAGGAATGAAATGTAGGAGGTTAGATGGGCTGGGTATGCAGCTAGAATGGATATTACGTAACGAGGAACTGTGTGATTTGTATAGGTCACGTACTCTTAGAGGAATGAAATGTAGGAGGTTAGATGGGCTGGGTATGCAGCTAGAATGGATATTACGTAACGAGGAACTGTGTGATTTGTATAGGTCACGTACTCTTAGAGGAATGAAATGTAGGAGGTTAGATGGGCTGGGTATGCAGCTAGAATGGATATTACGTAACGAGGAACTGTGTGATTTGTATAGGTCACGTACTCTTAGAGGAATGAAATGTAGGAGGTTAGATGGGCTGGGTATGCAGCT
Source organism: Reticulitermes speratus (assembly GCA_021186555.1). Lineage (NCBI taxonomy): Eukaryota > Metazoa > Arthropoda > Insecta > Blattodea > Rhinotermitidae > Reticulitermes > Reticulitermes speratus. The sequence goes on from JAJKFL010000237.1 coordinate 41,831,555, forward strand.
AGAATGGATATTACGTAACGAGGAACTGTGTGATTTGTATAGGTCACGTACTCTTAGAGGAATGAAATGTAGGAGGTTAGATGGGCTGGGTATGCAGCTAGAATGGATATTACGTAACGAGGAACTGTGTGATTTGTATAGGTCACGTACTCTTAGAGGAATGAAATGTAGGAGGTTAGATGGGCTGGGTATGTAGCTAGAATATATATTACGTAACGAGGAATTGTGCGATTTAAACTGGTTAGCTGGTGTTGTTATGGTAGTGAAATGTGGGAGGTTGCGATGGGCTGGGTATGTAGCGGGGATCGGGAGGCAATGATTTATTAGTAATTTTAGTAGGAGGTCTTCTTATGTAAAACATCCACTTGAAAGACCAAGGAGATGACAACATTTTAAATATATAATGCGGGATTTCGGGTGTAAATAGAAGAGGCTTGGTATGATATTGACAATCGCTGTTGCAATATACAGACTTACACTGCTTTGAAATGTGTCTTACAGCTGGAGATCTCTAGTAGCAATATACAGGCCTACACTGCTTTGAAATTTGTCTTACAGCTGGAGATCTCTAGTAGCAATATACAGACCTACACTGCTTTGAAATTTGTCTTACAGCTGGAGATCTCTAGTAAAAATATACAGACCTACACTGCTTTGAAATGTGTCTTACAGCTGGAGATCTCTAGTATCAATATACAGGCCTACACTGCTTTGAAATGTGTCTTACAGCTGGAGATCTCTAGTAGCAATATACAGGCCTACACTGTTTTGAAATGTGTCTTACAGCTGGAGATCTCTAGTAGCAATATACAGGCCTACACTGCTTTGAAATTTGTCTTACAGCTGGAGATCTCTAGTAGCAATATACAGGCCTACACTGCTTTTAAATGTGTCTTACAGCTGGAGATCTCTAGTAGCAATATACAGGCCTACACTGCTTTGAAATGTGTCTTACAGCTGGAGATCTCTAGTTGCAATATACAGACCTACACTGCTTTGAAATTTGTCTTACAGCTGGAGATCTCTAGTAGCAATATACAGGCCTACACTGCTTTGAAATGTGTCTTACAGCTGGAGATCTCTAGTAGCAATATACAGGCATACACTGCTTTGAAATGTGTCTTACAGCTGGAGATCTCCAGTAGCAATATACAGGCCTACACTGCTTTGAAATGTGTCTTACAGCTGGAGATCTCCAGTAGCAATATACAGGCCTACACTGCTTTGAAATGTGTCTTACAGCTGGAGATCTCCAGTAGCAATATACAGGCCTACACTGCTTTGAAATGTGTCTTACAGCTGGAGATCTCTAGTAGCAATATACAGGCCTACACTGCTTTGAAATGTGTCTTACAGCTGGAGATCTCCAGTAGCAATATACAGGCCTACACTGCTTTGAAATGTGTCTTACAGCTGGAGATCTCCAGTAGCAATATACAGGCCTACACTGCTTTGAAATGTGTCTTACAGCTGAAGATCTCTAGTAGCAATATACAGGCCTACACTGTTTTGAAATTTGTCTTACAGCTGGAGATCTCTAGTAGCAATATACAGGCCTACACTGCTTTGAAATTTGTCTTACAGCTGGAGATCTCTAGTAGCAATATACAGGCCTACACTGCTTTGAAATGTGTCTTACAGCTGGAGATCTCTAGTAGAAATATACAGGCCTACACTGCTTTGAAATTTGTCTTACAGCTGGAGATTTCTAGTTGCAATATACAGACCTACACTGCTTTGAAATTTGTCTTACAGCTGGAGATCTCTAGTAGCAATATACAGGCCTACACTGCTTTGAAATTTGTCTTACAGCTGGAGATCTCTAGCAGCAATATACAGGCCTACACTGCTTTGAAATGTGTCTTACAGCTGGAGATCTCTAGTAGCAATATACAGGCCTACACTGCTCTGACATTTGTCTTACAGCTGGAGATCTCTAGTAGCAATATACAGGCCTACACTGCTCTGACATTTGTCTTACAGCTGGAGATCTCTAGTAGCAATATACAGGCCTACACTGCTTTGAAATGTGTCTTACAGCTGGAGATCTTAGTAGCAATATACAGGCCTACACTGCTTTGAAGTGTCTTACAGCTGGAGATCTCCAGTAGCAATATACAGGCCTACACTGCTTTGAAGTGTCTTACAGCTGGAGATCTCCAGTAGCAATATACAGGCATACACTGCTTTGAAATGTGTCTTACAGCTGGAGATCTCTAGTAGCAATATACAGGCCTACACTGCTTTGAAATGTGTCTTACAGCTGGAGATCTCCAGTAGCAATATACAGGCCTACACTGCTTTGAAATGTGTCTTACAGCTGGAGATCTCCAGTAGCAATATACAGGCATACACTGCTTTGAAATGTGTCTTACAGCTGGAGATCTCCAGTAGCCAACTTGAAGTTCACACAGGACAGACGTGCCCTCCACATGCTGACAGCGGTGTGCCGTTCTCTCCATTGACTGATGTTAACGCAGTCTGCTGAACTCTTCCCCTCTGCTGAAGTATTTACATGTGGATCTTCACTTCCAACCCACGTTAACATGTCTCTCTCATAACACCTCTCAGTGTCTCCGTCTACAGCATATTTATAATGTCGAATGATTGTGCAATCAGCGAATAGTGAATTGCGAGGGATGTCGAAGGAAAGTGCCGCCGTGTCTTTTGAAGCATTACTCTATTATTTTTTTTTTGCCTGGAGTGGCTGAGAGAATCCACGAAACACGTCGGTGACCATATAAAGAGTCCCACGGCCGAGGTTTGAACCCGTGACCTCCATAATACGAAGGTGTTAGCCACTTTACCGCGACATTTGAAGTTCCACAGTGCTTTTGCTGAGGATTGCAGTCTTCAGGGACGTGACGCCGTGTCGGTGAGTGAGCTATTCCGCAACGTTTCGGAGGAAGGCAGTGTCCTCAAGCAGTTCAAAAGAGTGGACAGCTTGTGAGGCCCGGTCAGCATTGTGTTATTGGTAACGGTGACCTTCGTGGATAAGAGGCTCGTTACGTGAAACTGACTTGTGATGGGCGTCTAGAGATGAGGTTAAGAACGAGTTTATAATACTGTTATTTAACGTAGATAGATAGATATATAGATACAGATATATAGGTGTGTAGATAGATGGGTAGATAGACATAGATACAGATATATAGGTGTGTAGATAGATGGGTAGATAGACATAGATACAGATATATAGGTGTGTAGATAGATGGGTAGATAGACATAGATACAGATATATAGGTGTGTAGATAGATGGGTAGATAGACATAGATACAGATATATAGGTGTGTAGATAGATGGGTAATAGACATAGATACAGATATATAGGTGTGTAGATAGATGGGTAGATAGACATAGATACAGATATATAGGTGTGTAGATAGATGGGTAGATAGACATAGATACAGATATATAGGTGTGTAGATAGATGGGTAGATAGACATAGATACAGATATATAGGTGTGTAGATAGATGGGTAGATAGACATAGATACAGATATATAGGTGTGTAGATAGATGGGTAATAGACATAGATACAGATATATAGGTGTGTAGATAGATGGGTAGATAGACATAGATACAGATATATAGGTGTGTAGATAGATGGGTAGATAGACATAGATACAGATATATAGGTGTGTAGATAGATGGGTAGATAGACATAGATACAGATATATAGGTGTGTAGATAGATGGGTAATAGACATAGATACAGATATATAGGTGTGTAGATAGATGGGTAGATAGACATAGATACAGATATATAGGTGTGTAGATAGATGGGTAGATAGACATAGATACAGATATATAGGTGTGTAGATAGATGGGTAGATAGACATAGATACAGATATATAGGTGTGTAGATAGATGGGTAGATAGACATAGATACAGATATATAGGTGTGTAGATAGATGGGTAATAGACATAGATACAGATATATAGGTGTGTAGATAGATGGGTAGATAGACATAGATACAGATATATAGGTGTGTAGATAGATGGGTAGATAGACATAGATACAGATATATAGGTGTGTAGATAGATGGGTAGATAGACATAGATACAGATATATAGGTGTGTAGATAGATGGGTAGATAGACATAGATACAGATATATAGGTGTGTAGATAGATGGGTAATAGACATAGATACAGATATATAGGTGTGTAGATAGATGGGTAATAGACATAGATACAGATATATAGGTGTGTAGATAGATGGGTAGATAGACATAGATACAGATATAAGGTGTGTAGATAGATGGGTAGATAGACATAGATACAGATATATAGGTGTGTAGATAGATGGGTAGATAGACATAGATACAGATATATAGGTGTGTAGATAGATGGATATATATATAAAATATATATAAGTGTAAGAAAGATGAATGGATGGATGAATAAGTAGGTAGGTAGGTAGATGAATGGATACAAAGCTTGGCGAAAGCATAATGACAGGAAAACATTTCCCAGTGTCATATTGTCCACCACAAATCCCACATGCGCTAACCTAAAATTAAATCCAGCCCTCCGCGGTAAGAGGCCGGCAACTAACCTTCTGAAATGGCAATGACCGGAATGCGTGGAGCTACACGTCCACCCTCCATACGCCTTCATTACATGGTAGCCAATTATTCGTGTGATCTTCACTTGCTGTTCGCCCGACGTGCCCGCTCAGCAGTCACCAGACACAGACACAGACAGACACAGACACAGACAGACACAGACACACCTGTATCTGCGCACCTTCTGACTTCAGTGTGTCTCGCAGGGGGCAATCAACTGTTTTACATTATTGAACGTGCAATTAAATATTTCTGCAGTTAGAACGTCGGGCCATGTAACCGACTCTACAGTTATCGACTTCTCGAAACTCCCACTCACCACAATCGATATTACAGAACAAGGACGGTCATTTTTTTTGGCCAGTGTACGTCAAATGCATTTGACCACTGATATCAGTGATATGGTTGGTACAGCAACTACTCTGAAGTCACGGTAAAATCGGAGACCAGACGACAAGACAGGCAATGTATCGTGGCGCGTTCGCGTAACGATTGTTGCCGTGGAAAAACCATAAGTATTAAACATATTCAGTGTGTCTTTGCATCTTTTCTGTGCTATATTATACTGTCAACTGTGGACTGTCTGGCTGTACCATATTTTTCCATATTATCTCATAAACGGCACGATTTTCGGAAAAAAGTTATTGAACATAAAATGTGTATTTTGATTTTCTCTACAACTTTTGTCTGAAATATTTCTCATTCTATGACGAACTCAACGAGATATTATCATAAATGTACATAGGTCTTCATGTAAAGTACCCGTTAGTCTTGTCAGATTTTAATCAATCTCGTACGCTAACGATATATTTTCGAAAAATGATCAAATACCAAATCTCGTAAAAATCCGTCCAGTGAAAGCCAAGTTGTTCCATGCAGAGGGAGAGAGAGACGGCATGAAGGACAGATATGATGGAGCTAATAGTCCCTTTCACAATTCTTCGAACGCGCCTAACATGACACACTTCCTTGTTTGTGTATGTGATCAGTCTAAAGCCGGGATTAGACGGCGCGTGGCTCGGCTCGTTTTACGTCATAACTGACGTCAATGACAAAGAATCGTATTCAAACGCGCCGTGTAACCGGCCTGGCGCGGCGCGGAGTGTGATTGGTGGAGCGTGGCTCGTTGGATCGCCTCAGAAGCGGTTATCTCATGAGCCTCAAAGGGACTCGGCGCGGGCAGCTTTAGCGGCTACACGGCGCTTGCAGAATACGCGCCAAGCCAGTCTCGTGCAAGTCTCTCTACACTTAGGTCTGGTCTTTGTTTTCTGCTGTCGGGGTGAGCGAAGAGTGAAAGTTTCTGTCCCACAATTGGTATTGGCTAGAATGGAGTGGTCAAACGAGGACATTTTTAAGTTCATAGAACAACACGACTTATTGCACAAGCCGAGCCGAACCTACCCGAGCAAGGCCGCTGGTCGGCCATTTGCCGAGCTGCGCCGCGTCGTGTAGCCAGATTGTCTTTTCTGTTCCAAACTGTTGGCCGAGCAAGTGACGTCACGTCACTGGACGAGCCACGCGCCGTCTAATGCCGGCTTAACTGTGTTGTTTTGTATAGTCTTTGACTCTACTTAAGCTGTTAGCAGCTTACAAAGTCTAACGTCACGTGACAGGATAAACAGCAAATAATTAATGAGAGGGTATGAAACTAAGTGGTCGTGACGTCATATGCCAGATTTAGCTTGTGTGGGCTGTGCAGGTACCCTACTTGCGACCCACGCGACGTGACGTCACATGATGGACTTCTACAATATTCACGTGCTACTCCATGGCCTTTGTTATTAGCTTTTCTGTATTCTTGAAGCAAACCAAGCGTTAATCTAAGCTATTGGAGTGATGTTACTTTGTTGTCCTATATTGCATTCTATGCTAAATTTTCAACTGTTTCTTCGACCTCAGTGCGTACCTCACAGGGAATCAGAATGTGACCACTCACTCACTCACTCACTCGCTACTCACGCTAAGGCAGCATATACAGGGGGATAATGACCACTGTTTTTACAACCCAACCGGGGCTAGGTTTAACCTAAATTACATTTGAGGTTTCAATCCGTACCGCGCAGTAAACACACTCCGTCTCAATTATACAAACCAGTCAGTTAATGCTGTACAGTGAAAATAATCGCTGTTTGTTCTGAGATCCACACAAAACACATAAATACAGTCCGTACCGCGCAGTAAACACACTCCATCTCATTATACAAACCAGTCAGTTAATGCTGTACAGTGAAATAATCGCTGTTTGTTCTGAGATCCACACAAAACACATAAATACAGTCCGTACCGCGCAGTAAACACACTCCGTCTCAGTTATACAAACCAGTCAGTTAATGTTGTAGCAGTGAAATAATCGCTGTTTGTTCTGAGATCCACACAAAACACATAAATAAGTCCGTAGGCAGAACGTAAATTGTGATTTTAACATTTAATACAAACCAGTGGTTAAATGTTATAGCACAGGAAATAATCTGTTTTTCTGGTCCCACATAACACCATAATTCAGTCCGTCAACCGCCGTAACACATGCACGTCTCATTATCACTAGTAGTTTGTTTCAGAAAGTAAAGTTTTACTGAGATACAATTAAAAGTTCCGAGCTGTCAGTTCATCTCTCTTTACCAAGTCAGCATATAAATGGTCAGATAATAGATCGCGTTTGTTCTGAGATCCACACAAAACACATAAATACAGTCCGTACCGCGCAGTAAACACATTCCGTCTCAGTTATACAAACCAGTCAGTTAATGTTGTACAGTGAAATAATCGCTGTTTGTTCTGAGATCCACACAAAACACATAAATAAACTGTGTGGGCAGAACGTAGAATTTGTGAATGTTAAACATTGTGGTACATATAGTAACCACTGGGCTTTGAAATGTTAAAAGGCACAGGAACAAATTTATTTATCGTCTCTCAAATAATCCCTAGTTTCTGCCGTTGTCAAACCGCCTGTACACTATGCAGCCATTCTCCTATGTGTCTCTGATTTCAGAAAGGGTTTGGAAATATTTACTGAGATACAATTAGGCAAAGTTCAGCTGTCAGTTCTTTCTTTTCCCAGTGTCAGGAATATAACAGGTCATGAATAATGGACTCCACGTTTTCTCTCTCTCTCTTTCTCTCCCTCTCTCCAAAAATTCAAACTGCAAACCGTATAACGCAGTCTCCATCTGTTATTCTCCAGGAGACCGCTGGGCAGCGCTACTGTACAGCACTCTTCAATAAATAACACAGTACAGGAAGAGCAGTCAGGCATTAACCTAAATGTTTGATACATACATCCACACACTCACACTACTCACAGACAGACACGGCTGCTATAGTATGGCATTTTAAATTACGTCACAAATTACAAATAACTTTAAAACGTGTTAATAATTTTGTAAGTCTGATATTTCACTATATACTTTCTGTTTAAGACAGCGGTGTTTGTATGTACCACTTGCTTTAATATTCAAATCGCTGTGTTGCCTCCACACAGTGTATTTTGTGTTTGCTATGACTATCTCTCAATAAACAACACTGGATATCTGTGATGCAGATTGTGTGTGTTACTGTGAGGAGGAAACTGAATTTTTATATAGCACATTAAGTGGAATTCAGCCTTCAAAGAGCTAAGCTGTGTCCCTTATCGTGTGATTTCTAAATGCAGTCGAAAATGAACACACTACATAGTTCTACAACAGCGTGAATTATACTTACCAACTAAATTCACATTAAAAGCACTTTTACTTATTCAGTTGTGTGTTTATGTGTTTTGTGTGGATCTCAGAACAAACAGCGATTATTTCACTGTACAGCATTAACTGACTGGTTTGTATAACTGAGACGAGTGTGTTTACTGCGCGGTACGGACTGTATTTATGTGTTTTGTGTGGATCTCAGAACAAACAGCGATTATTTCACTGTACACATTAACTGACTGGTTTGTATAACTGAGACGGTAGTGTGTTTACTGCGCGGTACGGACTGTTTTATGTGTTTTGTGTGGATCTCAGAACAAACAGCGATTATTTCACTGTACAGCATTAACTGACTGGTTTGTATAACTGAGATGTAGTGTGTTTACTGCGCGGTACGGACTGTATTTATGTGTTTTGTGTGGATCTCAGAACAAACAGCGATTATTTACTGTACACATTAACTGACTGGTTTGTATAACTGAGACGGAGTGTGTTTACTGCGCGGTACGGACTGTATTTATGTGTTTTGTGTGGATCTCAGAACAAACAGCGATTATTTCACTGTACAGCATTAACTGACTGGTTTGTATAACTGAGACGGAGTGTGTTTACTGCGCGGTACGGACTGTATTTATGTGTTTTGTGTGGATCTCAGAACAAACAGCGATTATTTCACTGTACAGCATTAACTGACTGGTTTGTATAACTGAGACGTAGTGTGTTTAACTGCGCGGTACGGACTGTATTTATGTGTTTTGTGTGGATCTCAGAACAAACAGCGATTATTTCACTGTACAACATTAACTGACTGGTTTGGATAACTGAGACGGAGTGTTTTTTACTGCGCGGTACGGACTGAATTTATGTGTTTTGTGTGGATCTCAGAACAAACAGCGATTATTTCACTGTACAGCATTAACTGACTGGTTTGTATAACTGAGACGGAGTGTGTTTACTGCGCGGTACGGACTGTATTTATGTGTTTTGTGTGGATCTCAGAACAAACAGCGATTATTTCACTGTACAGCATTAACTGACTGGTTTGTTAACTGAGACGGAGTGTGTTTACTGCGCGGTACGGACTGTATTTATGTGTTTTTGTGTGGATCTCAGAACAAACAGCGATTATTTCACTGTACAGCATTAACTGACTGGTTTGTATAACTGAGACGGAGTGTGTTTACTGGCGCGGTACGGCTGTATTTATGTGTTTTGTGTGGATCTCAGAACAAACAGCGATTATTTCACTGTACAGCATTAACTGACTGGTTTGTATAACTGAGACGTAGTGTGTTTACTGCGCGGTACGGACTGTATTTATGTGTTTTGTGTGGATCTCAGAACAAACAGCGATTATTTGACTGTACAGCATTAACTGACTGGTTTGTATAACTGAGACGGAGTGTGTTTACTGCGCGGTACGGACTGTATTTATGTGTTTTGTGTGGATCTCAGAACAAACAGCGATTATTTCACTGTACAGCATTAACTGACTGGTTTGTATAACTGAGACGGAGTGTGTTTACTGCGCGGTACGGACTGTATTTATGTGTTTTGTGTGGATCTCAGAACAAACAGCGATTATTTCACTGTACAGCATTAACTGACTGGTTTGTATAACTGAGACGGAGTGTGTTTACTGCGCGGTACGGACTGTATTTATGTGTTTTGTGTGGATCTCAGAACAAACAGCGATTATTTCACTGTACAAGCATTAACTGACTGGTTTGTATAACTGAGACGGAGTGTGTTTACTGCGCGTACGGACTGTATTTATGTGTTTTGTGTGGATCTCAGAACAAACAGCGATTATTTCACTGTAAAACATTAACTGACTGGTTTGTATAACTGAGACGTAGTGTGTTTACTGCGCGGTACGGACTGTATTTATGTGTTTTGTGTGGATCTCAGAACAAACAGCGATTATTTGACTGTACAACATTAACTGACTGGTTTGTATAACTGAGACGGAGTGTTTACTGCGCGGTTACGGACTGATTTATGTGTTTGTGTGGATCTCAGAACAAACAGCGATTATTTCACTGTACAGCATTAACTGACTGGTTTGTATAACTGAGACGGAGTGTGTTTACTGCGCGGTACGGACTGTATTTATGTGTTTTGTGTGGATCTCAGAACAAACAGCGATTATTCACTGTACAACATTAACTGACTGGTTTGTATAACTGAGACGGAGTGTGTTTACTGCGCGGTACGGACTGTATTTATGTGTTTTGTGTGGATCTCAGAACAAACAGCGATTATTTCACTGTACAGCATTAACTGACTGGTTTGTATAACTGAGACGGAGTGTGTTTACTGCGCGGTACGGACTGTATTTATGTGTTTTGTGTGGATCTCAGATCACTGTACAGCTTATGACGGTTTGTATAACGAAGAGTGTGTTATCGGACGCGTATTTATGTGTTTGTTGGACCAGACAAACACGATTATTCACTTACACTTAACTACGGTTGATATAGTGTTCGGCGTACGGACTGTATTATGTTTTGGTGGATCCAGAAAACAGCGATTTTACTGACATTACTATGGTTTGATACTGGGGATGTGTTACTGCGCGTAGGATTAGTGTTTGGTGTCTCAGACAAAACGTTATTATGAATAACTGTGGTTGTTAAGACGGAGTGTGTTATGGTACGGAGATTATTGTTGTGGGTCTCAGACAACGATTATTCACGTACATTATGTGGTTGTGTAACGGGTTGTTACGGGGTAGACTGTATTTTGGTTTTACTCAAACAAACACTTCCTAATTAAATTTATACTGAGGTGTTAGCGTACATATTTGTGTTTTGTGATCGACAACAGCGTATCCGTCCATAAGCTGGTTTGTATAAAGAGGAGGTGTTTATGCGGGTACGGATGTATTTATTGTTTTGTGGTTGACAAACAGCGTTATTCCTGTACAACTTACTGACGTTGTAACTGGACGGGTTTCTGGCGTACGACTGTTATGTGTTTGGTGTTCGACAAACCGATTATTCCTGTACATACAGGTTTTTAACTGAGAGGATGTGTATGGCGGTACGACTATATGTGTTGTGTGGATTCGACAAACAGGATTATTCACTGAAGCATTAACTTGTTGTACTGTCGATGGTTGGGGTACGACTGTATTATTGTTTTGGATTCAGACAAACACGTTTACGTCGCTAACTGAGGTTATAACAACGATTTACTGCGCTCGGAGTATTATGTGTTTGTGTGATCTCGAACACGATTATTCACTGACAGCATTAACTGACTTTGTATAACTGAGACTAGTGTGTTTACTGCGCGGTACGGACTGTATTTATGTGTTTTGTGTGATCTCAGAACAAACAGCGATTATTTCACTGTACAACATTAACTGACTGGTTTGGATATCTGGACGGAGTGTGTTGTGACTGGCGTACGGACTGTATTTATGTATTTGTGTGGATCCAGAACAACAGCGATTTTTCACTGTACGCATTAACTGACTGGTTTGTATATGAGACTGAGTGTGTTTACTGCGAATTCCGGTACGGACTGTATTTATGTGGTTTTGTGTGGGTCTCAGAACAACAGCGATTATTTACTGTACATATTACTGGCTGGTTTGTGTAACTGAACGGAGTGTGTTTTACTGCGCATGGTAACGGACTGTATTATGTTTTGTGTGGATTCGTACATAAGAGCGATTATTTCACTGTTCGCATTAAACTGACTGGTTTTTGTATAACTGAGACGGAGGTTGTGTTACTGCGACGGTACGGTTACTGTATCTGTATGTGTTTATGGTTGGATCTCAGAACAAACAGCGATTATTTCACTGTACAGCATTATGTACTGGTATGTATAACTGGATTGTAGTGTGGTTTACTGCGCGGTACGGACTGTATTTATGTGTTTTGTGTGGATCTCAGAACAAACAGCGATTATTTCACTGTACAACATTAACTGACTGGTTTGTATAACTGAGACGGAGGTGTGTTTTACTGCGCGGTACGGACTGTATTTATGTGTTTTGTGTGGATCTCAGAACAAACAGCGATTATTTCACTGTACAGCATTAACTGACTGGTTTGTATAACTGAGACGGAGTGTGTTTACTGCGCGGTACGGACTGTATTTATGTGTTTTGTGTGGATCTCAGAACAAACAGCGATTATTTCACTGTACACATTAACTGACTGGTTTGTATAACTGAGACGGAGTGTGTTTACTGCGCGGTACGGACTGTATTTATGTGTTTTGTGTGGATCTCAGAACAAACAGCGATTATTTCACTGTACAGCATTAACTGACTGGTTTGTATAACTGAGACGGAGTGTGTTTACTGCGCGGTACGGACTGTATTTTATGTGTTTTGTGTGGATCTCATATTTCACTGTACAACATTAACTGACTGGTATGGATAACTGAGACGGAGTGTGTTTACTGCGCGGTACGGACTGTATTTATGTGTTTTGTGTGGATCTCAGAACAAACAGCGATTATTTCACTGTACACATTAACTGACTGGTTTGTGTAACTGAGACGGAGTGTGTTTACTGCGCGGTACGGACTGTATTTATGTGTTTTGTGTGGATCTCAGAACAAACAGCGATTATTTCACTGTACAGCATTAACTGACTGGTTTGTTAACTGAGACGGAGTGTGTTTACTGCGCGGTACGGACTGTATTTATGTGTTTTGTGTGGATCTCAGAACAAACAGCGATTATTTCACTGTACAGCATTAACTGACTGGTTTGTATAACTGAGACGGAGTGTGTTTACTGCGCGGTACGGACTGTATTTATGTGTTTTGTGTGGATCTCAGAACAAACAGCGATTATTTCACTGTACAACATTAACTGACTGGTTTGTATAACTGAGACGGAGTGTGTTTACTGCGCGGTACGGACTGTATTTATGTGTTTTGTGTGGATCTCAGAACAAACAGCGATTATTTCACTGTACAACATTAACTGACTGGTTTGTATAACTGAGACGGAGTGTGTTTACTGCGCGGTACGGACTGTATTTATGTGTTTTGTGTGGATCTCAGAACAAACAGCGATTATTTCACTGTACAGCATTAACTGACTGGTTTGTGTAACTGAGACGGAGTGTGTTTACTGCGCGGTACGGACTGTATTTATGTGTTTTGTGTGGATCTCAGAACAAACAGCGATTATTTCACTGTACAACATTAACTGACTGGTTTGTATAACTGAGACGGAGTGTGTTTACTGCGCGTACGGACTGTATTATGTGTTTTGTGTGGATCTCAGAACAAACAGCGATTATTTCACTGTACAACATTAACTGACTGGTTTGTATAACTGAGACGGAGTGTGTTTACTGCGCGGTACGGACTGTATTTATGTGTTTTGTGTGGATCTCAGAACAAACAGCGATTATTTCACTGTACAGCATTAACTGACTGGTTTGTATAACTGAGACGTAGTGTGTTTACTGCGCGGTACGGACTGTATTTATGTGTTTTGTGTGGATCTCAGAACAAACAGCGATTATTTCGACTGTACACATTAACTGACTGGTTTGTATAACTGAGACGGAGTGTGTTTACTGCGCGGTACGGACTGTATTTATGTGTTTTGTGTGGATCTCAGAACAAACAGCGATTATTTCACTGTACAGCATTAACTGACTGGTTTGTATAACTGAGACGGAGTGTGTTTACTGCGCGGTTACGGACTGTATTTATGTGTTTTGTGTGGATCTCAGAACAAACAGCGATTATTTCACTGTACAGCATTAACTGACTGGTTTGTATAACTGAGACGTAGTGTGTGTTACTGCGCGGTACGGACTGTATTTATGTGTTTTGTGTGGATCTCAGAACAAACAGCGATTATTTCACTGTACAACATTAACTGACTGGTTTGGATAACTGAGACGGAGTGTGTTTACTGCGCGGTACGGACTGTATTTATGTGTTTTGTGTGGATCTCAGAACAACAGCGATTATTTCACTGTACAGCATTAACTGACTGGTTTGTATAACTGAGACGGAGTGTGTTTACTGCGCGGTACGGACTGTATTTATGTGTTTTGTGTGGGTCTCAGAACAAACAGCGATTATTTCACTGTACAATATTAACTGGGCTGGTTTGTGTAACTGAGACGGAGTGTGTTTACTGCGCGGTACGGACTGTATTTATGTGTTTTGTGTGGATCTCAGAACAAACAGCGATTATTTCACTGTACAGCATTAACTGACTGGTTTGTATAACTGAGACGGGGTGTGTTTACGGCGCGGTACGGACTGTATTTATGTGTTTTGTGTGGATCTCAGAACAAACAGCGATTATTTCACTGTACAGCATTAACTGACTGGTTTGTTAAACTGAGACGTAGTGTGTTACTGCGCGGTACGGACTGTATTTATGTGTTTTGTGTGGATCTCAGAACAAACAGCGATTATTTGACTGTACAGCATTAACTGACTGGTTTGTATAACTGAGACGGAGTGTGTTTACTGCGCGGTACGGACTGTATTATGAGTTTTGTGTGGATCTCAGAACAAACAGCGATTATTTCACTGTACAGCATTAACTGACTGGTTTGTATAACTGAGACGGAGTGTGTTTACTGCGCGGTACGGACTGTATTTATGTGTTTTGTGTGGATCTCAGAACAAACAGCGATTATTTCACTGTACAACATTAACTGACTGGTTTGTATAACTGAGACGGAGTGTGTTTACTGCGCGGTACGGACTGTATTTATGTGTTTTGTGTGGATCTCAGAACAAACAGCGATTATTTGACTGTACAGCATTAACTGACTGGTTTGTGTAACTGAGACGGAGTGTGTTTTATACTGCGCGGTACGGACTGTATTTATGTGTTTTGTGTGGATCTCAGAACAAACAGCGATTATTTCACTGTACAACATTAACTGACTGGTTTGTATAACTGAGACGGAGTGTGTTTACTGCGCGGTACGGACTGTATTTATGTGTTTTGTGTGGATCTCAGAACAAACAGCGATTATTTCACTGTACAACATTAACTGACTGGTTTGTATAACTGAGACGGATGTGTTTACTGCGCGGTACGGACTGTATTTATGTGTTTTGTGTGGATCTCAGAACAAACAGCGATTATTTCACTGTACAGCATTAACTGACTGGTTTGTTAACTGAGACGGAGTGTGTTTAACTGCGCGGTACGGACTGTATTTATGTGTTTTGTGTGGGTCTCAGAACAAACAGCGATTATTTCACTGTACAATATTAACTGGCTGGTTTGTGTAACTGAGACGGAGTGTGTTTACTGCGCGGTACGGTCTGTATTTATGTGTTTTTGTGGATCTCAGAACAAACAGCGATTATTTCACTGTACAGCATTAACTGACTGGTTTGTATAACTGAGACGGAGTGTGTTTTACTGCGCGGTACGGACTGTATCTATGTGTTTTGTGTGGATCTCAGAACAAACAGCGATTATTTCACTGTTACAACATTAACTGACTGGTTTGTATAACTGAGACGGAGTGTGTTTTACTGCGCGGTACGGACTGTATCTATGTGTTTTGTGTGGATCTCAGAACAAACAGCGATTATTTCACTGTACAACATTAACTGACTGGTTTGTATAACTGAGACGGAGTGTGTTTACTGCGCGGTACGGACTGTATCTATGTGTTTTGTGTGGATCTCAGAACAAACAGCGATTATTTCACTGTACAACATTAACTGACTGGTTTGTATAACTGAGACGGAGTGTGTTTACTGCGCGGTACGGACTGTATCTATGTGTTTTGTGTGGATCTCAGAACAAACAGCGATTATTTGACTGTACAGCATTAACTGACTGGTTTGTATAACTGAGACGGAGTGTGTTTACTGCGCGGTACGGACTGTATTTATGTGTTTTGTGTGGATCTCAGAACAAACAGCGATTATTTCACTGTACAGCATTAACTGACTGGTTTGTATAACTGAGACGGAGGTGTGTTTACTGCGCGGTACAGACTGTATTTTTGTATTTGTGTGGATCTCAGGACAAACAGCGATTATTTGACTGTACAGCATTAACTGACTGGTTTGTATAACTGAGACGGAGTGTGTTTACTGCGCGGTACGGACTGTATTTATGTGTTTTGTGTGGATCTCAGAACAAACAGCGATTATTTCACTGTACAACATTAACTGACTGGTTTGTATAACTGAGACGGAGTGTGTTTACTGCGCGGTACGGACTGTATCTATGTGTTTTGTGTGGATCTCAGAACAAACAGCGATTATTTGACTGTACAGCATTAACTGACTGGTTTGTATAACTGAGACGGAGTGTGTTTACTGCGCGGTACGGACTGTATTTATGTGTTTGTGTGGATCTCAGAACAAACAGCGATTATTTCACTGTACAACATTAACTGACTGGTTTGTATAACTGAGACGGAGTGTGTTTACTGCGCGGTACGGACTGTATCTATGTGTTTTGTGTGGATCTCAGAACAAACAGCGATTATTTCACTGTACAACATTAACTGACTGGTTTGTATAACTGAGACGGAGTGTGTTTACTGCGCGGTACGGACTGTATCTATGTGTTTTGTGTGGATCTCAGAACAAACAGCGATTATTTGACTGTACAACATTAACTGACTGGTTTGTATAACTGAGACGGAGTGTGTTTACTGCGCGGTACGGACTGTATCTATGTGTTTTGTGTGGATCTCAGAACAAACAGCGATTATTTCACTGTACAACATTAACTGACTGGTTTGTATAACTGAGACGGAGTGTGTTTACTGCGCGGTACGGACTGTATCTATGTGTTTTGTGTGGATCTCAGAACAAACAGCGATTATTTCACTGTACAACATTAACTGACTGGTTTGTATAACTGAGACGGAGTGTGTTTACTGCGCGGTACGGACTGTATCTATGTGTTTTGTGTGGATCTCAGAACAAACAGCGATTATTTGACTGTACAGCATTAACTGACTGGTTTGTATAACTGAGACGGAGTGTGTTTACTGCGCGGTACGGACTGTATCTATGTGTTTTGTGTGGATCTCAGAACAAACAGCGATTATTTCACTGTACAACATTAACTGACTGGTTTGTATAACTGAGACGGAGTGTGTTTACTGCGCGGTACGGACTGTATCTATGTGTTTTGTGTGGATCTCAGAACAAACAGCGATTATTTCACTGTACAACATTAACTGACTGGTTTGTATAACTGAGACGGAGTGTGTTTACTGCGCGGTACGGACTGTATCTATGTGTTTTGTGTGGATCTCAGAACAAACAGCGATTATTTGACTGTACAGCATTAACTGACTGGTTTGTATAACTGAGACGGAGTGTGTTTACTGCGCGGTACGGACTGTATTTATGTGTTTTGTGTGGATCTCAGAACAAACAGCGATTATTTCACTGTACAGCATTAACTGACTGGTTTGTATAACTGAGACGGAGTGTGTTTACTGCGCGGTACAGACTGTATTTTTGTATTTGTGTGGATCTCAGGACAAACAGCGATTATTTGACTGTACAGCATTAACTGACTGGTTTGTATAACTGAGACGGAGTGTGTTTATACTGCGCGGTACGGACTGTATTTATGTGTTTTGTGTGGATCTCAGAACAAACAGCGATTATTTCACTGTACAACATTAACTGACTGGTTTGTATAACTGAGACGGAGTGTGTTTACTGCGCGGTACGGACTGTATTTATGTGTTTTGTGTGGATCTCAGAACAAACAGCGATTATTTCACTGTACAACATTAACTGACTGGTTTGTATAACTGAGACGGAGTGTGTTTACTGCGCGGTACGGACTGTATTTATGTGTTTTGTGTGGATCTCAGAACAAACAGCGATTATTTCACTGTACAACATTAACTGACTGGTTTGTATAACTGAGACGGAGTGTGTTTACTGCGCGGTACGGACTGTATTTATGTGTTTTGTGTGGATCTCAGAACAAACAGCGATTATTTCACTGTACAACATTAACTGACTGGTTTGTATAACTGAGACGGAGTGTGTTTACTGCGCGGTACGGACTGTATTTATGTGTTTTGTGTGGATCTCAGAACAAACAGCGATTATTTCACTGTACAACATTAACTGACTGGTTTGTATAACTGAGACGGAGTGTGTTTACTGCGCGGTACGAACTCTGTGTTGTTATTAGTTCAGACTTCAGAATGTTGGCAACCCTGTATCTATCAGTTTTCCCTACTTCCTCACATCAGTCTCTCGCCTGTCTTTCTCTGCATATCGCGGTCTGTACTTGTGACATACTGCTTTGTATATCTCGTTGCTATGTAAGACAGCTCGTGTTCTTTTCATTGCTTTACATAAAATAAATATCTCAGCAAATGTCACGTACTTGCTAACAAATTATCGCCTTTTATCTCTGCAACAGAGTATATTTTTGTTACGTGTTCCAGGACTTCACTTTAGCGACTACAACCCAGATCCCACAGCGTAATGCCGTCATGTATAATTCCACCAAGCGCTGTCGTATCGAGAGCTGTGCTGCCATCTACGGCTGTTAGTGGAGTTACGGACTGCTAAGTCATTTCCTGTGACAAAAGGCCAGGACAAAATAAGACAGCAGGGATCATCCCCAGGGACAAAACCACACAACAGGTTAGCACGGCGGGATGTAATTTTTATATTTTAACCCTTTTAGCAGTGAAAGTTGCCTTACATTTCCAGTTTTGTGTTGATTTGTTTGTTAACAACAAAGGTTTATGTTTTTATGTTGAGAATTCCTGTTGTAACAGTACGTCCTGTCTCTAAATGAAGGATTTGTCTTGCGATCGAGGAAATGCAGTAATATTTAAAAATTCGGTTTCTATGGGAAGATGAGGAAGAAGGCGTAAGCAGCTACTGGAAGACCTGAAGGAAAAGAGTAGATACTGAAAATTTAAAGAGGAAGCACTAGATCGCACTCTGTGGAGAACTCGCTTGGGAAGAGGCTACGGGCCTGTTGTAAGACAGACTGCAGAATGATGGTGATTCCACCTCAAGGAAAAGGCATTGCGTCTGTATTACAAAGATCAGTCGGTGAATGTGGTTTAGGGAAATAATCGCTGTTTATTGTGAGAATCTCACAAACTGCATGGTTCAGACTCGTTCTTGAGATGCTAAGACCTCTTTAGCTAGACGAGAAATATTCTAGACATCATGGAACTTGTCACTTCATAACAGCCCTCACAACAGTCCATTACTTGTACCGATCTTGAGCCAGATTAATCCAGTCCACGGTCATCCTCTTTCTCTACGACGCGTTTTAATATTAGACTGCCATCTACGCCTAGGTTTCCAAGTAGCTCTTTCCTTCGAGTTTGATCTCCGGCAACCAATTGGTATTCCCCTTCTTCCCACACGTGTCACGTGATCGTCAGAGTCACAAGTGATGACGCTCCTCAACACAGGCAATTTAAGTCCCTCCTCAGTACTTTAAAGCGCATGTCGGGACATCAGGCTACGGCCGCTTCCACCCTCACACCGCACCATTCATTACTATCTCGTTGCAATGAGAAAGAGATTGGCGTTTCATGGCTGTGAATTTGAAGGCAAGGCTTGTTTTGGGATTGACACCGTCTGGTTTGTTAGAGAAACTGGTGCTGCAATAGCGTGATGATAGATGGAACAGGGTGTTCTGAAATGTTGGCACCTGTATAACGAAGTAAAAACAGCGTCATATTTTGATATTGAAAGGGCACTTGTGTGACGTTAAAGGGCACTTGTGTGACGTCAAAGGGCACTTGTGTGACGTCAAAGGGCACTTGTGTGACGTCAAAGGGCACTTGTGTGAGGTCAAAGGGCACTTGTGTGAGGTCAAAGGGCACTTGTGTGACGTTAAAGGGCACTTGTGTGACGTCAAAGGGTACTTGTGTGACGTGAAAGGGCACTTGTGTGACGTGAAAGGGCACTTGTGTGACGTGAAAGGGCACTTGTGTGACGTGAAAGGGCACTTGTGTGACGTGAAAGGGCACTTGTGTGACGTGAAAGGGCACTTGTGTGACGTGAAAGGGCACTTGTGTGACGTCAAAGGGCACTTGTGTGACGTCAAAGGGCACTTGTGTGACGTCAAAGGGCACTTGTGTGACGTCAAAGGGCACTTGTGTGACGTCAAAGGGCACATGTGTGACCTCAAAGGGCACTTGTGTGACGTCAAAGGGCACTTGTGTGACGTCAAAGGGCACTTGTGTGACGTCAAAGGGCACTTGTATGGGGTCAAAGTCGAGTAAAACACAGTTTATAACTTTGGCTGTTTCTGATATATATGGAAGGGCAGGTACTGGATTAATCTGGCTTAAGATAGAGGTAGGTGGCGGGCTGTTGTGAGGAAGGAGCCACTACCTGCTCAAGAAGAACTCAGTTTTATGAAATTAGTTTCTGATAGATGAGTCGAAACGTATTTAAAGTGCAAAATGGACAGGTTATACGCATTTAACAGTTTAACTGAGAACAACTTAATACAGGGCTGCACAAATTTGAGAAAAACCTAGCAGCCGCCCTCAAAATTCTAGGCGCCAGAAGTGACTTGAAGGAAGTTTCATAAGGTGGGCCCACAAATATTAGGCCCCCACCGTACAAAATTTATTCGCCACGGCGACCTGCTGCCCGGGATTACAGTATCTCCAGTTTAACAACAACAAATATATAGAGGCAATATATTTATTTCCATGTAGTATATTTGTACCAACATATACATCGATATACATCGATATCTCTTTGCTCTAACAAAATTTTATTGAATTTCCATTGTTTATTTACGACGTGACGTAAAACGGAATAACTTACGTCAGTCATGCTATCGACTGGCACACATCAAGTTTTACACTGCTAAACATGAAATTAACATGTCACTCTTTACGTGGCTCCCCTATGTTATCCATGTTACACTAATACTCAGGCACTATTACTAGATACAACACTAACATTAAATGTGTTCTGTAGTGTCAAGGAGGAAAACTCGAAAATTTGAAGAAAGAGATGCAGAAGAACGCAGTGTCTGTGCTAGGTGTTAGTGAAGTGCGGTGGAAGGGTCAAGGTGAAATAAAAAGTGGTGATTATACAGTGTATTATTCCGGGGGTGACAGTGCTGAAAGAGGCGTAGCAATAGTAGTGCATAAAAGCGTAGTGAAAAGTGTTGTTAAGAAGAGTGTGTATAGTGACAGAATCATTGCTATTAAATTGCAGGCAGAACCGGTAAGTATTTTGATAGTGCAAGTGTATATGCCAACATCGGACTATGAAGATGACGAAGTGGAAAAGTTGTATGATATAATTGAAGAAATTCTTGAAGAGGATGGAAAGGGTGCGACAAACACGATTATAATGGGAGATTGGAACAGTGTGGTTGGAGATAAAGCACATCACAACACTGTTGGACCATATGGACTGGGAAGGAGGAATCAGAGAGGTCAAATGCTTATTGACTTCTGTGAAAGAAATGGACTTGTTATAACAAACACATGGTTCAAAAAACCTAAAAGAAGATTGTACACGTGGAAATCACCAGGAGATAGGAATCGATATCAGCTGGACTATGTACTAGTGAAACAACGATTCAGGAACAGTGTGAAGGATGTGCAGACACTGCCTGGAGCAGATATTGACTCTGACCACAATTTACTGGTTGCAAAGATCTGCACCAGATTGAAGAAGATCATGAGGTTCCACAAGAAAAAACCAAGATGGGATTTGGAGAAGCTATATGCTCAACGACAGGTAGTACACGATAGACTAGAAGAACAGCTTGGTGCAATCAAATGTGAAAGTGGGAATGTGGAAGTGCAGTGGAACAATATCAAGAAATGTGTGTTAGATACTATGAGTGGTTTGGTTGGAAAAGTCGAGAGGAGAGCAAGAAAGCCATGGATTACACAGGAGATGATCAGTAAAATGGATGAACGAAGGAAATGGAAGAATATCAACAATGAAGAAGGACGGAAGAACTACAGAAGACTGAGGAATGAGTTGAAAAGAGCCACGGACAACGCCAAGAAGGAATATCTGGAGAGCATATGCGACGAGATCATAGAATTTCAAAGAATAGGACGTTATGATTTAATGTACATGAAGACAAAGGAACTAGGTTGGAAAGAAAACCATGGGATTCAAAACATTGGCATCGAAGACTCTCAAGGCAATATAATAATAAATCAGAGAAGAGTACTGCAAATTTGGGAGAATTATATCACAGAGCTCTACGATCGAGCTAATCGACCAGAACATCTAGACGTCGAACCTGAAGATGAAGTAGATGAAGATGAGAGAGGCCCTCATATTTTGCAAAGTGAAGTGGAAAAAGCTATCAAGGAGATGAGGGATAAGAAGGCTACAGGAGATGATGATGTACCTGGGGATGTACTCAAATTGTTGGGAGAAGGTGGTCTAAGGCTAATGACACAGATGATCAACAGCATGTATGTAACTGGAGAATGGCCCAGAGATTTTATTGAAGTTACAATGATTGCCTTAAAGAAGAAGCCCAAAGCTACAAAATGCAGCGACCATCGCACAATCAGCATCATCGCTCATGCAGCAAAGATAGTAGCGAGGATACTTAGAAGAAGGATTGAGAGGAAAATTGAAGATGCAATTGGAGAAGATCAGTTTGGATTTAGAAGAGGAAAAGGAACTAGGGATGCAATTGGGATGCTGAGAATAATATCAGAACGAACCTTGGTCATAGATGAGGAATTGTGTGCTTGCTTCATAGACTGGCAGAAGGCATTTGACCGTGTCAACTGGACCAAATTAATGCAAATCCTAAAAGGAATTGGGATAGACTGGCGCGAAAGAAGATTGATCAGCAAATTGTACATGGAACAGAGTGTCAAAATACGACTGGACCAAGGGGAGACGAGAAGTGTGAAGATTGGAAGAGGAGTTAGACAAGGTTGCTGCTTGTCACCGATTCTGTTCAACTTATACAGCGAATACCTTACCAAGGAAGCTCTTGAAGGGTTTGGAGACTTCAAAATAGGAGGACAAGTAATTCGCACTGTGAAATATGCAGATGACCTTGTGCTACTGGCTAGGGAAGAAATGGTGCTACAGGGCATGATTGATAGACTAATTGAAATTGGAAGACGCTATGGAATGGAAATGAATGTGGGAAAAACTAAAGTAATGAAAATCTCAAGGCAACCATCCCCAATGAAAATTATGATAGATCAAAAACAATTGGAGAATGTGGAATATTTCAATTATTTGGGTAGCATGATAACAAGTGATGCAAGGTGTACACGTGAAATTAAATCCAGAATTGCCATGGCAAAAGCAGCATTCAACAAGAAGAAAAATCTTTTCACCAGCAAACTGGAATTAAATTTAAGGAAGAAACTAGTAAAGTGCTACGTTTGGAGCATAGCTTTGTATGGTGCTGAAACGTGGACACTTCGGAAAGCAGATCAGAAGTATCTGGAAAGTTTTGAAATGTGGTGCTGGAGAAGAATGGAGAAGATCAGTTGGACCGATCGTGTGAGAAATGAAGAAGTATTACACAGAGTCAAGGAGGAGAGGAATATCCTACATACAATAAAAAGAAGAAAGGCTAACTGGATTGGTCACATCTTGCGTAGAAACTGCCTTCTGAAACACGTGATTGAAGGAAAGTTAGAAGGAAGGATAGAAATGACGGGACGACGAGGGAGAAGACGTAAGCAGCTACTGGATGACCTTAAGGAAAAGAAGCGATACTGGAAATTGAAAGAGGAAGCACTAGATCGCACCCTGTGGAGAACTCGCTTTGGAAGAGGCTACGGACCTGTCGTAAGACAGACTACAGAATGAATGAGTGTCAATGTCAGCACACGGACATCAAAATCTCGTCCTAACATCAACTCGTTCTATATGCTGAACCAACTGTCACCCTTAACAATAAAATAATTCAGTTTTTTACCAACAAATTCACACACAAAAAGCCACCCTTTTATAGTTTTATTAATATACATTTTTACCCCTACACGTGTTTCAATCCTTGGATCATCTTCAGGGGGTTAACAGGCTACTACACTTCAACTTGCATGCTAGAAGGGACTAATGGTCACACTTGTCTCAATATGAAGTTGCAAGTTGTAGTGTAGTAGCCTATTAACCCCCTGAAGATAATCCAAAGATTGAAACACGTGTAGGGGTATAAATCTATATTAATAAAACTATGAAAGGGTGGTTTTTTGTGTGTGAATTTGTTGATAAAAAAACTGAATTAGTGCAAAAAATGCAAAATGAAAGCAATATAAAATTTAAAAGTGTGTACGATATCACATTGCTAACGCAGGTAGCATACAAAGTACAGCCAGCAGTAATTCCTCATGCTCTATATGAATAACTCCCTGATGATGGCCGAGCACAGGCCGAAACATGTTACAAATAACACCGTAAACAGATAGGAATGTTCAGTAGAATCCTGTGGTGTTCCACTGAGTATCATTGCAATTTGTGCACTGTCGAGCAAAGGCCGAAACATGTTACAAATAACACCGTAAACAGATAGGAATGTTCAGTAGAATCCTGTGGTGTTCCACTGAGTATCATTGCAATTTGTGCACTGTCGAGCAAAGGCCGAAACATGTTACAAATAACACCGTAAACAGATAGGAATGTTCAGTAGAATCCTGTGGTGTTCCACTGAGTATCATTGCAATTTGTGCACTGTCGAGCAAAGGTCGAAACATGTTACAAATAACACCGTAAACAGATAGGAATGTTCAGTAGAATCCTGTGGTGTTCCACTGAGTATCATTACAATTTGTGCACTGTCGAGCAAAGGCCGAAACATGTTACAAATAACACCGTAAACAGATAGGAATGTTCAGTAGAATCCTGTGGTGTTCCACTGAGTATCATTGCAATTTGTGCACTGTCGAGCAAAGGCCGAAACATGTTACAAATAACACAGTAAACAGATAGGAATGTTCAGTAGAATCCTGTGGTGTTCCACTGAGTATCACTGCAATTTGTGCACTGTAAGTTAGTATCGATAATGACATCCTTGGTTCTTTTCCCTTGTGCAGGCTGCCTTGGTCCAGCAACAAGCCTTACTGTACTGCTATCAGTTACAGTGTCACGTGACGTTACTGAATTTAACTCGACGTTTAAATGGCTCTGTAAGTTAACATGGCGATATTAAATTGCGTCATGTCCATTAGCACAGAACTCTATACCATGTCAACAGCTTAACTATGGACAAAGAAAAAAACGTAAATTTTTAGCGAACTTAAAATTGTGTATAGAATGACTACTGACAGTTCTGTCTAGACGTTTACATGAACAGTACATATCTAGTTGGTATCCGTATTCACTGATTACATGATCGAAACTAGGCCACTTCACGTGGGATTTGTGGTGGACAATGTGGCACTTGGACAATTTTTTCTCCCAGTACTTCAGTTTTCCTCTGTCAGTATCATTCCACCAAAGCTCCATATCCATCTACCACAAACGCTGTATAATGTTTCTCTCCCAGTACTTCAGTTTTCCCCTGTCAGTATCATTCCACCAATGCTCCATACTCATTCATACATCTACCACCAACGCTGTATAATGTTTTTCTCCCAGTACTTCAGTTTCCCCTGTCAGTATCATTCCACCAATGCTCTATACTCATTCATACATCTACCACCAACGCTGTATAATGTTTCTCTCCTAGTATTTCAGTGTTCCCCTGTCAGTATAATTCCACCAATGCTCCATACTCATTCATACATCTACCACCAACGCTGTATAATGTTTCTCTCCCAGTACTTCAGTGTTCCCCTGTCAGTATCATTCCACCAATGCTCCATACTCATTCATACATCTACCACCAACGCTGTATAATGTTTCTCTCCCAGTACTTCAGTTTCCCCTGTCAGTATCATTCCACCAATGCTCCATACTCATTCATACATCTACCACCAACGCTGTATAATGTTTCTCTCCCAGTACTTCAGTTTCCCCTGTCAGTATTATTCCACCAATGCTCTATACTCATTCATCCATCT
Source organism: Reticulitermes speratus (assembly GCA_021186555.1). Taxonomy (NCBI): domain Eukaryota; kingdom Metazoa; phylum Arthropoda; class Insecta; order Blattodea; family Rhinotermitidae; genus Reticulitermes; species Reticulitermes speratus. Next base: position 41,857,777 of record JAJKFL010000237.1, read on the forward strand.
ACCACCGACGCTGTATAATGTTTTTCTCCTAGTACTTCAGTTTCCCTTGTCAGTATCATTCCACCAATGCTCTATACTCATTCATACATCTACCACCAACGCTGTATAATGTTTCTCTCCTAGTATTTCAGTGTTCCCCTGTTAGTATCATTCCACCAATGCTCCATACTCATTCATTCATCTACCACCAACGCAGTATAATGTTTCTCTCCCAGTACTTCAGTTTCCCCTGTCAGTATCATTCCACCAATGCTCCATACTCATTCATACATCTACCACCAACGCTGTATAATGTTTCTGTCCCAGTACTTCAGTTTTCCCCTGTCAGTATCATTCCACCAATGCTCCATACTCATTCATACATCTACCACCAACGCTGTATAATGTTTCTGTCCCAGTACTTCAGTTTTCCCTGTCAGTATCATTCCACCAATGCTCCATACTCATTCATTCATCTACCACCATCGCTGTATAATGTTTCTCTCCCAGTACGTCAGTTTCCCCTGTCAGTATCATTCCACCAATGCTCCATACTCATTCATACATCTACCACCAACGCTGTATAATGTTTCTCTCCCAGTTCTTCAGTTTTTCCCTGTCAGTATCATTCCACCAATGCTCCATACTCAATCATATATCTACCACCAACGCTGTATAATGTTTCTCTCCCAGTACTTCAGTTTCCCCTGTCAGTATCATTCCACCAACGCTCCATACTCATTCATACATCTACCACCAACGCTGTATAGTGTTTCTCTCCCAGTACTTCAGTTTCCCCTGTCAGTATCATTCCACCAATGCTCCATACTCAATCATACATCTACCACCAACGCTGTATAATGTTTCTTCTCCCAGTACTTCAGTTTCCCCTGTCAGTATCATTCCACCAACGCTCCACACTCATTCATACATCTACCACCAACGCTGTATAATGTTTCTCTCCCAGTACTTCAGTTTCCCCTGTCAGTATCATTCCACCAACGCTCCATACTCATTCATACATCTACCACCAACGCTGTATAATGTTTCTCTCCCAGTACTTCAGTTTCCCCTGTCAGTATCATTCCACCAACGCTCCACACTCATTCATACATCTACCACCAACGCTGTATAATGTTTCTCTCCCAGTACTTCAGTTTCCCCTGTCAGTATCATTCCACCAATGCTCCATACTCAATCATACATCTACCACCAACGCTGTATAATGTTTCTCTCCCAGTACTTCAGTTTCCCCTGTCAGTATCATTCCACCAACGCTCCACACTCATTCATACATCTACCACCAACGCTGTATAATGTTTCTCTCCCAGTACTTCAGTTTCCCCTGTCAATATCATTCCACCAACGCTCCATACTCATTCATACATCTACCACCAACGCTGTATAATGTTTCTCTCCCAGTACTTCAGTTTCCCCTGTCAGTATCATTCCACCAACGCTCCACACTCATTCATACATCTACCACCAACGCTGTATAATGTTTCTCTCCCAGTACTTCAGTTTCCCCTGTCAATATCATTCCACCAACGCTCCATACTCATTCATACATCTACCACCAACGCTGTATAATGTTTCTCTCCCAGTACTTCAGTTTCCCCTGTCAGTATCATTCCACCAATGCTCCTTACTCATTCATACATCTACCACCAACGCTGTATAATGTTTCTCTCCCAGTACTTCAGTTTCCCCTGTCAGTATCATTCCACCAACGCTCCACACTCATTCATACATCTACCACCAACGCTGTATAATGTTTCTCTCCCAGTACTTCAGTTTCCCCTGTCAATATCATTCCACCAACGCTCCATACTCATTCATACATCTACCACCAACGCTGTATAATGTTTCTCTCCCAGTACTTCAGTTTCCCCTGTCAGTTTCATTCCACCAATGCTCCACACTCATTCATCCATCTATCGCCGACGCTATATAATGTTGGCAACTGACAGCGTCTTTAAATAATACACCTCTCTCTGTCTCCCTCTCACGGACTCCACGGACTACAGTTCTCTGACGGCATCCAGCCATCGCTCATTCTGTCAGTGAAACCATCTCCTCTTATTAAAAATGAAAATAATTATGCTTTATATTTCCTCTGTTTCTGGCCTATGTCCACCTTCTAATATTCTTTACAAAACACGACATTTCGGGTAACAAATGCGTTTCTTCCCTCAGGTCGCTGGTTGGGAAGGCCCACTGACACGGTCTGATTTAAAGAGCAGTTTTCAAGCACTGTACCAGTGGCAAGTGGCACTGTACCAGTGGCAAGTGGCACTGTTGTCTGAAGCTTATATCGTCGCCAGATGCTTTCAGAATTACGTTAACCTTTTAAATGCCTGCGTTGCCAAACGCGAACGCACGTAGGGAAACACCGCTAGAATTTCGGTTTACATATTTAGGCAACAAGGAAGTTTATTGCATTTTTGAGACGTGCCTCATTACCTGTCTTTTATTTTCCACAAAATTTCCTTTATTTCATAATTTCATCTTTTTCCGTTCAAATAATACTCACATATTTCATAAACCATTCGCTAAAATTTAAATACTCATCACGGTCAAAAAAGCTTAATTACCGTTTATTACCTGATGGTAAGAAATTACTTGGGAAACCTGGACGTAGTTGGGAGGATAATATTAAAATGAATCTTGAAGAAATAGGATGTGGTTGTGGACTGGATTAATCTGGCTCACTATAGGTACAAGTTATGTGCTCCTGTGATTATTGTGATAAACTTTTGGGTTCCATAAAGCGTGGGGAATTTCTTGACTAGCTTCTCAAGAAGGACTCTGCTGCATGGAGTTAGTTAGTCTAATCTTTGTATCTTACATCTCTGAAGATGGAACTTGGTTGGCCGAAACATGTAGGAGTTCACTGTATATATAAACTAATTTTTATATATATTTATAGTCCGACAAATGTACAATGTTATTACATTAATTGTGTAACACTGTCCTACATGTTTCGAACCCTTAATTTGGGTTCATCTTGAGGATGAACCCAAATTAAGGGTTCGAAACATGTAGTACAGTGTTACACAATTAATGTGACAAAATTGTACATTTGTCGGACTATAAATATAGAGATAAAATGTACGGAATGTATAATGTTAAGTTTAACCTTAACATACTGCTGTGCATAAGTTGGTACCACTGTTTTATGCGTTCTAATAACGCACGGTGCATGCGTCACACAAAGCGCCCATTTCCATATCTGAACGCACCGTCATACAGTGCAGTTGCCGCGCTACACGACCGTCAGGCCGCATTATGCCTCATCGTGACTGACGTGAATTCTGACCATCTTGCAACAGCCACATCCACTGTGGCTCTGGTCAGCCTGTGGAATCAATAAGGACAGATACATGGCCCCTAAGGCACTTGAACACTCCCCACTAGAGTGGCGGGCTGCGTGGGCGTTCATCAAACGGGGGGGGGGGGGGGGGGGGGGTTCAGAAAGCAGACGCTAAGCCTCAAGGCAAGCACAAAGCTTTCCTTAAACTACATGGGTTACTCTGCGCTACCTTCCTACTTTCCTGACATAAATCAAGGCATTCTTCAGCGCTGCTCAGAGAGAGTCAGGTACACTCTCGATCAAAATTCAGCGCTGCTCAGAGAGAGTCAGGTACACGCTCGGTCAAAATTCAGCGCTGCTCAGAGAGAGTCAGGTACACTCTCGGTCAAAATTCAGCGCTGCTCAGAGAGATTCAGCTACACTATCGTTCAAAATTCAGCGCTGCTCAGAGAGAGTCAGGTACACTCTCGGTCAAAATTCAGCGCTGCTCAGAGAGAGTCAGGTACACTCTCGGTCAAAATTCAGCGCTGCTCAGAGAGAGTCAGGTACACTCTCGATCAAAATTCAGCGCTGCTCAGAGAGAGTCAGGTACACTCTCGGTCAAAATTCAGCGCTGCTCAGAGAGAGTCAGGTACACTCTCGGTCAAAATTCAGCGCTGCTCAGAGAGAGTCAGGTACACTCTCGGTCAAAATTCAGTGCTGCTCAGAGAGAGTCAGGTACACTCTCGGTCAAAATTCAGCGCTGCTCAGAGAGAGTCAGGTACACTCTCGGTCAAAATTCAGCGCTGCTCAGAGAGAGTCAGGTACACTCTCGGTCAAAATTCAGCGCTGCTCAGAGAGAGTCAGGTACACTCGGTCAAAATTCAGCGCTGCTCAGAGAGAGTCAGGTACACTCTCGGTCAAAATTCAGCGCTGCTCAGAGAGAGTCAGGTACACTCTCGGTCAAAATTCAGCGCTGCTCAGAGAGAGTCAGGTACACTCTCGGTCAAAATCATATCTGCATCCTCCACCGTGTCATACGGACGTAGCGACATTCTGTAGAACTCTCAATGACACATAAATCGGTAATTAAAATACTAATTATCTCTAAGCCCTACTAAGACAAACAGCAGGACATTTAAGGTTATCACAGCGGTGTTGCTGAAGTCTCGTATTCTGTGATGTGAGGCAGTGTCGTTTAGGGATAAGTTCTCGACGTTTCGGAGGTTAGTCGTGTCTTTTTCTTCAGGGTCAAGCAGTTCGAGAAGAATAATCTACTATCCTCCGAAACGTCGAGATATGCGCGCTCAACAAAACAGCGTCAGTTCCCAAGAGACTTGAATTTTTACGAGAAATTCTTATAGGGAAAGGCGATTTTGCGGAGATATGAAATTCCGCTTGTATTGAATTCGTCAGTTTCGGGATACAGTACATTGACTTGCGTAGTACTGGCAAAGCTGTCCAAAGAAGTGACTTTATATTGGCCTTGCTGGGACTGCGGGTTCGAATCCCGCCTAGGATATGGATGTCTGTCTTTTGTGAGTGTTGTGTGCTGTCAGGGAGAGGTCTGTGCTAAGAGCTGATCACTCGTCCAGAGGAGTCCTACCGAGTGTGGTGTGTCTAAATGAGTGTGTGATCGTGAAGCCTCGAAAAATGAGGCGGCCTAGGCCCCCAAGGGGCTGTCGAGCCATTAAAAATGTGTCACCCTAGAACAGGAAATGAAGGCCCAGAGAGGGAATAGAGGTATAGCTCTGCTCTTTCTTTAACCTCGGCGCTGGATGGGGGTGGGTGGTCAACTCCACGCCCCGGCCGCTTTACCTCCGGGAACGACCCGGTACCCATTGTACAGGAGGCTGGGTGGGCCCCAGGTGACATTAGATTCCAGAACTGTAGGTGACACAAGGACACTGCATGGCGACACCATGACAGTGTTTTTGTTTTGATAAGCAAGTAAAGGTGGACAGAAAAAGGGAAATAATGAAGTAACATAGATCACCATGTTATAATGCTGTAATGCCTGTTGGTGTGACTTGTGTGTTGGTAAGGCGGGCGTGGAGTGTTGAATGTTGAAACTGCCATTAGCGCTATACAGACTACGGCTAAAATGAGTTGTATATATTATACATTCAGTCCGTACCGCGCAGTAAACACACTCCGTCTCAGTTATACAAAGCAGTCAGTTAATGTTGTACAGTGAAATAATCGCTGTTTGTTCTGAGATCCACACAAAACACATAAATACAGTCCGTACCGCGCAGTAAACACACTTCGTCTCAATTATACAAACCAGTCAGTTAATGTTGTACAGTGAAATAATCGCTGTTTGTTCTGAGATCCACACAAAACACATAAATACAGTCCGTACCGCGCAGTAAACACACTCCGTCTCAGTTATACAAACCAGTCAGTTAATGTTGTACAGTGAAATAATCGCTGTTTGTTCTGAGATCCACACAAAACACATAAATACAGTCCGTACCGCGCAGTAAACACACTTCGTCTCAATTATACAAACCAGTCAGTTAATGTTGTACAGTGAAATAATCGCTGTTTGTTCTGAGATCCACACAAAACACATAAATACAGTCCGTACCGCGCAGTAAACACACTCCGTCTCAGTTATACAAACCAGTCAGTTAATGTTGTACAGTGAAATAATCGCTGTTTGTTCTGAGAGCCACACAAAACACATAAATACAGTTCGTACCGCGCAGTAAACACACTCCGTCTCAGTTATACAAACCAGTCAGTTAATGTTGTACAGTGAAATAATCGCTGTTTGTTCTGAGATCCACACAAAACACATAAATACAGTCCGTACCGCGCAGTAAACACACTCCGTCTCAGTTATACAAACCAGTCAGTTAATGTTGTACAGTGAAATAATCGCTGTTTGTTCTGAGATCCACACAAAACACATAAACACAGTCCGTACCGCGCAGTAAACACACTCCGTCTCAGTTATATAAACCAGTCAGTTAATGTTGTACAGTGAAATAATCGCTGTTTGTTCTGAGATCCACACAAAACACATAAATACAGTCCGTACCGCGCAGTAAACACACTTCGTCTCAATTATACAAACCAGTCAGTTAATGTTGTACAGTGAAATAATCGCTGTTTGTTCTGAGATCCACACAAAACACATAAATACAGTCCGTACCGCGCAGTAAACACACTCCGTCTCAGTTATACAAACCAGTCAGTTAATGTTGTACAGTGAAATAATCGCTGTTTGTTCTGAGATCCACACAAAACACATAAATACAGTCCGTACCGCGCAGTAAACACACTCCGTCTCAGTTATACAAACCAGTCAGTTAATGTTGTACAGTGAAATAATCGCTGTTTGTTCTGAGATCCACACAAAACACATAAATACACTGTGTGGGCAGAACGTAGAGTTGTTGAATGTTAAACATGGTGGTACATATAGTAACCACTGGGTTTTAAAGAGTTAAAGAGTATAACACTAAATTATATACAATTGTAACAGCAGGCTGCTTGTGGTAAGTAACGGTATAGCTGCCGAGACGCAGCAGGCACGACGTAAAGAACGCCAAGTCTGCATTACCTGCCGTCTCAACGTGTTGCTCTTCACAGTCAGCTAAAGTGTTTCCGATGTCGGCGGTAATGGACACTAAATTAACGCAATAATCTTCAGCGCAAGGTTGAGCAGCGATAAATTAAATAATTTCCGAACTCTAGCCACCGTTTTTTAAATCCCTTCTCCAGCACAAAGGTCAACATTTACACAGCTCGTGTGCAGTGTTCATAACAGTGACAATAACATTACTACACAGTTAGTACACTCTAAGCACATGTACACAGTGTGTCCGTACCACACCTTTACAACCTGTTATTCTACTTGATATTTTAAACCATAGTGGTAAGTATACGTACCACGTGGTGTATCATGAAGAAAGTCTGTATTCTGCCCACACAATGTACGCCTATTTATGTGTTTCGAATGATTCTTACAGTAAACAGCGATTATTTGAAATAGACAGCATTCTAACCGGTTGGTCTTTGTAACTGACAGGCAGTGTTTTGTATTGTCTAGCAACTCATTTCGTATATACATACTTTCTCTGTTATTCAGACGAAATTCTCACTTCAGATGCCTAATTACAGACTTATAATTATAATAAGCCGATCACATTGGCCGCGGTCTATGGCGCGGGTCTACGGCCGCTAGCTTGCCGGGATTGCGTGTTCGAATCCCGCCTAGGTCATGGATAACTGTCTGTTGTCAGTGTTGTGTGTTGTCAGGTAGAGGTCTCTGCGTCGGGCTTATCACTCATCCAGAGGAGTCCTAACGAATGTTGTGTGTCTGATTTTGTGTTATTCCGAAATCTCAACAATCAAGAGGCCGGGGCCCACTAGGGGCTGTCGACCCATAAAAAAATAATTACAATATTGTGATTGATTTTCAGGAGTGATCAGTTTTAAGCACAACTATAAGATTATTGTCCTATTGTCTTATTCCGCAAATTTCTATTTCTATTCGTTATGTGACCCAATCTGCGGGGGTGGGGAGTGGCGTCCTGCTTCAGAGCCTAATAGACTTTGAGCTGCTCAAATAATCTACCTTTTTATGACCCGAATTTTCATTACCGTTGTCACAAAATCCCACCACTGCTCTCTGTCCTGAACCACAATAAGCTGGTCCACAACACTAAATCCAACACAAAATCCCACCACTGCTCTCTGTCCTGAACCACAATAAGCTGGTCCACAACACAAAATCCAACACAAAATCCCACCACTGCTCTCTGTCCTGAACCACAATAAGCTGGTCCACAACACAAAATCCAACACAAAATCCCACCACTGCTCTCTGTCCTGAACCACAATAAGCCCGTCCACAACACAAAATCCAACACAAAATCCCACCACTGCTCTCTGTCCTGAACCACAATAAGCCGGTCCACAACACAAAATCCAACACAAAATCCCACCACTGCTCTCTGTCCTGAACCACAATAAGCCGGTCCACAACACAAAATCCAACACAAAATCCCACCACTGCTCTCTGTCCTGAACCACAATAAGCCGGTCCACAACACAAAATCCAACACAAAATCCCACCACTGCTCTCTGTCCTGAACCACAATAAGCCGGTCCACAACACAAAATCCAACACAAAATCCCACCACTGCTCTCTGTCCTGAACCACAATAAGCCGGTCCACAACACAAAATCCAACACAAAATCCCACCACTGCTCTCTGTCCTGAACCACAATAAGCCGGTCCACAACACAAAATCCAACACAAAATCCCACCACTGCTCTCTGTCCTGAACCACAATAAGCTGGTCCACAACACAAAATCCAACACAAAATCCCACCACTGCTCTCTGTCCTGAACCACAATAAGCCGGTCCACAACACAAAATCCAACACAAATCCCACCACTGCTCTCTGTCCTGAACCACAATAAGCTGGTCCACAACACAAATCCAACACAAAATCCCACCACTGCTCTCTGTCCTGAACCACAATAAGCGTCCACAACACAAAATCCAACAAATCACATGTTGTCTGAACCCAATAAGCGGTCCCACACTCAATCCCCAGGCTTCTGTCTGACCATAAGCGGTCCACACCAATCCAACCAATCACATGTTTGTCTGAACACAATAAGCCGGCCACAACACAAAATAAACAAATCATGTTCTGTCTAACACAATAAGGTCCACACCAAAATCAACATACCCACTGTTTGCCTGCAATAAGCGGTCCAAAACACAAATCCAACACAAAATCCCACCACTGCTCTCTGTCCTGAACCACAATAAGCGGTCCACAACACAAAATCCAACACAAATCCCACCACTGCTCTCTGTCCTGAACCACAATAAGCGGTCACAACACAAAATCCAACACAAATCCCACACTGCTCTCTGTCGACCACAATAAGCGGTCCACAACACAACCACACAAATCCACATGCTCTCTGTCTGAACACAATAAGCCGTCCACAACACAAAATCCAAACAAAATCCCACCACTGCTCTCTGTCCTGAACCACAATAAGCCGGTCCACAACACAAAATCCAACACAAATCCCACCTGCTCTTGTCTGAACCACATAAGCGTCCACAACACAAATCCAACAAAAATACATGCTCTCTGTCCTGAACACAATAAGCGGTCCACAACACAAAATCCAACACAAAATCCCATGCTCTCTGTCCTGAACCACAATAAGCGGTCCACAACACAAAATCCAACACAAATCCACCACTGCTCTCTGTCTGAACCACATAAGCCGTCCACAACACAAAATCCACACAAAATCCACACTGCTTCTGTCTGACAATAGCCGGTCACAAACAAAATCCAACACAAAATCCCACCACTGCTCTTGTCTGAACACAATAAGCGTCCAAACACAAATCAACACAAAATCCCACCATGCTCTTGTCTGAACCACAATAAGCGGTCCACAACACAAAATCCACAAAATCCACATGCTCCTGTCCTGAACACAATAAGCGGTCCACAACACAAATCCAACACAAAATCCACCATGCTCTCTGTCCTGAACCACAATAAGGGTCACAACACAAATCCAACACAAATCCACACTGCTCTCTGTCCTGAACCACAATAAGCGGTCCACAACACAAATCCAACACAAAATCCCACCACTGCTCTCTGTCCTGAACCACAATAAGCGGTCACAACACAAAATCCAACACAAAATCCCACCACTGCTCTCTGTCCTGAACCACAATAAGCCGGTCCACAACCAACACAAATCCCACCACTGCTCTCTGTCCTGACCCACAATAAGCGGTCCACAACACAAAATCCAACACAAATCCCACCACTGCTCTCTGTCCTGAACCACAATAAGCGTCCACAACACAAATCCACACAATCCCACATGCTCTCTGTCCTGAACACAAAAGCCGTCCACAACACAAAATCCAACACAAAATCCCACACTGCTCTCTGTCCTGAACCACAATAAGCGGTCCACAACACAAAATCCAACACAATCCCACCATGCTCTCTGTCCTGAACCACAATAGCCGGTCACAACACAAATCAACAAAAATCCACCACTGCTCTCTGTCCTGACCACAATAAGCGGTCCACAACACAAATCCAACACAAAATCCACCACTGCTCTCTGTCCTGAACCACAATAAGCGGTCCACAACACAAAATCCAACACAAAATCCACCACTGCTCTCTGTCCTGAACCACAATAGCGGTCCCAACACAAAATCCAACACAAAATCCACACTGCTCTCTGTCCTGACCACAATAAGCGGTCACAACAATCACAAAATCCCACACTGCTCTCTGTCCTGAACCACAATAAGCGGTCCACAACACAAAATCCAACACAAAATCCCACCACTGCTCTCTGTCTGAACACATAAGCGGTCCACAACAACACAAAATCCACCACTGCTCTCTGTCTGAACCACAATAAGCCGTCCACACACAAATCAACACAAAATCCCACCACTGCTCTCTGTCCTGAACCACAATAAGCCGGTCAAACACAAAATCCAACACAAAATCCCACCACTGCTCTCTGTCCTGAACACAATAAGCGTCCACCAACACAAAATCCACACTGCTCTCTGTCCTGAACCACAATAAGCGTCCACAACACAAAATCACACAAATCCCACCATGCTCTCTGTCTGAACCACATAAGCGTCACAACAAATCAACAAAAATCCCACCATGTCTCTGTCTGACCACAAAAGCCGGTCCAACACAAATCCACACAAATCCACCACTGCTCTCTGTCCTGAACACAATAAGCGTCACAACACAAAATCCACACAATCCCTGCTCTCTTCTGAACAAATAAGCGGTCCACACAAAACAACACAAATCCCACATGCTCTCTGTCCTGAACACAATAGCGGTCACAACACAAAAAATCCACACTGCTCTCGTCCTGAACCACAATAAGCTGGTCCACAACACAAAATCCAACACAAAAATCCCACCACTGCTCTCTGTCCTGAACCACAATAAGCTGGTCCACAACACAAAATCCAAACACAAAATCCACCACTGCTCTCTGTCCTGAACCACAATAACCGTCCCACCACAAAATCACGCCACCAACACAAAATCCACACCACAACACAAATCCCACCACTGCTCTCTGTCCTGAACCACAATAAGCCGGTCCAACAACACAAAATCCAACACAAAATCCCACCACTGCTCTCTGTCCTGAACCACAATAAGCCGTCCACAACCAAAATCCAACACAAATCCCACCACTGCTCTCTGTCCTGAACCACAATAAGCCGGTCCACCAACCACAAAATCCAACACAAAAATCCCACCACATGCTCCCTCTGTCCTGAACCACAATAAGCCGTCCACAACACAAAATCCAACACAAAAATCCCACACTGCTCTCTGTCCTGAACCACATAAGCCTGGTCCACAACACAAAAATCCAACACAAAATCCCACCACTGCTCTCTGTCCTGAACCACAATAAGCCGGTCCACAACACAAAATCCACACCAAAATCCCACACTGCTCTCTGTCCTGAACCCACAATAAGCCTGTCCACAACACAAAATCCAACACAAAAACCACCACTGCTCTCTGTCCTGAACCACAATAAGCCGGTCACAAAAATCCAACACAAAATCCCACCACTGCTCTCTGTCCTGAACCACAATAAGCCGGTCCACCACACAAAATCCAACACAAAATCCCACCACTGCTCTCTGTCCTGAACCACAATAAGCTGGTCCACAACACAAAATCCAACACAAAATCCCACCACTGCTCTCTGTCCTGAACCACAATAAGCCGGTCCACAACACAAAAATCCAACACAAAATCCCACCACTGCTCTCTGTCCTGAACCACAATAAGCCGGTCCACAACACAAAATCCAACACAAAATCCCACCACTGCTCTCTGTCCTGAACCACAATAAGCTGGTCCACAACACAAAATCCAACACAAAATCCCACCACTGCTCTCTGTCCTGAACCACAATAAGCTGGTCCACAACACAAATCTCTCTGCTGTTCTAATATCATCTTCACATTTACTCCTGCCTCTAGGTTATACTGAGACTGGAAATGTAATGTCTGACACTGCAGTGTATTTTGTAAATATGTATGACTTTTCGTATTTCTAATTGTATTTGTCCCAAATTAGCTGTAATATTCGAAGCTGGAATGGCTCAAAATAATTGAATAACTAATTAGATTGTAATAACTACGTATATTATTGTTATTGCATGTAATGTGATTTGAACAGGGTCACGTGTAGGTCGCTGCTTCAGGTGCCCTTTGCATTATTGCATAGTTTATTCAGTAATTCAATAATTATGACCGGTTTCTGCTAAACCTGTGTATAACGAAGTATACGTTTATTATATTTCATGCGTGATTACAGCTGTACTAATGAAGTGTGCAGGTCGTTACTGTGACACACGGACTGAGCAGTCTGGGTTCGAGTACCGGCAGGGACAGCACAGTTTTGTGTTCACCAGTGTACACTTTGGCTCTGGGATTAACACAGTATCGAGGATAATGTGGCCGGAGCGTGAAGCTTTTCAGTCAAGTACGTCTAGTGTTGAGATCAAGAATGAATGAAATTTACCTTCACTCCGCCATACTCTTTCATGGCACCGTGCTTAATAAAGCACATGGACAAGGTGTCCATTATTATTATTATTATTATTATTATTATTATTATTATTATTATTATTATTATTATTATTAATTAATAATAATAATAATAATATTATTATTATTATATTAATTATTTATTATTTATTATTGTTATTATTATTTATTATTATTATTATTATTATTATTATTATTATTATTACTATTATTATGTATTAATGCCTTTCCTAGGACGCACAACACTCCTGTTCTTATATGTGACCTTCAGATTGATTGACTAACTAATCAACCAATCAACCAACTAACTAACCAACTAAGTAACTGAGTAAGTAATTAAATAACTGAACTGAGGATAGGCCCTTTATGAGAAGCTGGCAGTGGCTTAGCTACTCAACATATTGACAGTAAATATAAAACCGAAATGTTCGTGATCTCGTTCACAAAAGTCGCCAGTGGCCCTTTCTCTGATCGCGGTGTGTGCAGTCACAATCGTGACGTCAGATCGCGGTGTGTGCAGTCACAATCGTGACGTCATATCCTGATCGCGGTGTGTGCAGTCACAATCGTGACGTCATATCCTGATCGCGGTGTGTGCAGTCACAATCGTGACGTCATATCCTGATCGCGGTGTGTGCAGTCACAATCGTGACGTCATATCCTGATCGCGGTGTGTGCAGTCACAATCGTGACGTCATATCCTGATCGCGGTGTGTGCAGTCACAATCGTGACGTCATATCCTGATCGCGGTGTGTCAAGTACATCGTACGTTCATTACTCCTTTAAGTTGCATTACAATACTTTTTTTCTCGCTCGATTTCCACGGATCTTTGTGATTTCGAATTCAAAATGAACGTTGGGTGATTTCAAATAAATTTTGATCTGTTGTTTTAGTAATTCGTGTTAGAGATCGAAATTTGGTCCCGATATGCCACGTTCTTCACCGTCTCGCAACTTACAGTCACTATCCACCTCAGTCGCAGTGTACAACCACAAAGCAAGCCTTCAGTTTCATAAGTCTTTGTTTTGCAAAACAACACATTTTTCCCTGTCCACGCCATGAAGGCGTATAGGGAAAGCGGAGGTACAGCACCAGCCGTTCTTAACCTCAACATCGGACGGAAGTCGTCAGCTTCACGCCCTGGCCGCTTTACCCCAGGGACGAAGCCCCTGGCACCCATTGAATACGAGGTTGTGTGGGCCCCATAGCCGGTTTTTTTGTACGGGTGTGAAACTTGGTCTGTCACACTGAGGGAGGAACATAGGCTGAGGGTGTTCGAGAATAGGGTGCTGAGGGGGATATTTGGGTCTAAGAGGGACGGGGTAACGGGGGAGTGGAGAAGACTACATAACGAGGAACTTAATGATCTGTACTGATCACCAAATATTATTCGGGTGATCAAATGAAGAAGAATGAGGTAGGCGAGGCATGTAGCATGTATGGGGGAGGGGAGAGGTGCATACAGGATTTTGGTGGGGAGACCTGAGGGAAGGAGACCACTTGGAAGACCCAGGCGTAGATGGGAGGATAATATTAAAATTGATCTTCAAGAAGTGGGATGGGGGGCATGGACTGGATTGATCTGGCTCAGGATAGGGACAGGTGGCGGGCTGTTGTGAATGCGGTAATGAATCTTCTGGTTACATAAAACGCGGGGAATTTCTTGACTAGCTGACGACCTGTTAGCTTCTCAAGAAGGACTGTGCTACATGGAGTTAGTTAGTTAGTTAGTAGTGTGCTCACATCTATGTCCGCTCTGTTGGTCCCCACGCAGTGCCATATACTCGTCACTGTACGTCCCCACTCAGTTTGCTCACATCTATGTCCGCTCTATTGGTCCCCACGCAGTGCCATATACTCGTCACTGTACGTCCCCACTCAGTTAGTGTGCTCACATCTATGTCCGCTCTATTGGTCCCCACGCAGTGCCATATACTCGTCACTGTACGTCCCCACTCAGTTTGCTCACATCTATGTCCGCTCTATTGGTCCCCACGCAGTTGCCATATACTCGTCACTGTACGTCTCAAACTCAGTTAGTTAGTGTGCTCACATCTATGTCCGCTCCATTGGTCCCCACGCAGTGCCATATACTCGTCACTGTACGTCCCACTCAGTTTGCTCACATCTATGTCCGCTCTATTGGTCCCACCCATCGCAGTGCCATATACTCGCTCACTGTTGACGTCCCCACTCAGTTAGTTTGCTCACATCTATGTCGCGTCTATTGGCCCACTACGCAGTGCCATACTCGTCACTCTACGCCCACTCAGTTAGTGTACTCACATCTATGTCCGCTCTGTTGGTCCCCACGTAGTGCCATATACTCGTCACTGTACGTCTCCACTCAGTTAGTGTGCTCACATCTATGTCCGCTCTATTGGTCCCCACGCAGTGCCATATACTCGTCACTGTACGTCTCCACTCAGTTAGTTAGTGTGCTCACATCTATGTCCGCTCTATTGGTCCCCACGCAGTGCCATATACTCGTCACTGTACGTCCCCACTCATTTAGCGTGCTAACATCTATGTCCGCTCTGTTGGTCCCCACGCAGTGCCTTATACTCGTCACTGTACGTCCCCACTCAGTTAGTTTGCTCACATTTATGTCTGCTCTGTTGGTCCCCACGCAGTGCCACATACTCGTCACTGTACGTCCCCACTCAGTTAGTTAGTGTGCTCACATCTATGTCCGCTCTATTGGTCCCCACGCAGTGCCATATACTCGTCACTCTACGTCCCCACTCAGTTAGTGTGCTCACATCTATGTCCGCTCTGTTGGTCCCCACGCAGTGCCACACACTCGTCACTGTACGTCCCCACTCAGTGTCTCACATCTATGTCCGCTCTGTTGGTCCCCACGCAGTGCCAGTCACACTCGTCACTGTACGCCCCCACTCAGTTAGTGTCTCACATCTATGTCCGCTCTGTTGGTCCCCACGCAGTGCCACACACTCGTCACTGTACGTCCCCACTCAGTGTCTCACATCTATGTCCGCTCTGTTGGTCCCCACGCAGTGCCAGTCACACTCGTCACTGTACGCCCCCATTCAGTTAGTGTCTCACATCTATGTCCGCTCTGTTGGTCCCCACGCAGTGCCACACACTCGTCACTGTACGTCCCCACTCAGTTAGTGTCTCACATCTATGTCCGCCTGTTGGTCCCCACGCAGTGCCAGACACACTCGTCACTGTACGCCCCCACTCAGTTAGTGTCTCACATCTATGTCCGCTCTGTTGGTCCCCACGCAGTGCCACACACTCGTCACTGTACGTCCCCACTCAGTTAGTGTCTCACATCTATGTCCGCTCTGTTGGTCCCCACGCAGTGCCAGTCACACTCGTCACTGTACGCCTCCACTCAGTTAGTGTCTCACATCTATGTCCGCTCTGTTGGTCCCCACGCGGTGCCACACACTCGTCACTGTACGTCCCCACTCAGTTAGTGTCTCACATCTATGTCCGCTCTGTTGGTCCCCACGCAGTGCCAGTCACACTCGTCACTGTACGCCCCCACTCAGTTAGTGTCTCACATCTATGTCCGCTCTGTTGGTCCCCACGCAGTGCCACACACTCGTCACTGTACGTCCCCACTCAGTTAGTGTCTCACATCTATGTCCGCTCTGTTGGTCCCCACGCAGTGCCACATACTCGTCACTGTACGCCCCCACTCAGTTAGTGTCTCACATCATGTCCGCTCTGTTGGTCCCCACGCAGTGCCAGTCACACTCGTCACTGTACGTCCCCACTCAGTTAGTGTCTCACATCATGTCCGCTCTGTTGGTCCCCACGCAGTGCCAGTCACACTCGTCACTGTACGTCCCCACTCAGTTAGTGTCTCACATCTATGTCCGCTCTGTTGGTCCCCACGCAGTGCCAGTCACACTCGTCACTGTACGCCCCCACTCAGTTAGTGTCTCACATCTATGTCCGCTCTGTTGGTCCCCACGCAGTGCCACATACTCGTCACTGTACGTCCCCACTCAGTTAGTGTCTCACATCTATGTCCGCTCTGTTGGTCCCCACGCAGTGCCAGTCACACTCGTCACTGTACGCCCCCACTCAGTTAGTGTCTCACATCTATGTCCGCTCTGTTGGTCCCCACGCAGTGCCAGTCACACTCGTCACTGTACGCCTCCACTCAGTTAGTGTCTCACATCTATGTCCGCTCTGTTGGTCCCCACGCGGTGCCACACACTCGTCACTGTACGTCCCCACTCAGTTAGTGTCTCACATCTATGTCCGCTCTGTTGGTCCCCACGCAGTGCCAGTCACACTCGTCACTGTACGCCCCCACTCAGTTAGTGTCTCACATCTATGTCCGCTCTGTTGGTCCCCACGCAGTGCCACATACTCGTCACTGTACGTCCCCACTCAGTTAGTGTCTCACATCTATGTCCGCTCTGTTGGTCCCCACGCAGTGCCAGTCACACTCGTCACTGTACGCCCCCACTCAGTTAGTGTCTCACATCATGTCCGCTCTGTTGGTCCCCACGCAGTGCCAGTCTCACTCGTCACTGTACGCCCCCACTCAGTTAGTGTGCTCACATCTATGTCCGCTCTGTTGGTCCCCACGCAGTGCCACATACTCGTCACTGTACGCCCCCACTCAGTTAGTGTCACTTCATGTCCGCTCTGTTGGTCCCCACGCAGTGCCAGACACACTCGTCACTGTACGCCCCCACTCAGTTAGTATCTCACATCTATGTCCGCTCTTTTGGTCCCCACGCAGTGCCACATACTCGTCACTGTACGCCCCCACTCAGTTAGTGTCTCACATCATGTCCGCTCTGTTGGTCCCCACGCAGTGCCAGACACACTCGTCACTGTATGCCCCCACTCAGTTAGTGTGCTCACATCTATGTCCGCTCTGTTGGTCCCCACGCAGTGCCACATACTCGTCTCTGTACGCCCCCACTCAGTTAGTGTGCTCACATCTATGTCCGCTCTGTTGGTCCCCACGCAGTGCCACACACTCGTCACTGTACGCCCCCACTCAGCACCTGTTTGCTATGCATTTGATTTACACTTGGCCAGGTGGTGGCGAGAGGAAGTCAGACCCACGCCAAAGAAATTTAAAGTCGTGTGCCAAAATTTTTAATTATGTTTAAAGGAAAATATTCATATCAGCCATGCATAAAGGACATGTACCGGTACACTGTGCTGGACCTTAGCCAAGTCGTATGTGTTGGTTGTGGGTTTGCGAATAAATGAGACCAGCACTGAAATATCGAGTAATTTTAGATCACGTATAAAAAACTTAAAGCATCTCAGCCCACTCCATGCAGCAGAGTTCTTCTCACGAACCTAAAATTTCCTCACCTAGTCGATAAATTCCCCGCATTTCATGTAACCCGAGAGTTCATTACCGTGTTCACAACAGCACGTCACTTTTTCATAACCTGAGAAAAACTAATCCAGTCCGCGTCCCAATCTTCTTTAAGACCCATTTTAATATTATGCTCCCATCAAAGCTTAGGTCTTTCAAGTGGTCTCTTGCCTTAAGTTACCCCCACCAAAACCCGTATAAATTTCTCTTCTTCGCCATACATGCCTCACGCCCCGTCCATCTTATTCTCCTTGATCTGATCATCTGAATAACAAATGGCGACAAACACCGCAAAATTAAATCAACCCACTCCTGTATATACAGGGTGTATCTAAAAAATGCTTGGAGAAATTCAGTGGTGAATTCTCCAAACCAAAACAAGGAAAAAAGGTCGTATCAATATACGAATGCATAAGTATGTTCGCAGACACTTGCTACTCGAGGTATAACCTCAAGTTTGTCCGACCTCAGTACTTAAGATTTTTATCTACGGGGGCACTTACAAACCCTATTGTGTTGAGCTCTAATTGAAAATGAAGAGACACTTCACCAACGCGTTTTTTTATGCCTGTCAATCCATTCGCAACCGCCGCGGGGCCTTTGAAATGGGGCGACACTCCATGATCAGACGTGTCCAAGAGTGCAGTGATAAGGTTGGAGGATATTTTGAGTGTTTGTTGTGAATTGTAACTTTATAAACGATAAGAACTCAACAGTTACTAAACTGGGAGCGTGTATTCTAAACGTGTTGTCAGCTGTAAGTACAATATTACATTAGTTAACCTTTTACAGCCTAACGGCTACTTGATACATCAACAGTTTTAACATTCACAAATTCTACATTCTGCCCAACTGTATTTATGTGTATTGTGTTTATATTACAGCAAACAGCGACTTTTGCCTTATATAACATAAATTGATTTGTTTTTGTAACCGAGATGAAAAGTGTTTACTGCGCGGTACGGACTGGGTCTTTAAATGAAACAGTTTACGCTTCGTCTTTAAAGGGTTAAGGCATTTGTTGTTGAATGTAATCTTTCAATTAAACTTCAAAAACCACTCATTTCTAGACATAAATGTATAAGAACGTTTTTCTTTGTTTTGATGTCAAGGACTCATTCTTGAAGTTAGTCCAAGAATTTTAGATACACCCTGTATATATACAGGGTTTATGTGTAATTATGTTTAATCTGTGATGTATTTAATTCGGTGAAATTATCTACAGCATTCGAAAAGCCATTTGTGCCATCGTGTGCGTGCGTGCGTGTGTGTGCGTGTGTCTGCGAGTTATAATAACATATCCGATGTCTGCAATTGTGTCCGTAGTTAAAAAATTCTCCATTCATACTAAATTTAAATTGAAGTATAAAACTTACGGATTTTACTGTGATTATTTTATATTTCAATATCAGTTACAGATTCAAATTCTTTCCAAATAAAAAAAAAAAGATTTATTGAATTACAAAATGGAAGCCACAGAAATATATCACAATGCAAAATGTGACTGTACTATTTTTTTAGCCTACACGCCCAATTACATAAAACTCCATTGTACTGCAAAGAGCTTTAGAATGGGATTTGAGGTTTACATAGAGGTTTTTGTGAGGATTCTGCGATATGACTCTGTGTTGCTGGGTTAGGCGGGCACTACATTCGTTCGAAACGTCAGGAGGATCTATCCCAGTGATATGGCTTGAATCCTCAGCTTTAGCCAGCTGAATAAACAGGACAATGCAGTCCATGGAAGTGCATCAGGCTCACTAAGCGGTACAGAATGCAGTCAGTGTTTTGACGTCACTGCAACTGTCTCTCTCCCCTCAAAGAGGAGAATATACACTGAGGGCGTCTGAGAGCAGGGTACTGAGGGGAATAGTGGGGACGAAGGGGAAAGAAGGACGGAGAAATAACACGTAACAAATCAGCTGCGTCAGGATTGTCTTCTGAGGTGTAACGAAGTGTAATCTGGTAGAAATTTACTGACGTTTCGAAGGAAAGTACTTCCTGTATTGCCATGAAGATATAGGCAGTAGGTTCTTCCGAAACGTCACCAAATACCTAACAGACTACACGATAATAATCCTGAAGTCAATGTATTCAGAAATCAGCTACCGCAGAAGCTCACTCTTTCTAGTTCGGATTACCAAAGCCAAGCTGATAAAATGTGAATTTTCTTGGGCAAAGTCTTATTACACGGCCTCCTTCGGAACCCAGGCGTAGGCCCTATTTTATAATATTGAAATGTGTTATAGAAATGCACTGGTATAATGTACCTAGTATAGCAACCCATGCCGGTTCAAGTGGCCGCGCGGTCTAAGGCGTGGGTCTGCGGTCACTGGCTTAATGGGATTGCGGGTTCGAATCCCGACAGAGGCATGGATGTCTCTCTCTTGTGATTGTTGTCAGGTAGAGGTCTCTGCGACTGGCTGATCACTCGTCCAGAGGAGTCCTACCGTGTGTAGTGTGTCTGAGTGTGATCGTGAAGCCTCGATAATGAGGAGGCCTAGGCCCCCCAAGGGGTTGTTGCAGCATGAGGAACAAATAACAACCCATTCTTAAGACTCTGAGGCTTGGAATTTGTCTAAATAATATGAATAAATTCGGTTCGTTCGTCGCAGAAAACACACTGCTTCTCCATTACATAGATGATGTGTTTAATGTGGTTTAGGGCAATAGTTGCAGTTAATTCTATAGATCGCACTAGACAGGGGATTGATAACCTGCGGGTCGGTAGTTCGGTTATGGCAGGTCTGCACGATCGTCTTCAAGAAACTGGAACTTTCTCGTAGACACGTGTATTTCTACACGTGGTTTGATGAAAAGAATGTTGCTGATTGGTCATCTGACACGCTGCACAGTGGCTAGTGGGCTGTGCAGAGCTAGCAGATGTCTGTTTTACCGACGGCAGTGCAATAAATGAAGTCTAGCCTGCAGTCAGTGTTTCTGTTTGTACTGATGGCAGAGCATTGTTTGGCTTTTGTGTCAGAGTGTAGGAATTAATCAGGAGGTCAAATTACTTTATTACGTCCTACATAGGGAGCAGGTATGCACCCAGAATTTTCATTGGGGGGGTAGGGGCTGACCCTGAAGCTATATATATATAATTTTTGTTTGAGTTTAAAAATTATGTTATAAAAATCATGTTATAAGTATAACATAACTGTCTGCAACTGCATTTATATACATATATATATAACTACATGTTCCGTCACTCAATCACTGTGTCCTATCTTGTTGTTTTTTAAATTCTATTAATTTATTTTTCAAAATCCTAATGTACTGTCATCAGCTGATTTCAGTGGCTGATTTCAGCTGAAGGGTAAATCACGTAAAGCTTTTTTTTATCACAATATCGACAAAATCTGTTTTTTAAATTTCGTTTTTCGGAGGTTTGGGGGGGAGGCTGCAGTCCGGTAGCCCCCCCCCCTTGGGTGCGCCCCTGATAGAGAGAATCTTGTTGATGGGAAACTCTCGGAGGAGATCGATATTGCAATTGAAGAGGTCACTAAAACTGTAAATTTTAGAAAAATCATTTCTTTAAACTACAGGAAGTTCAGCCGACTGTGTTCCGATAATTGTCCCTGTCATTCCGAATAGAGGTGACTGTCACGAGGACACACCCTGTAACAAGGTCACAACACAGTTCATTTGCTAACCCTAAGCTACTCAAATTGCAAGCGGCTAACAGAACCAGTCTATGAGTCAGACGTACCTGCCGGCAACAACAGACTGAATGTTTGAATGCAATCAGACAGTGACCGGCCAGCAAAAGTCGGCAGAACTGAAACTGCGGAAGGGAAAAACAGACGAAAACACGATTGAATCGTTCGCGATATTAGACTTGTTGCTGGGAGAAAATGATACTTGAAGTTTCTGACGGATAAATTGTTATTGTGGAACGTTTGTGAGAACTAGCTGCTGACTGCAATGGCTGCAACCCGGAGGAGCCAGTAAATACACGTGGGTGTGCACGTAAATACACGTGGGTGTGCACGTAAATACACTTGGGTGTGCACGTAAATACACGTGGGTGTGAACGTAAATACACGTGGGTGTGAACGTAAATACACGTGGGTGTGAACGTAAATACACGTGGGTGTGAACGTAAATACACGTAGGTGTGAACGTAAATACACTTGGGTGTGAACGTAAATACACGTGGGTGTGCAGGTAAATACACGTGGGTGTGCAGGTAAATACACGTGGGTGTGCACGTAAATACACGTGGGTGTGCACCTAAATACACGTGGGTGTGAAAGTAAATACACGTGGGTGTGAACGTAAATACACGTGGGTGTGCACGTAAATACACTTGGGTGTGCACGTAAATATACGTGGGTGTGCACGTAAATACACGTGGGTGTGCACGTAAATACACGTGGGTGTGCGCGTAAATACACGTGGGTGTGCACATAAATACACGTGGGTGTGCACGTAAATACACTTGGGTGTGCACGTAAATACACGTGGGTGTGAACGTAAATACACGTGGGTGTGCACGTAAATACACTTGGGTGTGCACGTAAATACACGTGGGTGTGCGCGTAAATACACGTGGGTGTGCACGTAAATACACGTGGGTGTGCGCGTAAATACACGTGGGTGTGCGCGTAAATACACGTGGGTGTGCGCGTAAATACATGTGGGTGTGCACGTAAATACACGTGGGTGTGCGCGTAAATAAACGTGGGTGTGCGCGTAAATACACGTGGATGTGCACGTAAAAGATTGGCTCATGACGTTTCAACAACACGTTACCGAGATTAAAACTGCGCTGCAATTCTCGGCAACACAAAATGACTCAGCGCTTTTTTTTACATCAAAGAGAAAAAAAGGAAAATTTAATCCTGGGAAATGATTTTCTGAAGATTTGGCTACTCTTTTCAACAAGCTACTTCCGTGAAGCACAGTCCGAGCTCTTACTGTCACAAGCACTAAGATTCGAAGCCGATTGCAACGAGAGGATGAATTAAGATGCGGCCTAGCGAACACAGTGCCACAGTCTGAAGAACTTTGAGAGCTTTTGCATTAATGTGGGCTAACTGTAGCTTTGTGCTGCTGTTCTGATATTTTGACTTTCGAAAATTATTGTGTACTGCCAACTAATAAACCAGGGGTGGCCAAACTTGCCTAACGTAAGAGCCACATACGATAAACTTCAGACGTTTCAGAGCCGCAAGACATGAACGAATATCACACACACGTTTTTATTGTTACACGCACATTTTGTTACAAAAATTCTTAAACATATTTACTCACCATGAACATTAAACTTACGTTTTAATCCAGCGGACTCTCAGTTTATACCGGTAAATAATTATGATGCTTGAAAATTTTTTATTTACCCTTTATATAAATTGTAATGCAAAACGGAGCTCAGCCAACATATTTCCGCGAGCCGCACATTATATGTCAAAGAGCCGCATGTGGCTCGCGAACCGCGGTTTGGTTATCCCTGTAATAAACTAATTGTTAATCCCATTTATTGTAACTATTTTGTATAAGCACGCAATTTGCTGAGTTTTGGTGATATTTTAATAATAATAATAATAATAATAATAATAATAATAAACGTAAAGTTCTGCAACAGAAAATAAATTGTTTGTTAATTCGAAAGTGAACTATGGATCAGCAAGCTGCATTCCAGACTTAATCTGTGTCTCGCCCGATACACTTTAAGTATCCCTAAGGACTCCAGTGCCTTCATATTCAGGGGTGTTGATCACATCTAGACCCTTGAAGTAGACGGCACTATGGTCTTTCGAAACGTCGGGAACCAATTACCCTGTGACGCAGAGTCACATCCCAGAAGAACGGATTTCTCGACAACATCGCTCTGAAGACACCATTATTCGCTACGTAGATCTGTCCTGGACACAAATAGGCTGCTTCGACAAAACGCAGTCTTCTTCGTGTTAAATCAGTTGCTACATGTGTAACTGTATGTGCATGCTACATGTGTAACCGCGGTCGTTCTGTGTGCATGCTGCAGGTATGACGATGCAGTCGCTAGGCAACTTGCTGGACGGTTGATGTCGCGGCAGACGGACGGGTTTTTGTCTTTAGCGTGGGGTCTAGATCGTGTGTGGAGCGCAGCTAGCGTGGGGTCTAGATCGTGTGTGGAGCGCAGCTAGCGTGGGGTCTAGATCGTGTGTGGAGCGCAGCTAGCGTGGGGTCTAGATCGTGTGTGGAGCGCAGCTAGCGTGGGGTCTAGATCGTGTGTGGAGCGCAGCTAGCGTGGGGTCTAGATCGTGTGTGGAGCGCAGCTAGCGTGGGGTCTAGATCTTGTGTGGAGCGCAGCTAGCGTGGGGTCTAGATCTTGTGTGGAGCGCAGCTAGCGTGGGGTCTAGATCGTGTGTGGAGCGCAGCTAGGGTGGGGTCTAGATCTTCTGTGGAGCGCAGCTAGCGTGGGGTCTAGATCTTGTGTGGAGCGCAGCTAGCGTGGGGTCTAGATCGTGTGTGGAGCGCAGCTAGGGTGGGGTCTAGATCTTGTGTGGAGCGCAGCTAGCGTGGGGTCTAGATCTTGTGTGGAGCGCAGCTAGCTTGGGTCTAGATCGTGTGTGGAGCGCAGCTAGTGTGGGGTCTAGATCTTGTGTGGAGCGCAGCTAGCGTGGGGTCTAGATCTTGTGTGGAGCGCAGCTAGCGTGGGGTCTAGATCTTGTGTGGAGCGCAGCTAGGTGGGGTCTAGATCGTGTGTGGAGCGCAGCTAGCGTGGGGTCTAGATCTTGTGTGGAGCGCAGCTAGCGTGGGGTCTAGATCTTGTGTGGAGCGCAGCTAGCGTGGGGTCTAGATCTTGTGTGGAGCGCAGCTAGCGTGGGGTCTAGATCTTGTGTGGAGCGCAGCTAGGGTGGGGTCTAGATCTTGTGTGGAGCGCAGCTAGCGTGGGGTCTAGATCGTGTGTGGAGCGCAGCTAGGTGGGGTCTAGATCTTGTGTGGAGCGCAGCTAGCGTGGGGTCTAGATCTTGTGTGGAGCGCAGCTAGCGTGGGGTCTAGATCTTTGTGGAGCGCAGCTAGCGTGGGGTCTAGATCTTGTGTGGAGCGCAGCTAGCGTGGGGTCTAGATCTTGTGTCGAGCGCAGCTAGCGTGGGGTCTAGATCTTGTGTGGAGCGCAGCTAGCGTGGGGTCTAGATCTTGTGTGGAGCGCAGCTAGCGTGGGTCTAGATCTTGTGTGGAGCGCAGCTAGCGTGGGGTCTAGATCTTGTGTGGAGCGCAGCTAGCGTGGGGTCTAGATCTTGTGTGGAGCGCAGCTAGCGTGGGGTCTAGATCTTGTGTGGAGCGCAGCTAGCGTGGGGTCTAGATCTTGTGTGGAGCGCAGCTAGCGGGGTCTAGATCTTGTGTGGAGCGCAGCTAGGTGGGTCTAGATCTGTGTGGAGCGCAGCTAGCGTGGGGTCTAGATCTTGTGTGGAGCGCAGCTAGCGTGGGGTCTAGATCTTGTGTGGAGCGCAGCTAGCGTGGGGTCTAGATCTTGTGTGGAGCGCAGCTAGCGTGGGGTCTAGATCTTGTGTGGAGCGCAGCTAGCGTGGGGTCTAGATCGTGTGTGGAGGCAGCTAGCGTGGGGTCTAGATCGTGTGTGGAGCGCAGCTAGTGTGGGGTCTAGATCTTGTGTGGAGCGCAGCTAGGTGGGGTCTAGATCTTGTGTGGAGCGCAGCTAGCGTGGGGTCTAGATCTGTGTGGAGCGCAGCTAGCGTGGGGTCTAGATCTTGTGTGGAGCGCAGCTAGCGTGGGGTCTAGATCTTGTGTGGAGCGCAGCTAGCGTGGGGTCTAGATCTTGTGTGGAGCGCAGCTAGCGTGGGGTCTAGATCGTGTGTGGAGCGCAGCTAGGTGGGGTCTAGATCTTTGTGTGGAGCGCAGCTAGGTGGGGTCTAGATCTGTGTGGAGCGCAGCTAGCGTGGGGTCTAGATCGTGTGTGGAGCGCAGCTAGTGTGGGGTCTAGATCTTGTGTGGAGCGCAGCTAGGTGGGGTCTAGATCGTGTGTGGAGAGCAGCTAGTGTGGGGTCTAGATCGTGTGTGGAGCGCAGCTAGGTGGGGTCTAGATCTTGTGTGGAGCGCAGCTAGGTGGGGTCTAGATCTTGTGTGGAGCGCAGCTAGGTGGGGTCTAGATCTGTGTGGAGCGCAGCTAGCGTGGGGTCTAGATCTTGTGTGGAGCGCAGCTAGGTGGGGTCTAGATCTGTGTGGAGCGCAGCTAGGTGGTCTAGATCGTGTGGAGGCTGTCTATGCCGTGGTCTTATGTCTTAGTGTGGAGGCAGCTATGTGGTCTAGATCTTTGTGAGCGCATCTAGCGTGGGGTCTAGATCTTGTGTGGAAACGCAGCTAGCTGGTTAATGTTGTGAGTGAGACTAGCGTGGGTTGTCTTTGTGAGCGCAGCTAGCTGGTCTAGATCTGTGTACGACGCAGCTACGTGGTCTAGACTTGTGTGAGTGCACGACTAGTCGTGGTCTAATTTGTAGTGAGCAGCTAGGTGGGTCTAGATTTGTGTGGAGCGCAGCTAGCGTGGGTCTAGATCGGTTGTGAGCGCAGCTTTAGTTTCCGTGGTTAGATCTGTGTGGAGAGCAGATAGTGTGGCTAGATTTGTGTGAGAGCCAGCTAGGTGGGTCTAATCTGTGTGGAGCGCAGCTAGGTGGGGTCTAGATCGTGTGTGGAGAGCAATAGCGTGGGGTTAATCTTGTGGGAAGCAGCTAGGTGGTCTAGATCTTGTGGAGGCAGCTAGTGGGTCTAGATCTGTGTGAGCGCAGTAGTCGTGGGTCTAGATCCTTAGTTGGAGCGCAGACAGGTGGGTTAATGTTGTGTAGCGCAGCTGTTAATCGCGTGGTTTGTTCACGTGCTAGATCTTTAAGAGCGAAGAGTATGTCACATTAAGTATCAGTCCGTACCGCGCAGTAAACACACTCCAGTCTCAGTTATACAACCAGTAGAGTTAATGTGTACAGTGAAATAATCGCTGTTTGTCTGAGATCCACATCAAAACACATAAATACAGTCCGTACCGCGCAGTAAATACACTCCGTCTCAGTTATACAAACCAGTCAGTTAATGTTGTACAGTGAAATAATCGCTGTTTGTTCTGAGATCCACACAAAACACATATCAGTGCGTACCGCGCAGTAAACACACTCCAGTCTCAGTTATACAAACCATCAGTTAATGTTGTACAGTGAAATATCGTGTTTGTTCTGAGATCCACACAAAACACATAAACACAGTCCGTACCGCGCAGTAAACACACTCCGTCTCAGTTACACAAACCAGTCAGTTAATGTTGTACAGTGAAATAATCGCTGTTTGTTCTGAGATCCACACAAAACACATAAACACAGTCCGTACCGCGCAGTAAACACACTCCGTCTCAGTTACACAAACCAGTCAGTTAAGTTGTACAGTGAAATAATCGCTGTTTGTTCTGAGATCCACAAAAACACATAATACAGTCCGTACCGCGCAGTAAACACACTCCATCTCAGTATACCAAACCAGTCAGTTAATGTTGTACAGTGAAATAATCGCTGTTTGTTCTGAGATCCACACAAAACACATAAATACAGTCCTGTACCGCGCAGTAAACACACTCCGTCTCAGTTTACACAAACCAGTCAGTTAATGTTGTACAGTGAAATAATCGCTGTTTGTTCTGAGATCCACACAAAACACATAAATACAGTCGTACCGCGCAGTAAACACACTCCATCTCAGTTATACAAACCATCAGTTAATGTTGTACAGTGAAATAATCGCTGTTTGTTCTGAGATCCACACAAAACACATAAATACAGTCCGTACCGCGCAGTAAACACACTCCATCTCAGTTATACAAAACAATCAGTTAATGCTGTACAGTGAAATAATCGCTGTTTGTTCTGAGATCCACACAAAACACATAAACACAGCCCGTACCGCGCAGTAAACACACTCCGTCTCAGTTACACAAACCAGTCAGTTAATGTTGTACAGTGAAATAATCGCTGTTTGTTCTGAGATCCACACAAATCACATAAATACAGTCCGTACCGCGCAGTAAACACACTCCGTCTCAGTTATACAAACCTGTCAGTTAATGCTGTACAGTGAAATAATCGCTGTTTGTTCTGAGATCCACAGAAAACACATAAATACAGTCCGTACCGCGCAGTAAACACACTCCGTCTCAGTTATACAAACCAGTCAGTTAATGCTGTACAGTGATATAATCGCTGTTTGTTCTGAGATCCACACAAACACATAAATACAGTCCGTACCGCGCAGTAAACACACTACGTCTCAGTTACACAAACCAGTCAGTTAATGTTGTACAGTGAAATAATCGCTGTTTGTTCTGAGATCCACACAAAACACATAAATACAGTCCGTACCGCGCAGTAAACACACTACGTCTCAGTTACACAAACCAGTCAGTTAATGTTGTACAGTGAAATAATCGCTGTTTGTTCTGAGATCCACACAAATCACATAAATACAGTCCGTACCGCGCAGTAAACACACTCCGTCTCAGTTATACAAACCTGTCAGTTAATGCTGTACAGTGAAATAATCGCTGTTTGTTCTGAGATCCACACAAAACACATAAATACAGTCCGTACCGCGCAGTAAACACACTCCGTCTCAGTTATACAAACCAGTCAGTTAATGCTGTACAGTGATATAATCGCTGTTTGTTCTGAGATCCACACAAAACACATAAATACAGTCCGTACCGCGCAGTAAACACACTACGTCTCAGTTACACAAACCAGTCAGTTAATGTTGTACAGTGAAATAATCGCTGTTTGTTCTGAGATCCACACAAAACACATAAATACAGTCCGTACCGCGCAGTAAACACACTACGTCTCAGTTACACAAACCAGTTAGTTAATGTTGTACAGTGAAATAATCGCTGTTTGTTCTGAGATCCACACAAAACACATAAATACAGTCCGTACCGCGCAGTAAACACACTACGTCTCAGTTACACAAACCAGTCAGTTAATGTTGTACAGTGAAATAATCGCTGTTTGTTCTGAGATCCACACAAAACACATAAATACAGTCCGTACCGCGCAGTAATCACACTACGTCTCAGTTACACAAACCAGTTAGTTAATGTTGTACAGTGAAATAATCGCTGTTTGTTCTGAGATCCACACAAAACACATAAATACAGTCCGTACCGCGCAGTAAACACACTACGTCTCAATTACACAAACCAGTCAGTTAATGTTGTACAGTGAAATAATCGCTGTTTGTTCTGAGATGCACACAAAACACATAAATACAGTCCGTACCGCGCAGTAAACACACTCCGTCTCAGTTATACAAACCAGTCAGTTAATGCTGTACAGTGAAATAATCGCTGTTTGTTCTGAGATCCACACAAAACACATAAATACAGTCCGTACCGCGCAGTAAACACACTCCGTCTCAGTTATACAAACCAGTCAGTTAATGTTGTACAGTGAAATAATCGCTGTTTGTTCTGAGATCCACACAAACACATAAATACAGTCCGTACCGCGCAGTAAACACACTCCGTCTCAGTTATACAAACCAGTCAGTTGATGCTGTACAGTGAAATAATCGCTGTTTGTTCTGAGATCCACACAAAACACATAAATACAGTCCGTACCGCGCAGTAAACACACTCCGTCTCAGTTATACAAACCAGTCAGTTGATGCTGTACAGTGAAATAATCGCTGTTTGTTCTGAGATCCACACAAAACACATAAATACAGTCCGTACCGCGCAGTAACACACTCCGTCTCAGTTATACAAACCAGTCAGTTAATGTTGTACAGTGAAATAATCGCTGTTTGTTCTGAGATCCACACAAAACACATAAATACAGTCCGTACCGCGCAGTAAACACACTCCGTCTCAGTTATACAAACCAGTCAGTTGATGTTGTACAGTGAAATAATCGCTGTTTGTTCTGAGATCCACACAAAACACATAAATACAGTCCGTACCGCGCAGTAAACACACTCCGTCTCAGTTATACAAACCAGTCAGTTGATGTTGTACAGTGAAATAATCGCTGTTTGTTCTGAGATCCACACAAAACACATAAATACAGTCCGTACCGCGCAGTAAACAGACTCCTTCTCAGTTATACAAACCAGTCAGTTAATGCTGTACAGTGAACTAATCGCTGTTTTTTCTGAGATCCACACAAAACACATAAATACACTGTGTGGGCAGAACGTAGAATTTGAGAATGTTAAACTTAATGGTACGTATAGTAACCACTGGGCTTAATGAAACCAGATACCAAGACATAACCAGCGACACCACTGCAATTGATTTCACGCTGTCTCTTACAAATTTTGAATCAAACTTTACAAAAACTCTGAGCTAATTAGCTTTGATATCCAGTTATAGCTCGGTGCCAGTGTAATTTCCTTATCCTTTGATAAAACAGGAAATTATTTGGGCGAAGCAGCGGTGAAAGTGAGAAGCATGTCCAAAGCTGTACTGTTGGAAGTGAGGGAATTGTATGCGGGTGACTGATACAGCAGCTGCTGCCATCTGTTTATTTTACATTATTTTTTTTCTAATAGACTCAAGTGTTCTGAGCTCCTGTTTTAAGATTTTATTCCCAAAATTAACCAATCGTAAGTCACAATATTGTCACTAATATTTCCCATGCTACGCCTACAAACAAACACACTAATCACACTCCAGTAGGTGACATATTCTCTTTCCAAAACCTATTGTTTATTATAACCAACGTCGCTGTGGAGACTTCAGGTTCGAATACCAACCCTGCAGAGAGATTAAGTAACTTGAAAACTAACTCACTAACTGAGGTACTCTTTTTCCAATGGCTCGACAGCCCCTTGGGGGCCTAAGCCACCTCATTTTTCGAGGCTTCACGATCACACTTTAGACACACCACACTCGGTAGGACTCCTCTGGACGAGTGATCAGCCCGACGCAGAGACTTCTACCTGACAACACACAACACTCACTACAGACAGACATCCATGCTTCCGGTGGGATTCGAACCCGCAATCCCAGTAAGCGAGTGGCCGTAGACCGACGCCTTAGACCGCGCGGCCACTGCGATCGGCTATATGACTTACTAGCTAACTAAACAACGAACTAACTAACTAACTAACTACCTGAATAACTGTACAGGACAGAGTCCTTATTAGAAATTTAAAATTTCTTAGCTAGTCAATAAATTCCCCACATTTTACGTGACCTAACAATTCATAACCGTGTTCACAAAAGCTGGCAGTCTGTCTCAATTACGAATCAGATAAACCAATTCCACAACGTTCTAGCATATTATTTGAACATCACTCTTAATATTATCCCCAAATACGACAACTGTGCCACATTTGTTAGTGTCATCCCCAAATACCACAACTGTGCCACTTTGTAAGTGCCGTCCCCAAATATCACAACTGTGCCACATTTGTTAGTGTCGTCCCCAAATATCACAACTGTGCCACATTTGTTAGTGTCGTCCCCAAATATCACTACTGTGCCACATTTGTTAGTGTCGTCCCCAAATATCACAACTGTGCCACATTTGTTAGTGTCCTCCCCAAATATCACAACTGTGCCACTTTGTTAGTGTCGTCCCCAAATATCACAACTGTGCCACATTTGTTAGTGTCCTCCCCAAATATCACAACTGTGCCACATCTGTTAGTGTCGTCCCCAAATGCGACAAATGTGCCACATTTGTTAGTGTCGTCCCCAAATATCACAACTGTGACACATTTGTTAGTGTCGTCCCCAAATATCACAACTGTGCCACATTTGTTAGTGTCCTCCCCAAATATCACAACTGTGCCACATCTGTTAGTGTCGTCCCCAAATGCGACAAATGTGCCACATTTGTTAGTGTCGTCCCCAAATATCACAACTGTGCCACATTTGTTAGTGTCGTCCCGAAATATCACAACTGTGCCACATTTGTTAGTGTCCTCCCCAAATATCACAACTGTGCCACTTTGTTAGTGTCGTCCCCAAGTATCACAACTGTGCCACATTTGTTAGTGTCGTCCCCAAATATCACAACTGTGCCACATTTGTTAGTGTCCTCCCCAAATATCACAACTGTGCCACATTTGTTAGTGTCGTCCCCAAATATCACAACTGTTCCACATTTGTTAGTGTCGTCCCCAAATATCACAACTGTGCCACATTTGTTAGTGTCGTCCCCAAATATCACAACTGTGCCACATTTGTTAGTGTCGTCCCCAAATATCACAACTGTGCCACATTTGTTAGTGTCCTCCCCAAATATCACAACTGTGCCACTTTGTTAGTGTCGTCCCCAAATATCACAACTGTGCCACATTTGTTAGTGTCCTCCCCAAATATCACAACTGTGCCACATCTGTTAGTGTCGTCCCCAAATGCGACAAATGTGCCACATTTGTTAGTGTCGTCCCCAAATATCACAACTGTGCCACATTTGTTAGTGTCGTCCCCAAATATCACAACTGTGCCACATTTGTTAGTGTCCTCCCCAAATATCACAACTGTGCCACATCTGTTAGTGTCGTTCCCAAATGCGACAAATGTGCCACATTTGTTAGTGTCGTCCCCAAATATCACAACTGTGCCACATTTGTTAGTGTCGTCCCGAAATATCACAACTGTGCCACATTTGTTAGTGTCCTTCCCAAATATCACAACTGTGCCACTTTGTTAGTGTCGTCCCCAAATATCACAACTGTGCCACATTTGTTAGTGTCGTCCCCAAATATCACAACTGTGCCACATTTGTTAGTGTCGTCCCGAAATATCACAACTGTGCCACATTTGTTAGTGTCCTCCCCAAATATCACTACTGTGCCACATTTGTTAGTGTCGTCCCCAAATATCACAACTGTGCCACATTTGTTAGTGTCGTCCCGAAATATCACAACTGTGCCACATTTGTTAGTGTCCTCCCCAAATATCACAACTGTGCCACATTTGTTAGTGTCCTCCCCAAATATCACAACTGTGCCACATTTGTTAGTGTCGTCCCCAAATATCACAACTGTGCCACATTTGTTAGTGTCCTCCCCAAATATCACAACTGTGCCACATTTGTTAGTGTCCTCCCCAAATATCACAACTGTGCCACATTTGTTAGTGTCCTCCCCAAATATCACAACTGTGCCACATTTGTTAGTGTCGTCCCCAAGTATCACAACTGTGCCACATTTGTTAGTGTCGTCCCCAAATATCACAACTGTGCCACATTTGTTAGTGTCCTCCCCAAATATCACAACTGTGCCACATTTGTTAGTGTCCTCCCCAAATATCACAACTGTGCCACTTTGTTAGTGTCGTCCCCAAATATCACAACTGTGCCACATTTGTTAGTGTCCTCCCCAAATATCACAACTGTGCCACATCTGTTAGTGTCGTCCCCAAATGCGACAAATGTGCCACATTTGTTAGTGTCGTCCCCAAATATCACAACTGTGCCACATTTGTTAGTGTCGTCCCCAAATATCA
Source organism: Reticulitermes speratus (assembly GCA_021186555.1). NCBI lineage: Eukaryota > Metazoa > Arthropoda > Insecta > Blattodea > Rhinotermitidae > Reticulitermes > Reticulitermes speratus. Next base: position 41,891,459 of record JAJKFL010000237.1, read on the forward strand.
CAACTGTGCCACATTTGTTAGTGTCCTCCCCAAATATCACAACTGTGCCACTTTGTTAGTGTCGTCCCCAAATATCACAACTGTGCCACATTTGTTAGTGTCGTCCCGAAATATCACAACTGTGCCACATTTGTTAGTGTCCTCCCCAAATATCACAACTGTGCCACTTTGTTAGTGTCGTCCCCAAATATCACAACTGTGCCACATTTGTTAGTGTCCTCCCCAAATATCACAACTGTGCCACATTTGTTAGTGTCGTCCCGAAATATCACAACTGTGCCACATTTGTTAGTGTCCTCCCCAAATATCACTACTGTGCCACATTTGTTAGTGTCGTCCCCAAATATCACAACTGTGCCACATTTGTTAGTGTCGTCCCGAAATATCACAACTGTGCCACATTTGTTAGTGTCCTCCCCAAATATCACAACTGTGCCACATTTGTTAGTGTCCTCCCCAAATATCACAACTGTGCCACATTTGTTAGTGTCGTCCCGAAATATCACAACTGTGCCACATTTGTTAGTGTCCTCCCCAAATATCACAACTGTGCCACTTTGTTAGTGTCGTCCCCAAATATCACAACTGTGCCACATTTGTTAGTGTCGTCCCCAAATATCACAACTGTGCCACATTTGTTAGTGTCGTCCCGAAATATCACAACTGTGCCACATTTGTTAGTGTCCTCCCCAAATATCACTACTGTGCCACATTTGTTAGTGTCGTCCCCAAATATCACAACTGTGCCACATTTGTTAGTGTCGTCCCGAAATATCACAACTGTGCCACATTTGTTAGTGTCCTCCCCAAATATCACAACTGTGCCACATTTGTTAGTGTCCTCCCCAAATATCACAACTGTGCCACATTTGTTAGTGTCGTCCCCAAATATCACAACTGTGCCACATTTGTTAGTGTCCTCCCCAAATATCACAACTGTGCCACATTTGTTAGTGTCCTCCCCAAATATCACAACTGTGCCACATTTGTTAGTGTCCTCCCCAAATATCACAACTGTGCCACATTTGTTAGTGTCGTCCCCAAGTATCACAACTGTGCCACATTTGTTAGTGTCGTCCCCAAATATCACAACTGTGCCACATTTGTTAGTGTCCTCCCCAAATATCACAACTGTGCCACATTTGTTAGTGTCGTTCCCAAACACGACAACTGCCACATATTACCTCTATCAGTATGCTGTGTCCCCCCTGTAATGTGCACAAGACATGAACACACACAGCAGTCACATCTAGGCCAGCCGCGTTACTGGTGACTAGGAGAGCTGCTGTGTGTTGCTGCACTGTGCTTGTACTGTAACATTATTGTGTTCCTTCTTCCCGTTTCGTTTATCTTTATTTTTCTATTTCTATTATTATTATCATCTTTGTCTTTTACTTTTTTCTTTTGTCTCTTTGTTGATTTCTTTACTTTGTTCTTCCCATATTTCATTATCTTCTCTTCCATTGTCCGAGCTCCCATTCTCTCTTACCTCCAGTTCGTCTTCCTCTGTTCATATTCGCTGCCTGTGTCGTCCATTAGCAAGCAACTTACGCTGTCTGAATTAAGTTTACATGCCAAATGAGTTCCTCGCTCGGGGTTAAAATTTTCTGGGATGTGATACCGTGTAGACTGGTATATAGTCAGCCTTCCACCAGCTCTCCCACTGTCATGGGACCCTCAGGTATTGTGACCTAACTCCAACGCCTCACTACGGAGGTTTCCTGCCCCTTGAGGATGCAACCTGCATCATCAGTTTGATTTTAGTTTTAATGGCCTGAGGATTGCCAGCGGGACAGACTTTGTAAATCTCGAATCGTTTGTCACAGTAATCGATATATCTGACGAATTAATTGAAGAAGCTCATAATTACTGGATTCTGGGATTAATTCCGCTTGGAGCGCCACCGTACGAGTCCCATCCTGTTCTTATGTCAATAATTATCGAAAAACAGTTTTAGATTTTTTTACATGTCGTTACCACGGAGACGAGAGCCATGGTCCAGTCACACTCAACTGGACAGACACAGAGACCGTATTTTAAATACGCGACAGACCGAAAGCTATCCACACACCTGCAGGCATTTTGGTGCCTTCAGGTGGGATTTGGATTATTCATGAGAATTTAAATATATATACATATATATTTGCATCTATATACAGTCTAACTCGGTTATAACGTCATGAAATTGACGGAATATTTTATGTCGTTATAAACGAGTGTCGTTATAACCGAGGAATATAATGTTATGGTTAACAGTAAAGAATTAATTGGTACTACAGAATATCTGACGTTATAGACGGGGTGTTGTATAAACCGATGTCGTTATAACCGGGTTCGACTGTATATGTATATTACATAATACGTGATGTGAACCAATAACATAATATCCACGCGCTGTTCCACGCTATGATATACACACACTCAGTTCAAGTTCAGTATGTTTGTCACTTGCTGGCTGTTGTGATTACGGTGCTGAACATTAGAGTTCTATAAACACAGGGTCTGTTTCGACAAGCTCAAAGTCTGTAGTGTTCTGAACAATGCATCCACGCAGTACTTCACGGCCTTACTGTGATCATACTGAACAGAACTACGAAGAGGCATTAGGAAGTGGCATTAGGCCATTTGGCATTAGGACGTTGGCATTTGTCTGACGTTACTCGGAAAGCCGCAAGTTAACCAAGGGATGGAGCCGACCGAATAAAGGCAGAGGAGGTACCGCAGAGCTAACCTGCTCGGGTTCGGTGGGTGAGGTTGGGCAAACTACACGATGTGTTCTTATTCCACTGCGGGAACAAGTAGCATGTAATATGTCCAGGAAATTGCGACGTTGCCACAGTATCTGCCGCTGCATAATGTCGAAACACCGCACGGTTTCGTATGTACAGGGCAGCTAAACTCTCGTGGCCTCTGCGCAGTTCCTCATATATATACGTGCTGGCGTTTTAGTGAATAAATAGGTGGCAGCAAGAGTATAGCTATGTTGCTTGAGACAAAGGTCAATGTTTTTAATTTTTATTTATTATTTTGCGGTGAACATTTCATCGTCAAAGGAATTGTTGCGATTGACGGGTACTTTCCCCACGTTTGGACACATATGAACTTAATTCGGGCTCCCCTGTATATTTTTACACTTATACCCTTTACAGTGCCGGAAATTTTACAAACGAATGCTGGGTAATTCTACTTCGAGCAAATGAATATGAAAAGTAATCAACTTACACGTAGTTTCGAAGTAAATACACAGTGGATGTATGTATATATAACAATCATGTATTTAGAGAAACAGATATGATACTGCGCGATGTGTTCAGTTTCTAGTGCACACCCTGTATAAGTGACACAACCGACTGAACTTGAGATGTTCTGCGAATTGTTTTTGCTATGACGTATTGTCATGTATACGACGTCGTAATGACACATTACGACGTCTGTTTCCACTAATGTTAAAGCCTTCATCCAATCATGACCTAACCATTTAAGGCCTAGTGGTTAGTAAATATACCACCAGGCTTAGGAGTAAAAATACAGCATTTTCCCCACGCAGTGTATTTATGTATTCTGCATGTCAAACAACACAGACAGACTGCTGTTTGTAATTGAAGTACAATGCTTTCTCTGTGAGGTACAAACAGAATATTGCTGTATAATGTAAATGTAGTTGGTGTAGCGACTCGCTACGGGTTGTACGGTCCGGGATCGAATCCCGGTGTGGGCGAGATTTTCAGCACCCGTCCAGACCGGCCCTGGGGTCCACCCAGCCTCCTGTACAATGGGTACCGGGTCATTCCCGGGGGTAAAACGGCCGGGGCGTGGCGTTGACCACTCACCTCCATCCAGCGCCGAGGTTAAAGAAAGAATAGAGCTATACCTCTACTCCCCCTCTGGGCCTTCATGGCCTGTTATAGGGTGAACTTTTTTTTAATGGCCCGACAGCCCCTTGGGGGCCTAGACTTCCTCATTTTCGAGTCTTCACGATCACACTTCAGACACACCACACTCGGTAGGACTCCTCTGGACGAGTGATCAGCCCATCGCAGAGACCTCCACCTGACAACACACAACACTCACAACAGACAGACATCCATGCCCCCGGCGGGATTCGAACCCACAATCCCAGCAAGTGAGCGGCCGCAGACCCACGCCTTAGACCGCGCGGCCACTGGGATCGACTGGGTAACCTTTACATTTACCTTATAATGTAAATTAACTTGTGTCTTCGAATTGTTAACACCAATTCTGTCAGTGTAAGAATATTAACCGTCTTACACAATGTAGAACATTTGTTATTTCATTGTTACAAGTTGATACGAAGATCCACGCAATAATGCATTTCTTAAACTAGACACGTATTGTAAGGGTTTTCATCCCAAGATAAAGATATGTTTAGTACCGTCTAAAATGCTTAAATTATAATATAAATATGTTAATCACTATTTAAAAACACCAACTGGATACACTTTTGTTTAAAAAAAACTGTATAGTTCTTTAAAACATTATAATAATAATAAGGGCTTTATTATTATAAGTTTTAAAGAACTATACAATTTTTTTTAAATACAAATGCATCCAGTTTGTGTTTTTAAATAGTGATTGTGACAAGATGCACGGTGTTTTTAAATAGTGATTGTGACAAGATGCACGGTGTTTTTAAATAGTGATTGTGACAAGATGCACGGTGTTTTTAAATAGTGATTGTGACAAGATGCACGGTGTTTTTAAATAGTGATTGTGACAAGATGCACGGTGTTTTTAAATAGTGATTGTGACATGATGCACGGTGTTTTTAGAATAAAATATAAATGTTAATTTTAAGTAGCAAAATTCACTAATTATTTTGTAAATCTCTAGTAAAATTTTCAATTTTTTTTACAAACTCCCTGATGATGACCAACCTTGGTCGAAACACGTAACAGGATACAAATACACGTGTTTATCACTCATACACGACTTTATACTGCTTCTATTTATATTTATCGGTTGAATTCTTCCACTGTTGCTTACAACAACATACTTGTGCATTCAACCCCACAAAAAAATGCACGAACCCCCCAAAAAGACAAGCATATAATATATATATATATATATAAACACACAACACACAACAGACTCTGAGGGCCAGGGATTCATTCAGAGAGGGAGGAACAACAGCCTGTACCGGAGTATAGAATAGATTATGATGCTCCCAGAGTGGCCCATCGATCTTGCGCTGCGCTGCGGTGTTTGCCCGCCCGCGCGCGCCCGGACTTGCTAGCTAGCTCGGTGTGGCGTCGCTAGGTGCACAGGTCTGACAGTAGTGATCGTACTGCCGTGGCGTCCTGACCGCTGTCGAGTCTCGCTAAGCGCTCAGCTCCGTTACAAAGATTCTCAATGTCATCTTTCGAACAAAGCCGAGTACTGATGAAGTGTTTACTGAATAGCCTTATAAAATGCAGGAAATAAAACTGTTTACTGTTTAGTAGACTTAACAGACAACAATGTGGATCCAGAAGATATGTTGCTGTTAACAGAACGGCGTGTAGTAAAAGGGATGTGATTTTGAAATAGCCTAAAGAATGTGTAGTGCAGTAAGAGTGTAGATCTGGACAGATATTAATATCTCTGATACTAACAGCGTCTACTGTGTGTGTTAATATATTTCAAGGATATTTCTGGTATGTAATAGATGTGGTGATAAGTGTTTTTGATTGGAGTGAAACGTCGGGAGTGGTTTTGACAGATATATCGGTGTCTACAATACAGTAGCAGAAGTGATATAGCATAACTGTGTTTCACGTTCCGTGGACTTTACCCCCAAAATGCTGTACTTTGCAGATTTAGGATATGGAACACTTGGTGAGTAGGAATAATTTTTTGTACTGGAAAGTATTTTGAAAATTGGGGGGGGGGGGCTGTAGTGTGAGCCATTTGTACATACTTGCGGTCACTATGTTTACCACACATTGCCTTTCTGAACGTCTTCTGCTCCATTTATTTCACGATCTCCTCTTTCCTTTTCCTATTCCACTTTATCTTGGCCTGTCTTTGACGTGAAGAAAACGGACGTACATAGACCTTTTAATCACTGTGGTAAGTATTTTTACCAGCTCCTTCAACATAAAAAGCTCTGGGTTTGCCCACACAATGTATGATTCTCGCAGTAAAAGCCGACCCATTCTCTGAACACCATTATTTCGTTAGTTTTTGTAATTCATATGCTTTCTGTTTTCTGTGAGGTAGATACTTTAAATTCTATTTAAATGGACTTCATGTTTCAGAACCTTAATATATTAGCTAACTGATGACTATTAAGTTTTTAAACCAAAGCGGTAACTATATGTACCACGTAATTTCACATAACGTAACTCTGCATATTGTCTATGTATTACACACGAGGAGTATTTCTGTAAAAGCATTATTCAGGTAGTGTTGGGCAAAGAAGAGCAGTGTGTTTACTGAGAGGTGGAAACTGGAGTGTGTGTTAATTAGAAGAGCTGCGTGCAATTGGGAGGTTATGAATATGACACACAGCTTTCACTAAAGTGTATGTTACAGTAAGTGGTATATATAACTAACTAACTAACTAACTAACTAACTAACTAACTCCATGTAGCACAGTCCTTCTTGAGAAGCTAACAGGTCGTCAGCTAGTCAAGAAATTCCCCGCGTTTTATGGAACCCGAAGGTTCATTACCGCACTCACAACAGCCCGCCACCTGTCCCTATCCTGAGCCATATCAATCCAGTCCATGCCCCCCATCCCACTTCTTGAAGATCCATTTTAATATTCTTCCATCGATGCCTAGGTCTTCCAAGTAGTCTCTTTCCCCCAGGTCTCCCCACCAAAACATCGTATGTATAGAACTCCAGTTTTTTGTTTAAATTAATGGTCGTCATTAGCTACACAAATTCATCATTAACTACATATAATTACCATTAGCTACACATATTTACCATTAACTACATATACTTACCATTAGCTACACATATTCACCATTCACTACATATACTTACCATTAGCTACACATATTCACTATTAACTACATATAATTACCATTAGCTACACATATTCACCATTCACTACATATACTTACCATTAGCTACACATATTCACTATTAACTACATATACTTACCATTAGCTACACATATTCACCATTCACTACATATACTTACCATTAGCTACACATATTCACTATTAACTACATATACTTACCATTAGCTACACATATTCACCATTCACTACATATACTTACCATTAGCTACACATATTCACCATTCACTACATATACTTACCATTAGCTACACATATTCACTATTAACTACATATACTTACATTAGCTACACATATTCACTATTAACTACATATACTTACCATTAGCTACACATATTCACCATTCACTACATATACTTACCATTAGCTACACATATTCACTATTAACTACATATACTTACCATTAGCTACACATATTCACCATTCACTACATATACTTACCATTAGCTACACATATTCACATTCACTACATATACTTACCATTAGCTACACATATTCACATTAACTACATATACTTACCATTAGCTACACATATTCACCATTACTACATATACTTACCATTAGCTACACATATTCACATTAACTACATATACTTACCATTAGCTACACATATTCACCATTACTACATATACTTACCATTAGCTACACATATTCACCATTAACTACATATACTTACCATTAGCTACACATATTCACCATTAACTACATATACTTACCATTAGCTACACATATTCACCATTCAACTACATATACTTACCATTAGCTACAAAATTATTACACTTACATATAACTACATTATACTATTTACCATTAGCTACACATATTCACCATTAACTACATATACTTACCATTAGCTACACATATTCACCATTAACTACATATACTTACCATTTAGCTACACATATTCACCTATTAACTACATATAACTTACCATTAGCTACACATATTCACCATTAACTACATATACTTACCATTAGCTACACATATTCACCATTAACTACATATACTTACCATTAGCTACACATATTCACCATTAACTACATATACTTACCATTAGCTACACATATTCACCATTAACTACATATACTTACCATTAGCTACACATATTCACCATTAACTACATATACTTACCATTAGCTACACATATTCACCATTACTACATTACATATACTTACCATTAGCTACACATATTCACCATTAACTACATATACTTACCATTAGCTACACATATTCACCATTAACTACATATACTTACCATTAGCTACACATATTCACCATTAACTACATATAATTACCATTAGCTACACATATTCACCATTAACTACATATACTTACCATTAGCTACACATATTCACCATTAACTACATATACTTACCATTAGCTACACATATTCACCATTAACTACATATATTACCATTAGCTACACATATTCACCATTAACTACATATACTTACCATTAGCTACACATATTCACCATTAACTACATATACTTACCATTAGCTACACATATTCACCATTAACTACATATACTTACCATTAGCTACACATATTCACCATTAACTACATATACTTACCATTAGCTACACATATTCACCATTAACTACATATACTTACCATTAGCTACACATATTCACCATTAACTACATATACTTACCATTAGCTACACATATTCACCATTAACTACATATACTTACCATTAGCTACACATATTCACCATTAACTACATATACTTACCATTAGCTACACATATTCACCATTACTACATATACTTACCATTAGCTACACATATTCACCATTAACTACATATACTTACCATTAGCTACACATATTCACCATTAACTACATATACTTACCATTAGCTACACATATTCACCATTAACTACATATACTTACCATTAGCTACACATATTCACCATTAACTACATATACTTACCATTAGCTACACATATTCACCATTAACTACATATACTTACCATTAGCTACACATATTCACCATTAACTACATATACTTACCATTAGCTACACATATTCACCATTAACTACATATACTTACCATTAGCTACACATATCAATAACTAATTACACCATACTACACATACACTATATATACTTACCATTAGCTACACATATTCACCATTAACTACATATACTTACCATTAGCTACACATATTCACCATTAAACTACATATACATTACCATTAGCTACACATATTCACCATTAACTACATATAATTACCATTAGCTACACATATTCACCATTAACTACATATAATTACCATTAGCTACACATATTCACCATTAACTAATATATTACCATTAGCTACACATATTCACCATTAACTACATATACTTACCATTAGCTACACATATTCACCATTAACTACATATACTTACCATTAGCTACACATATTCACCATTAACTACATATACTTACCATTAGCTACACATATTCACCATTAACTACATATAACTTACCATTAGCTACACATATTCACCATTAACTACATATATATTACCATTAGCTACACATATTCACCATTAACTACAATATACATTACACATTCAGCTACACATATTCCAACCATATCACATACACATACTTACATTACTACCATATTGCCATTCACACATTATTACCATTAGCTAACATTACCATTACTATAACTTACCATTAGCTACACATATTCACCATTAACTACATATACTTACCATTAGCTACACATATTCACAATTAACTACATATAATTACCATTAGCTACACATATTCACCATTAACTACATATACTTACCATTAGCTACACATATTCACCATTAACTACATATACTTACCATTAGCTACACATATTCACCATTAACTACATATACTTACCATTAGCTACACATATTCACCATTAACTACATATAATTACCATTAGCTACACATATTCACCATTAACTACATATACTTACCATTAGCTACACATATTCACCATTAACTACATATACTTACCATTAGCTACACATATTCACCATTAACTACATATACTTACCATTAGCTACACATATTCACCATTAACTACATATATTAAGCCTTCTAAATCGGGAGTTCATCTAAATGCTGTTTAACAATTCAGTCTGTACCTCACAGAAAACAACGCTTCCGAATTACAATGACGAACTAATACCTTTCAGGCAAATAATCGATCTTTATTGTAAGATTCATACGGGACTGATAGCAACTTTGTGTAGGAAAAATTCAGAGTTTCTTTAAAGAAAATTCATCCCCGTTGTGTTTGGTACAATCAGAACTACTATAAGTGAAGTCCAGACACAACAACGTTCGTTTGTCGTGCAACCTGACTGTACTTTAAACAAAATAAAATTGTTGCGCTTGAATTCGACAAGCAATATTTCTGAAAATGCAGAGTTCTTTTGTGTTGAATGGTACAAATATTTACCACTTTACTTTAAAAAATTGATACTTATAACTTACCAGTATATATTAAATTAAATACTAAATACTTTTTTCCACATTAACAGTGGTGTACGTAATGTGAGAGAAATTTCCCACAGAAGCAAAGTGAGCTGTAGAAAACCCCAAGAACAAATTACCACCAATGCCCTTCTTACCGATATATTTCGGTAACGATTGTCTTTTGGGGTAATATTCTTTCCACACTGTGTTCGGATGTCATTCCCCAAGTCCTTGTTATTTGTGTGCGGCATTTAACCACATTCTGTGTACATTTTATACAAGTCCCTTTGCAGTGAATGAATGGTTATCTCAGAAAGCAGACTCAGAAAGGAAGTACGAGAGACACGCTTGGACCTTTTAAACTGATTAACTGTACTGTATTGTTGTCCGGCTGTTGAAAGGGGAAGGCTGGTTAAAATTATGTCTATTGTTAAAACCATATGCATCTGTTTAATTAGGTCTAACTGGTTTATTTATTGACTTGCAGAGACGTAATATCCTAAGGTCGTCTGTAGAGTCGACATATTTATACCACATTACACGGCGTTAAATCTCAGAAGGCAGTAAACATACTATTGTCCAAATTGCGAAGTTGTAACCTCAAGCTGAGAGGTTAAAATGATACAATAATGGCAGGTTGTTTGCAATAGAATTGTCGGTATTATTCTTTAGCCTTTTTATTTAGTTAACATTTAACACTTCAAAGCCCAGCGGTTACTATATGTACCACCAGGTTCACATTCACAAATTCTACGTTCTGCCCACACAGTATATTTATGTGTTTTGTGTGGATCTCAGAACAAACAGCGATTATTTCACTGTACAACATTAACTGACTGGTTTGTATAACTGAGACGGAGTGTGTTTACTGCGCGGTACGGACTGTATTTATGTGTTTTGTGTGGATCTCAGAACAAACAGCGATTATTTCACTGTACAGCATTAACTGACTGGTTTGTATAACTGAGACGGAGTGTGTTTACTGCGCGGTACGGACTGTATTTATGTGTTTTGTGTGGATCTCAGAACAAACAGCGATTATTTCACTGTACAACATTAACTGACTGGTTTGTATAACTGAGACGGAGTGTGTTTACTGCGCGGTACGGACTGTATTTATGTGTTTTGTGTGGATCTGAGAACAAACAGCGATTATTTCACTGTACAGCATTAACTGACTGGTTTGTATAACTGAGACGGAGTGTGTTTACTGCGCGGTACGGACTGTATTTATGTGTTTTGTGTGGATCTGAGAACAAACAGCGATTATTTCACTGTACAGCATTAACTGACTGGTTTGTATAACTGAGACGGAGTTGTTTTACTGCGCGGTACGGACTGTATTTATGTGTTTTGTGTGGATCTCAGAACAAACAGCGATTATTTCACTGTACAACATTAACTGACTGGTTTGTATAACTGAGACGGAGTGTGTTTACTGCGCGGTACGGACTGTATTTATGTGTTTTGTGTGGATCTGAGAACAAACAGCGATTATTTCACTGTACAACATTAACTGACTGGTTTGTATAACTGAGACGGAGTGTGTTTACTGCGCGGTACGGACTGTATTTATGTGTTTTGTGTGGATCTCAGAACAAACAGCGATTATTTCACTGTACAGCATTAACTGACTGGTTTGTATAACTGAGACGGAGTGTGTTTACTGCGCGGTACGGACTGTATTTATGTGTTTTGTGTGGATCTGAGAACAAACAGCGATTATTTCACTGTACACATTAACTGACTGGTTTGTATAACTGAGACGGAGTGTGTTTACTGCGCGGTACGGACTGTATTTATGTGTTTTGTGTGGATCTCAGAACAAACAGCGATTATTTCACTGTACAACATTAACTGACTGGTTTGTATAACTGAGACGGAGTGTGTTTACTGCGCGGTACGGACTGTATTTATGTGTTTTGTGTGGATCTGAGAACAAACAGCGATTATTTCACTGTACAACATTAACTGACTGGTTTGTATAACTGAGACGGAGTGTGTTTACTGCGCGGTACGGACTGTATTTATGTGTTTTGTGTGGATCTCAGAACAAACAGCGATTATTTCACTGTACAGCATTAACTGACTGGTTTGTATAACTGAGACGGAGTGTGTTTACTGCGCGGTACGGACTGGATCTTTAACTATAGTTCAGTTTATTTCAAAGGGTTAATTTTTGGCCATTTCGTGATTCAGTCATTTAATTACTAAGAGCTAAATTTAGATATTCTCGTCCCTTTATGTAACACCTATCTGTTTGAAGTTGTCTCTGATGTTTTGGGTTCGCACCTCGCCCTAGGCACTAGGCACAGTGTGGTGTGTATAATTACAGCAAGCGAGTGTGTAATTACTGTTTCTTCCTTTGAGATACATTTTGCATTTAGGCAGAATAAACAGAACCGAGTGTGCGAGAGGCTTATCGCTGTTTTGAGCTGCAGCTTCAGCAGCGGATTTAATTTTACAGAAAGTTTGCAAATATTTACTCTTGTTATAAAGCGTAGGCGTTTTTTACATTTTATTGTATTCTGAACTACCTCAGAAGCCATTTACCGTTTGACCATTTAAAGCCTGAACAATGTTAAAATACTTTTCTGTGTCGTGCTCCAAGAAGTTTACAACAACATTGCTTCGAATGTTTCTAGGCTTCACCCCCTCGTCCTTCTAGTAAGATATTGAGATGACGAGCGGAAAACATCCGTGGAATGACACTGACAGGGGAAAAACCGCAGTAGTCGGAGAAAACTCCCACCACAAATCCAAAATGGACAGGCTTGGGATCGAACCCGGGCCCCCCGCGGTGAAAGTTCGGTGATTAACCGTCTAAGCCATGGCACGGCCTTTGAAGGCTAAGTAAGAAGTTCACCCTAGAACAGGCCATGAAGGCCCACAGGGGGAGTAGAGGTATAGCTCTACTCTTTCTTTAACCTCACCGCTAGATGAGGGTGGGTGGTAAACTCCACACCCCGGCCGCTTTACCCCCGGGAATTACCCGGTACCCATTGTACAGGAGGCTGCGTGGGCCCCAGGGCCGGTCTGGACGGGTGCTGAAAATCTCGTCCCCACGGGGATTCGATCCCCGGACCGTCCAGCCCGTAGCAAGTCACTATACTGACTGAGCTATCGCGGCCCACATGTCTCCAGTTGCTACTGGACATAAAACGCAGTCTTGCTTAGAAACAACCGGTTAATGCTCTAAGCATACGAAACATGTAATACACCGTGTGGGTACAATGTGGAGAGTCTGCATGTTAAAGAAGCGGTACGTATAGTTACCACTGCGATTTATTGAGTTCGTTTCTTGTGATATTTATTTAAAGACGTTGTTAGGGTCTCATTGTAGCGTTGTTGGTAGGATAGTGGGCGACGTGTGTTCGAGTTGCTGTGCCTGCATTTACCTGAGCAGTTTACAGGAGAAGGACGGCTGGTTTTTGCGACTAAGTTTCTGCAGTATAGAGTAACAGACACTGAAGGAAGTCTTACATTGTAAAAGGAGTAGAGAGATCGAAGAGTTGCCGTTCCCACAATTCATCTCTCGTTTTAACAATGAATAATGCACTCTAAAGCACAATGTGCTAGTCAAATCTCTTTCAAAGCGCTGCTGTGCACTTTGACCTGCCTGCTGCTCCTTCAGTGTCCACTACATGGATGTACGTACTGCAGATCGCACACCTTGCGTCGTTACGTCATCTTAATAGAGCGTTAAATTGTTATCTTTCTTATCCCGGAGATATCGTCACGCTATTAGCATGTTGCAGATCAAATTAACCAGAATTATATATAAAGATCCAGTCCGTACCGCGCAGTAAACACACTCTGTCTCAGTTATACAAACCAGTCAGTTAATGTTGTACAGTGAAATAATCGCTGTTTGTTATGAGATCCACACAAAACACATAAATACAGTCCGTACCGCGCAGTAAACACACTCCGTCTCAGTTATACAAACCAGTCAGTTAATGCTGTACAGTGAAATAATCGCTGTTTGTTCTGAGATCCACACAAAACACATAAATACAGTCCGTACCGCGCAGTAAACACACTCCGTCTCAGTTATACAAACCAGTCAGTTAATGCTCTACAGTGAAATAATTGCTGTTTGTTCTGAGATCCACACAAAACACATAAATACAGTCCGTACCGCGCAGTAAACACACTCCGTCTCAGTTATACAAACCAGTCAGTTAATGTTGTACAGTGAAATAATTGCTGTTTGTTCTGAGATCCACACAAAACACATAAATACAGTCCGTACCGCGCAGTAAACACACTCCGTCTCAGTTATACAAACCAGTCAGTTAATGTTGTACAGTGAAATAATCGCTGTTTGTTCTGAGATCCACACAAAACACATAAATCCAGTCCGTACCGCGCAGTAAACACACTCCGTCTCAGTTATACAAACCAGTCAGTTAATGTTGTACAGTGAAATAATCGCTGTTTGTTCTGAGATCCACACAAAACACATAAATACAGTCCGTACCGCGCAGTAAACACACTCCGTCTCAGTTATACAAACCAGTCAGTGTACATATAGTGACACTGTGCTTAAAAGATAGAGTCCGTACCGAGTTTCAATGTTTTAGTGATCAAATGAAGGAGATAGAGGGCGGTTCATGTAGCGCGTATGAGTAAGAGAAATTCAATACAGGGTTGGTGGGAAACGTGACGGAAAAAGGTCAGATGGAAGACCTAGACTAAGACGGAAGAATAGTATTGAAATTTACCATACAGCAGTAGATTTACAGTTTGTGGATTGGATTAATTTGCCTCATATAGGGACAAGTGTCGGGCTGTTGTGAACACGGCGATGAACATTCGGTTGCATAAAATGTGAAACTGTTAGCTTCCGAAGAAGGACTCCGCTCTATGGAGTTAATTCTGATGTGGTGCTGGGGACGTGAGATGGGGAGTGGGGTGGCTCGATTGGTGTGCTTGTGTCTTACAGGTTTAAAATTGTTAGTGTTAGTAATTCAATAATTTTGTATGTTGTGGTTTATCTTGCGGAAAGTGACGTTACATGGTTAATGGAGAAGAGGGATTGTATGTAAGGAGCTCAACTCCAGACATTCTCACATAGAGGTTGCTGGGGTGGAACGAAGTGAATATAATCTGTGAAACACTTAATGCGGTACAATAGCGATGGCAGACATGTCTTTAAGACACTTGTGCTTGCTTCACAGTAAGAAAGACAAGGCGGACTGAACAGAGAAGCTCAAAACACAGGGTTTTCAGAATGAAGATGCTGCAGTAGCCACAAGCTCTGTCACCCTTGGACCCAGCGCTCGGCTATGATATCGCTGTATGTTTAAGAGCCACGCCACTTCGTATGCAGTTACGAAATGTTCGCATAACGTAACAGTTTGTATAATTGTCTGGATAAATGTAAGGATTAAAGGTAAAGGTCACCCTAGAACAGGCCATGAAGGCCCAGAGGGGGAGTAGAGGTATAGCTCTACTCTTTCCTTAACCCTGGCACTAGATGGGGGTGGTGGTCAAGGCCACGCCCCGGCCGCTTTACCCCCGGGAATGACCCGGTTCCCATTGTACAGGAGGCTGGGTAGGCCCCAGTGCCGGTCTGGACGGCTACGGATAATCTCGCCGCCACCGGGATTCGATCACCGGACCGTCCAGCACGTAGCGAGTCACTATACCGACTGAGCTATCGCGGTCCACAAATGTAAGGCTTGAGGGGAAAATCCAATAATGGATAAATACGCGTTTCGGTTTTCTCTACAGCTGCTGTTGCAAACATTTTTCTTTCTGGTAACTTTTTAGCCAGTTACACGCGAGATGTACGCAGAAACGTATTTAAGTACGCATACAAAGTGCGTAATATTTTTGTTAGATTGTAACGAAAATTTGAAAGTGCTAAGTTATTGAAGGAAACACTTCAAATATCAATTTTACTTCGGAATAATTTTAAATTTTTCCCTTTGCATGCCATAAAGTCTTATGGAGCGGGGTACAGGTATACCTGTACTTATTATTAAACTTAGGACTAGATGATGAGTGGTCAGTTTCACGCTC
The DNA here is from genome assembly GCA_021186555.1 of Reticulitermes speratus. Lineage (NCBI taxonomy): Eukaryota > Metazoa > Arthropoda > Insecta > Blattodea > Rhinotermitidae > Reticulitermes > Reticulitermes speratus. Next base: position 41,907,974 of record JAJKFL010000237.1, read on the forward strand.
CGGCCGCTTAACACCCGGGAATAGAGGTGATATCCACTGAGTGTGCAGGGTGGGTCCCAAAGCCAGTCTAAACACGTTGCAGTATAAATTAAATAAGTTTGTTGCCAATATCGGCAACTGCAACCACGGTCGTTCAGCTCGTTACCTGGCCACTATACCGACTGAGCTATCGTGGTTTCCTCACAGCCACACTACTTTCCTGTAAATTCGCAGTCGAACGTCCTGTGAAAGTGACTGATGTAAATAGTAAAATACACGAAGTTCAAGGAACATTTTTTTTATTTTTTGTTTTGTAATATCAACTAACAAATACACTCAAACTGTCACAAATTCACAATAATATATTCAAAAAACACGCTACATTGCTACGTGTTTCGGACCTTACTGGTCCATCGTCAGGAAGGACATCACTTGTTGCATAAAACAGTAATGATTTGGTCTAATTGTACATGTAGAAGAATTGGTGGTAATTTGTCATGTACTGAACTGTTACACAGTAAGTTAGAGGTTTGTTCACGGTACTGAATCATCCACAGTCAGCTCAACGTACATGTTAACAGTTAGTTAGAGCTGACTGTGGATGATTCAAGTTTGTACACGTACTGAATCATCCACAGTCAGCTCTAACGTACAGTGTAACAGTTAGTTAGAGCTGACTGTGGATGATTCAGGTTTGTTCACGGTACTGAATCATCCACAGTCAGCTCTAACGTACAGTGTAACAGTTAGTTAGAGCTGACTGTGGATGATTCAAGTTTGTTCACGGTACTGAATCATCCACAGTCAGCTCTAACGTACACTGTAACAGTTAGTTAGAGCTGACTGTGGATGATTCAGGTTTTTTCACGGTACTGAATCATCCACAGTCAGCTCTAACGTAGTGTAACAGTTTAGTTAGAGCTGACTGTGGATGATTCAGGTGTGTTCACGGTACTGAATCATCCACAGTCAGCTCTAACGTACAGTGTAACAGTTAGAGCTGACTGTGGATGATTCAGGGGTGTTCACGGTATTGAATCATCCACAGTTAGCTCTAACGTACAGTTGAACAGTAAGTTAGAGCTGACTGTGGATGATTCAAGTTTGTTCACGGTACTGAATCATCCACAGTCAGCTCTAACGTACAGTGTAACAGTTAGTTAGAGCTGACTGTGGATGATTCAAGTTTGTTCACGGTACTGAATCATCCACAGTCAGCTCTAACGTACAGTGTAACAGTTAGTTAGAGCTGACTGTGGATGATTCAAGTTTGTTCACGGTACTGAATCATCCACAGTCAGCTCTAACGTACAGTGTAACAGTTAGTTAGAGCTGACTGTGGATGATTCAGGTTTGTTCACGGTACTGAATCATCCACAGTCAGCTCTAACGTACAGTGTAACAGTTAGTTAGAGCTGACTGTGGATGATTCAAGTTTGTTCACGGTACTGAATCATCCACAGTCAGCTCTAACGTACACTGTAACAGTTAGTTAGAGCTGACTGTGGATGATTCAGTTTTTTCACGGTACTGAATCATCCACAGTCAGCTCTAACGTAGTGTAACAGTAAGTTAGAGCTGACTGTGGATGATTCAGTGTGTTCACGGTACTGAATCATCCACAGTCAGCTCTAACGTACAGTGTAACAGTATAGAGCTGACTGTGGATGATTCAAGTGTGTTCACGGTATTGAATCATCCACAGTTAGCTCTAACGTACAGTTGAACAGTAAGTTAGAGCTGACTGTGGATGATTCAGTTTGTTCACGGTACTGAATCATCCACAGTCAGCTCTAACGTACAGTGTAACAGTAAGTTAGAGCTGACTGTGGATGATTCAGGTTTGTTCACGGTACTGAATCATCCACAGTTAGCTCTAACGTACAGTGTAACAGTAAGTTAGAGCTGACTGTGGATGATTCAGGTGTGTTCACGGTACTCAATCATCCACAGTCAGCTCTAACGTACAGTGTAACAGTAAGTTAGAGCTGACTGTGGATGATTCAAGTTTGTTCACGGTACTAAATCATCCACAGTCAGCTCTAACGTACAGTGTAACAGTAAGTTAGAGCTGACTGTGGATGATTCAGGTGTGTTCACGGTACTGAATCATCCACCGTTGCTCTAACGTACTGTGTAACAGTAAGTTAGAGCTGACTGTGGATGATTCAGGTTTGTTCACGGTACTGAATCATCCACCGTCTGCTCTAACGTACTGTGTAACAGTAAGTTAGAGCTGACTGTGGATGATTCAGGTGTGTTCACGGTACTGAATCATCCACCGTCTGCTCTAACGTACGTGTAACAGTAAGTTACAGCTGACTGTGGATGATTCAGGTGTGTTCACGGTACTGAATCATCCACCGTCTGCTCTAACGTACTGTGTAACAGTAAGTTAGAGCTGACTGTGGATGATTCAGGTGTGTTCACGGTACTGAATCATCCACAGTAAGCTCTAACGTACTGTGTAACAGTAAGTTAGAGCTGACTGTGGATGATTCAGGTGTGTTCACGGTACTGAATCATCCACAGTCAGCTCTAACGTACTGTGTAACAGTTCAGTACATGACAAATTACCACCATTTCTTCTACATGTACAATTAGACCAAATCATTACTGTTTTATGCAACAAGTGATGTCCTTCCTGACGATGGACCAGTAAGGTCCGAAACACGTAGCAATGTAGTGTGTGTTGTTTTGAATATATTATTGTGAATTTGTGACAGTTTGAGTGTATTTGTTAGTTGATATAAAAATATCGAACTGTAATGTCACGGAATGTAAATATAAATTTCCAGAAGTAATCAGAAGGATAAGTAGGACAATAAAGAGGAGGAAGATGTAAGAAAGTGAAGTTGAGATTTTGTGAAAATTAGACAGCGGAGTTCTTGGGCTGGAGGCAATAAAACGCACAGGAAATGAGAATGAAGTGTTAAAGGACGCACCAAATTATATAAAATTAAGAAGCGAAAACGCACGGAAGGAGTTAAGTGTCTATAAATATATAATAAAGTACGTGATTATAGACGGACGTAGTGAAATAATGGAGAATAATTGCGAGGGAATGGAGAACAAACACAACGCATCTTTCTGACTACATAACTGCAAGGACCAAACCCTGTCTTGAGAAGCTAATCGTTCCTCAGCTAGTCAAGAAATTCCCCACATTTCATGGAAAATAAAGGTTCGGTCCCATCCTACCTCTTAAGATCCATCTTAATATTATCCTCACGTCTACATCGTACTGTTTCAAAACACTAAAATTCTCGCCCTCAACTCTTTGACGCCTGAAGGTTATCTAAGTAATTGGCCAATTCGTACCTCACAGAGAACACAGTCGTCTTTCATTATTACGACAAACCTGTTAATGCTGTTTATGGAAATTATCTCTATTTATTGTGACCATCATACGGGGCACATACGAATGCTGTGTGGAAATACGCGGATATTTTGGTGTTGAATCTTATGGTACGTATTTTTACCACCGTTCTTATAGGTGTTAAAAACAGTTGAATATTTATTGTTACTTGTTAGACAATGACCACCAAATATTGGAGTGGAATACATGAATTTAAACGCAGGGAAGTCAGGTACATGTTTGTTCTTCGCTGTGCATTTATCCAAATCTTATGGTACGTATTGTTACCACCGTTTTTTTAAGTGTTAAAAACAGATAAATGTTTAATGTTACTTGTTAGACAATGACCACCAAATATTGGAGTGGAATACATGAATTTAAACGCAGGGAAGTCAGGTAATGTTTGTTCTTCGCTGTGCATTTATCCAAATCCTATGGTACGTATTGTTACCACCGTTTTTTTAAGTGTTAAAAAAATAGATGAATATTTAATGTTACTTGTTAGAAAATGACCACCAAATATTGGAGTGGAATACATGAATTTAAACACAGGGAAGTCAGGTACATGTTTGTTCTTCGCTGTGCATTTATCCAAATCTTATGGTACGTATTGTTACCACCGTTTTTTAAGTGTTAAAATAGATGAATGTTTAATGTTACTTGTTAGACAATGACCACCAAATATTGGAGTGGAATACATGAATTTAAACGCAGGGAAGTCACGTACATGTTTGTTCTTCGCTGTGCATTTATCCAAATCTTATGGTACGTAATGTTACCACCGTTTTTTTTGAAGTGTTAAAAACAGATGAATGTTTAATGTTACTTGTTAGACAATGACCACCAAATATTGGAGTGGAATACATAAATTTAAACGCAGTGAAGTCAGGTACATGTTTGTTCTTCGCTGTGCATTTATTCAAATCTTATGGTACGTATTGTTACCACCGTTTTTTTAAGTGTTAAAATAGATGAATGTTTAATGTTACTTGTTAGAAAATGACCACCAAATATTGGAGTGGAATACATGAATTTAAACGCAGGGAAGTCACGTACATGTTTGTTCTTCGCTGTGCATTTATCCAAATCTTATGGTACGTAATGTTACCACCGTTTTTTTTGAAGTGTTAAAAACAGATGAATGTTTAATGTTACTTGTTAGACAATGACCACCAAATATTGGAGTGGAATACATAAATTTAAACGCAGTGAAGTCAGGTACATGTTTGTTCTTCGCTGTGCATTTATCCAAATCTTATGGTACGTATTGTTACCACCGTTTTTTTTAAGTGTTAAAAACAGATGAATGTTTAATGTTACTTGTTAGACAATGACCACCAAATATTGGAGTGGAATACATGAATTTAAACACAGGGAAGTCAGGTACATGTTTGTTCTTCGCTGTGCATTTATTCAAATCTTATGGTACGTATTGTTACCACCGTTTTTTAAGTGTTAAAAACAGATGAATGTTTAATGTTACTTGTTAGAAAATGACCACCAAATATTGGAGTGGAATACATGAATTTAAACACAGGGAAGTCAGGTACATGTTTGTTCTTCGCTGTGCATTTATCCAATATTATTTCCTTTGGGAAACATCCTGAGGAAGGCAAATTCATCATTGTTTAACATGGCAGCCAGGATTTACTTTGCAGTATAATGGAGTCCAACATATTGTTCGGTCTGTTGGTCAGAACAAACAGACTGCAGCGCCCTTATAAGGCAATTCACATAGGGGTCAGGGGTCAGCCTTACTAAGCACAGGACTATTGACAAAGTCCCCGAGGGCTTCGCCATCTTTGATGTATTTTTAATAAAGTTAATATTGTCATGAACAGGATTATCTCTTTGTTTCCATAACAGAGCGGAAAAAAAATGTAGACTGCAGCTAGTTTACAACTGTCTGCTTTTTTTTTTTGCCTCTTGGTTTGATGTGGATGTAGAATTTTGTTCGTTTTCGTATGGGTGTGAAACTTGGCGTCCAGAGATACAAGAAAAACGTATTGAACGTAACAAAATGTTATAATTATGGGTGAATATGTATTACGGGATACAGCGGTATGGGTACCGACGTTTCGGTTGAATATGCTGCCTTAATCTTTGCATTGGTGCACATCTGGATCGCTCAACACCACGTCACAGTAATGTCTGCAGGTAGAGGGCGTCCAGATGTCTGAGGAGAGCGTCCTTAGGAGAGCGTCTGGACCTCAGAAGGAAGAAGTGGCACGCGAATGGAGAAAACAGCATACTGACAAGCTTAATGGTTTGTAATGGTAAAGGTTAATTTCTATCTATAGACACCATGAACGTATATAGGTGGAGGTTTAGCTCCATTGATTCTTAAACTTGACACTAGATGGAAGTGAGTGGTAAGCCTGACGCTCCTGACGCTTTACTCCTGGGGAAAGATCCTCCGGTGCCCATTGTTCAGGGGGCTGGGTGGGCCCCATAGAGGTAAAGGTAAAGGTAAAGGTCACCCTATAACAGACCATGAACGCCCAGAGTTGGAGTAAAGGTATAGCTGTACTCTTTCTTTAACCTCGGCGCTCGACACCCCGGCCGCTTTACCCCCGGGAATGACCCGGTACCCATTGTACAGGAGACTGGGTAGGCCCCAAAGCCGGTCGAAATATTTTAATTTGTACCTTTCACCAGATAAAATTTGAGTGTAAATGAGGGAGGGGGGCGGGGAGTTGGGCGGAAAGTGTAGCAGGAATGGGGAGAAAATAAATACAGTTTTATTCGGGAGGCCTAAAATACATAAATAAAGGAAAGTACTTCATATAATTAGGTTAGATTATATGATAATATTAGAATGGGTGTTTACGTAATAGTGTGTTGGGATGTGGAGTGGATTTCCCTGTCTAATGACGGGGGCCATTTTCATGCTTTTGTGAATAGTGTAGTGAACATGCCTCTTCTAAGAAAATTGAAGTATTTCTAACAATTTATTGAATTTCTCAGTAAATCTCATATCATAATGAAAGAACAGACTGTGGTCAGGTTTATAATGCTCTGTGTGTTAAAACTTTAAACCGAATGGACGCTATGCGTCACGTCAGGTTACGTTCAACTCAAAATCAGTGTAAGGCTAGGCGCACACTTGCGATTTTCTGTCGCGCGATTATTTAGTCGCACAAATAGAACACACTGTTTTCAGTAGGAATTCGCGCACATGCGACTAAATAAAAGCAGCGATTTAAAAAGACGCAACCAGACCTATTTTACTAGCGACGCGACTGTCGCGAAGTAAAATGGGTCACAAAGACAGGAATGAACCTGCGCACACTTGCGTCTGCTGCTGTTCAGTCGCAGTTCAATCCTTGGAGAGAAATCTGTCATTGAAAATTATTGTTATAAGTTTTGAAATTTTCGCAGCGACTGATTCAATATAGTTTTCTCGGGGCGCACAGCCGCGTCAATTCGTTAGAATACAACGTTTCGGGGACTAGCTCCGTCCCCATCCTCAGGCAAAACTGATTAACAAACAACTCGTCTGTCCCGTGTTTTTCTACCTGGCGCGGCAGGGAGAATCAGACCGGTTTGTAGTGCCCAAACAGTTAAGTTGGTGGGCCGGCTGTTAACTGTTGGGCTCCCACGCCTCGCTGCGAGGTCCTTATCTGACGTATTGCGGGCTGCCAGGCTCTGCTCAGATAAGGACCTCGTAGCGAGGCGTGGGAGCACAACAGTTAACAGCTGGCCCACCAACTTAACTGTTTGGGCACTACAAACCGGTCTGATTCTCCCTGCCGCGCCAGGTAGAAAAACACGGGACAGACGAGTTGTTTGTTAATCAGTTTTGCCTGAGGATGGGGACGGAACTAGTCCCCGAAACGTTGTATTCTAACGAATTGACGCGGCTGTGCGCCCCGAGAAAACTATATTGAAAATTATTGTATCTGAATTATTTGTTATTGATATTGAATTATGTCTGATAACGAATCTGCTGTTGATGATTCACCGTCACACATTGTTTTGGACACGGAGAAATTGATTTTTGAATTGGAAAAACGGCCTGCTCTGTATGACAAAAAAATTTGACTTATAAGTGGGTGTACCCAATGTTTTGGTTTGCGTCTTTTTTTGGATTTCATACGCAGTAATAAGGCAATCACACAAGTACTTTCGATCAAATCCATACCATTACTGAAATATACTAGCGATTTTTTTGGTCGCCGTGTGCGGACCGCAATACTTTTCGGCGATTGCGAATTTTCAGTCGCGGCGGCAATAAATCGCAAGTGGGCGCCTAGCCTAACTGTGCGTTCCGTATAAAGCTCACAGTAAACAGCGATTATTTCCGCATATCATTCACCGACTGCTCTCTATAATGGAAGTAAACTGTGTTTTCTGTGCGGTACGACCCGAATCTTTATATGTAAAGGAAGTTAATTTTAATTTTGGAGCTGTCAAACAGATGTTTGGCTTCTTGCGTATTTCATGGGACCGAGATACTTACAGATACACAGACACACTGACTAACAAAGACAGACAGACAGACATCTCTTGCTCGTTTAAAACTTGCTTTTCCTATATTGAAGGATTTTATAGACTGATTTCATTAATGTTAAGAGAGGTTTCTGCTGCGAACAATTTAATATTATGAAAACAATACTTCGTGTTTAGTGGCTCTAAAAGCTTTCATAAATCAGCGCGATTGATATCCCCCCTCCTCTGTCCCCCCGCCCCCCTTTCTCCCTCCACTCACAGTGACTGGTTAGCTGTTAGAACGTCACGAAAGGAGAGATGTGTACGAGGCTTCTTTTACTTTTAACTGCTTCTTTACAGCATAAAGAAAAGAAAGGCTTATGCGGAAATCACGTTTGTCTGTCCGTCTGTGAGTTACCGTCAATCTGTCGAATTTTAATGAAATTATTTATAGATGTTTACAAAAATTTGTCTAGGAAGTATGCGGCTCTTTAAAAATCGGCTCAATGTCTCTCATACTTTAATAAAAAGGTAAAGCAATCCCATTACAGACCTAGACAGACCCTTAGGGCTCCAGGAGGTTGAGGCTACCAGATTTCTACACAATCGGCTCATGAAGGTGGTAAGGTTGTCAGCCCAAACACCGGCCGCCTTTACCCCCCAGGAAATATTCCTGGTACTCATTTCTGTTAGAGGTTGGGTCGACCCCAGTGCCATAGTGCGACCGAAACGATTATGTCAATGAAAAATTTCAATGACACCATCGGGAATCGAACCCGCGACCTTCCGGTTTGTAGCGCAGTGCCTCAACCAACTGCGCCACTGCTACACTATGCTACAATATGATACACTATGCTACGATATGCTACAATATGCTACACTACATGTTACAATATGCTACAATATGCTACACTATGTTACAATATGCTACAATATGCTACAGTATGCTACAATATGCTACACTATGCTACAATATGCTACACTATGCTACAATATGCAACAATATGCTACACTATGCTACAATATGCTACAATATGCTACACTATGCTACAATATGCTACACTATGCTACATTATGCTCCAATATTCTACACTATGCTACACTATGCTCCAATATGCTACACTATGCTACACTATGCTACACTATGCTGCAATATGCTACACTATGCTACACTATGCTCCAATACGCTACACTATGCTACACTATGCTCCAATGTGCTACACTATGCTACACTATGCTACACTATGCTACAACATGCTACACTATGCTACACTATGCTCCAATATTCTACACTATGCTACACTATGCTCCAATATGCTACACTATGCTACAATATGCTACACTATGCTACAATATGCTACACTATGCTCCAATATGCTACACTATGCTACACTATGCTACAATATGCTACACTATGCTCCAATATACTACACTATGCTACACTATGCTCCAATATGCTACACTATGCTACACATAGCTACAATATGCTACAATATGCTACACTATGCTACAATATGCTACAATATGCTACAATATGCTACACTATGCTACAATATGCTACACTATGCTACATTATGCTCCAATACGCTACACTATGCTACAATATGCTACACTATGCTACAATATGCTACACTATGCTCCAATATGCTACAATATGCTACACTATGCTACACTATGCTCCAATATGCTACACTATGCTACACTATGCTACAATATGCTACAATACGCTACACTATGCTACACTATGCTACAATATGCTACAATATGCTACAACGTCCTCAAGTAAAGTATGACTGTCACTGTACCGATTTTCACGAAACTCACGCTTGCTCGAGAACGTTTTGTAAAGAACTTCGATACCGAATTTCACGAAAATCCGACAGACAGTTTAGTCGCTGCCGCTAGATCACAAATAGAAAGACGGCCGGGCGCGGTTCCCACATAAGACGTTCTTTGTTACTTCATAGCAGGCCGACAATAACAGCCACCCGCAGCGCAGTCCTCAAAGTTAACACGCGCAGTTCCTCACCTAATCAAGATATTCCCCGCATTTTATCGACTATGGAGTTTCATTACCATGTCAAAAGAGCCCGCCACTTCTCTGTATCCTGAGCCAGATCAATTCAGTTCACGCTCCCACTCTCTTTTTGTTAAAGATTCACTTTAATATTATCTACGCCTAGGTCTTCCAAGTGGTCTCTTTCTAGCAGATTTCCCCACCAGAACTCTGTAGGCAATTCTCCTCTCCTCGATACGTGGAAGACCTTGAAAACATATGAATACTTTTTACGGACAAAATTAAAAGAATTGTTAATGCTAATGGAGGTGCTAAGTGTAATTACAAACGTGCTCTAGACCAGTGTATTCAACCTGGGGTACGCGTACCCCCGGGGGTACGCGAAGACATCTTAGGGGGTACGTAAAATTAAAAAAAAAATATTATGTCACGATAAACACTGAATAATCAGGGCCAGATTTAGGGTTAGCCACAAGAGACCGGACGTAAGGACATGCGATTTGGGAGCGCCATTTGTGTGTCTCTCTCTCCTCTCTCTCTCTCTGTGTCTCTCCTTTATGCGATTCTTATCTGTGCGGCTAGTTTCATTTTATTCCACACAATGCATATAATTGTGCTTTGCTAAAATACATTTGTTCCTTTATTAATTTTTATACGATAGACAATAATATATTTGTTATTTAATAGCTTGACTCTCCTTTTTCTCATTTAAAACTTATTATTTAATACATTATTTTGGATGTAATTTATTTAACTTATTTTAATGTAGATTATAGACTGTGTATAACTTGAATTATGCACCGACAACTTTGGGGGTACAAAGTTGAAGATAAATTATATTGTGGGGGTACGCGAACAAAAAAGGTTGAATACCGCTGATCTTAAAGTGTTAAATACGGATCTTTATACACGTTGTAATTAAGCTACCTGAAAGTTGCGCTGTACAGACTGTATGATATATATTTGTGCAGGCAGACCGCTTGTTTGTAAACCTAATTTTGAACATTGTTATAAATTATTGTTCTCCCCCCACTCACACGCACAAACCTCTGTGGTGTGTTCAGTTCAGATCAGTGTTATCAGCTGTTAATTCTATCAGCTAATCTCCTTTGTTGTTATAGGATCATAAATACGGGAATCCCCTATAATGCAACTATTGTATTACTATCGATATATATTTACAACTTCATTACTAGCAGTTCATCTCCCCCCCGCCCCGGTAAAACCAATCACAAGTCCTAGCCATTGGGGAATTGTTGATGCATGCGACCTAGAATTTTAAACACGCACTTGGAATATCTAGATCTAGATCTAGATGTGTGGTATGGACTGGGGACTTCCTGAATCGAGAATAGTTGCAATGGTCGGCTGTAATCGCGGTACAGAAGTTTCGGAGTTCTTGAAACTGTAATAACTTTTTAAAACAGCTAAATTGCAATTAGGTTGAAGCCTTCGTTCTTCTGGTATGTTACGTGGCGTAAGTACTAGCATGTGAAAGGTAAAGGTAAAGATAAGGCCGTGACATGGCTCAGGCGGTTAGTCGCCGGCCTCTCACTTCGGAGGCCCGTGTTCGATTCCGAGTCAGTCCGTATGGGGTTTGTGGTGGACAAAGTGGCACTAGGACAGATTTTTCTCCGAGTTGTCAGTTTTCCCCTGTCGATTTCATTCCACTGGTGCTCCATTACTTGTAAAACTTAGTAAAAAAAAACTGCTTATCTTTATCACAGGGTTGCACAAGAAGCCTTAAGGCTGCGGTGCGTCCGTAGCATCTGCTGCGGGGCCCTTCACTATGTAAAAAAAAGGTAAAGCAATCCCATTACAGGCCTAGACAGGCCCTTAGGGCTCCAGGAGGTTGAGGCTCACAGATTTTTAGACAATCGGCACATGAAGGGGGTTTAAGGTTGTCAGCCCTACGCACCGGCCGCCTTTACCCTCAAGGAAGTATCCCTGGTACTCATTTCTGTTAGAGGCTGAGTCTACACCAGGGCCATAGTGCGGCCGAAAGGATTATGTCAATGAAAAATTCCAATGACACCATCGGGAATCGAACCCGCGACCTTCCGGCTTGTAGCGCAGTGCCTCAACCAACTGCGCCACCGCTTGTCCCCTGGTAGTGCCACGGATTCCCGAAAAAGCATCGCGTTTTTGGAAGTTTCCCATGGTTCGCCCGCTTGTCCTCCTGACAAGAGTAGTATTAAAATTAAGACGCATATGCAGCACTTGTGAAAGATACTGACAGTGGAAAACCGAAGTACTAAAAAAAAAAACCTGTCTCACTGCTACTTTGTCCACCACAAATCCCTTATGGACTGACCTGGGATTAAAACCGGCTTCTTTTATTAGCGGCCGGCCGACCGGCGACTAACCTCCTGAGACATCACGTGGCCTGTAGTCAGCTGACCTCAATAACACTTGTATATAAAGATCGAACACGTACCGTGCAGTAAACACTCTCCGTCTCGATTTACAGAACCAATTATTCAAATTCTGTGTAGGGAAGAAATACAAAGCACTGTCGGCAGAATGTAGAACTTTCGAATGTTACATCTGGCGGTACAGATAGTTACGACTGGTCTTAGACTTACGTTATAGCCCGCTTTTCATTAACGATAGTTTATTTGCTTCTGACAAACACTGACACTCTCGCGAACTTTCCGCTTTGAGGCAAGTGTTTTAATTTCGTTGCCTTAAATTGCATCTCGGTTGTCTTCACGGTGAGGTGGCTTAGTCAAGCAATGTGGGATCAGGTGCGAGGTTTTAACATGCAACGAGCTATAAAAGAAAATTGAAGGAGCGTCCTCTTGGAAGAATGTCAGAGCTGTGTTTAAAAATCGCCCTTATAGAAAGCTCTGTATTTTTCACGCTTCGCCCCGCCGCTGCTGTATTGTTCAGTCGACGTCGCGTTTTTTTAATGGCATAATGAATAATGATTCTTGCGGTTTCCTGTTATTAAGGCAAGGAAAATTTACGTCATTGTCTGACCCGCCGAAGGCCATTCTGATGTCCATAACATCGCCGCTCTTTAGAATTCACATATATACAGGGTGTTCTAATAGTCGCTGTACGGAGATACACTCCCTTTCCAGAGAAGCTAAGGTAAAGCAATCCCTATACGGGCCTGGACAGGCCCTTAGGGTTCCAGTAGGTTGAGGCTCCAAGATTTCCAGACAATCGGCACATGAATGTGGTAAGGTTGTCAGCCCTACGCACCGGCCGCCTTTACCCCAAGGAAATATTCCTGGTATTCATTTCTGTTAGAGTCTGAGTCGACCCCAGAGCCATAGTGCGACCGAAAGGATTATATCAATGAAAAATTCCAATGACACCATCGGGAATCGAACCCGTAACCTTCCGGCTTGTAGCGCAGTGCCTCAACCAACTGCGCCACCGCGTGGCCCACTTTACAGAGAAACACTTCTTTATTTGCAACAAAGATTCAAACTTATAACATACACACACACACAAACACACACACACACACCAATGGCTAAACAGCTTGAAACAAGAACTATTGTAACTACAGCGTTGCCAACTGCTGCAAATAAAATACTGAAGGCAAGTATATGTGATGACAGTTAAATACTTCATTAACTCGGTAAGCGACTTTTAGGACACCCGGTATGTTATAAAGAAATATGTCAGTTTCTTTTATATGGGAGCCTCAAATCTGTCATTCTGACACCGTGTGAACTGGATCTATGAATGTCTGCTGTTTATTGGTACGTATCTCCATTACCAACCCCCCCCCCCCCCCCCCCCCTGCTATGAATCGTACCCGAAATTTGTCAGAGAAATGTTAGAAGAGTATTAAGTGGTGAGCCAGCCATTGATTTCGACCCAGCAGTCGTATAAGCCGTCGTATCAATCACGGCTGCAGTCTGTAGAAATCTCCACACTGCTTCAGCATTCGAGAGAAAACTTCGATTGTGGATGAATCGATTGCACGCCAGGAGATCAGCATTAGAGCTTGACACCTTACGCTCTGTCAATAGTGGTATAAAGTTTATGAGTTGTGTTTCCTTCACGGCAACATAAAGTTGTGTACGGAGACAGCTATGAAGTGGTGACGACGGCAGGTAATTAACGACACCACATAGACGTAACTACTCTCGACCTTTGTCCACATACGTTGGTCTCTCCAGCCTTTGTCCACCTACGTTGGTCTCTCCAGCCTTTGTCCACCTACGTTGGTCTGCTCCAGCCTTTGTCCACCTACGTTGGTCTCTCCACCTTTGTCACCTACGTTGGTCTCCAACCTTTGTCCACCTACGTTGGTCTCTCCAGCCTCTTGTTCTCACCTTGCACTAGTTGGTCTCTCCAGCCTTTGTCCACCTACGTTGGTCTCTCCACTTTGTCCACCTACGTTGGTCTCTCCACCTTTGTCCACCTACGTTGGTCTCTCCAGCCTTTGTCCACCTACGTTGGTCTCTCCAGCCTTTGTCCACCTACGTTGGTCTCTCCAGCCTTTGTCCACCTACGTTGGTCTCTCCAGCCTTTGTCCACCTACGTTGGTCTCTCCAGCCTTTGTCCACCTACGTTGGTCTCTCCAGCCTTTGTCCACCTACGTTGGTCTCTCCAGTCCTATTGTCTCAACTTCACTACGTTGGTCTCTCCAGCCTTTGTTCACCTACGTTGGTCTCTCCAGCCTTTGTCCACCTACGTTGGTCTCTCCAGCCTTTGTTCACCTACGTTGGTCTCTCCAGCCTTTGTCCACCTACGTTGGTCTCTCCAGCCTTTGTTCACCTATGTTGTTGTCTCTTCTCCAGCCTTTGTTCACATATGTTGGTCTCTCCAGCCTTTGTTCACCTACGTTGGTCTCTCCAGCCTTTGTCCACCTACGTTGGTCTCTCCAGCCTTTGTTCACCTACGTTGGTCTCTCCAGCCTTTGTCCACCTACGTTGGTCTCTCCAGCCTTTGTTCACCTACGTTGGTCTCTCCAGCCTTTGTCCACCTACGTTGGTCTCTCCAGCCTTTTTCACCTACCTTGGTCTCTCCAGCCTTTGTCCACCTACGTTGGTCTCTCCAGCCTTTGTTCACCTACGTTGGTCTCTCCAGCCTTTGTCCACCTACGTTGGTCTCTCCAGCCTTTTTCACCTACTTGGTCTCTCCAGCCTTTGTCCACCTACGTTGGTCTCTCCAGCCTTTGTTCACCTACGTTGGTCTCTCCAGCCTTTGTTCACCTACGTTGGTCTCTCCAGCCTTTGTTCACCTACGTTGGTCTCTCCAGCCTTTGTTCACCTACGTTGGTCTCTCCAGCCTTTGTCCACCTACGTTTCCCTGCTGCCGATTGCAGTGTATTCATACGTCCATGTGGGATTTATGTTGGACTAAGTGGCACTGGGACAGGTTTTTCTGCAAGTACTTCGGTTTTCCCCTGTCACTTTCATTCCACCGGTGTTGTGTCCACTTGCATCTGTAGGCACAGTGAGTTGTTTGGAATTGTGTGCATTTACTGCTGATATTCTTTACTAACTTTATGGCAATATAATGAGAGTGTCAAAATAAGACTGACCAAGGGAGACGAGAAGTGTGAAGATTGGAAGAAGAGTTAGACAAGGTTGCTGTTTGTCACCGAGTGTGTTCAACTTATACAGCGAGTACCTTACTAAGGAAGCTCTTGAAGGGTTTGGAGACTTCAAAATAGGAGGACAAGTAATTGGCACTGTGAAATATGCAGATGACCTTGTGCTACTGGCTAGGGAAGAAACGGTGCTACAGGGTGTGGTTTGGTAGACTGAGTGAAATTGGAAGTGATATGGAATGGAAATGAATGTGGGAAAAACTGAGGTAATGAGAATCTGAAGGCAACTGTCCTTAATGAAAATTATGATAGATCAAAAGTAATTGGAGAATGTGGAATATTTCAATTATTTGTGTAGCCGATAACAAACGATACAAGGTGTACACGTGACATTGAATACAGAATTGTTATGGCTAAAGCAGCATTTAACAAGAAGACTCTTTTGGCCAGCAAACTGAACTTAAATTTAAGTAAGAAACTAGTAAAGTGCTACATTTGGAGCGTAGCTTTGTGTGGTGCTGAAACGTGGACACTTGGGAAAGTGGATCGGAAGTATCTGGAAAGTTTTGAAATGTGGTGCTGGAGAAGAATGGAGAAGATCAGTTGGACCGATCGTGTGAGAAATGAAGAAGTATTACACAGAGTGAAGAAGGAGAGGAATATCGTACATACAATAAAAAGAAGAAAGGCTAACTGGATTGGTCACATCTTGCGTAGAAACTGCCTTCTGAAACATGTGATTGAAGGAAAGTTAGAGGGAAGGATAGAAATGACGGGAAGACGAGGGAGAAGGCGTAAGCAGCTACTGGATGACCTTAAGGAAAAGAGAAGTTACTGTAAACTGAAAGAGGAAGCACTAGATCGCATTCAATGGAGAACTCGCTTTGGAAGAGGCTACGGACCTGTCGTAAGACAGACTATGTATATCCTCCAATGACTTCAGTTTCATCTCGTCTGTCTCAATTCCCCTCCCCGCATTACCTCACGCAATTTCAACTGTCTCCTTATTACGTATTTAAATGTTTGTGCTCAAATTTTCCTTATGTTTTAACCTTTACCTTCTCAAGTAGGCGAATTCTGTACCGAACGGTAGCAGGCATTCCGTGAACTTAATCTGTCGCTACTTACACCGCTGCCAAGTATTTGAACACTGTCACACATTTAGAGAACTCGCGGGTAACTTTTTATTGCGAGTTTGTACTCCATTGTGTTTGGTAACGAAACTGAATGCTTCGTAATTATGGTGAAAATTTTGTAGTCTGTTATAGTGTTTCGGGGAAATATTTCGTAATGATACAGGAGGGAGGGTAGCATTGTTACTGTTGACTGATAACCGAAATCAGATACGCGACATCAAGTTGTTATGGCTTCGTGTTTGCAATACACTGCAAACGTAACTTCCTGTTTTTTGCATTCATGATTCAAGTCGGAAATTGCATTGGTTTGTTTATATCGGTTTTCATAGCTGCAGTAATAGAGTGACAGTTTGTGGACTGACCGATCGGTCTGGTACACAGTTTAGGCAACAGGTCAGTGCAAATGTTGTGCTGTTGGAGATGAACTGTGTCCTGTGAATTAGGGGGCACTGCGTTACAAGCCGGAAGGTCGCGGGTTCGATTCCTGATGGTGTATTGGAAATTTTCATTGACATAATCCTTCAGGCCGCAGTATGGCACTGGGGTCGACTCAAAAATGGGTAAAGGTAAAGGTAAAATTCACCCTAGAACAGGCCATGAAGAACCCTTTTTCCTTCTAGCAAGAGTATTAAGATGACGAGCGGAGAACTTCCGTGGAATGACAGTGAAAGGGGAAAAACCGCAGTAGTTTGAGAAAACCCCTTCCAATTGCGCGCTATGCCCACCAAAAATCCCACATGGACTGACCCGGGATCGAACCCGGGCCCCCTGCGATGAAAGGTCGGTGATTAACCGCTGCCTGAGCCATGGAGGCCTTTGAAGGCTAAGTAACAAGTGTAAAAAGGTAAAGGTCACCCTACAACAGGCCATAAAGGCCCAGAGGGGGAGTAGAGGTATAGCTCTACTCTTTCTTTAACCTCGGCGCTAGATGAGGGCGGGTGGTCAACACCACGCCCCGTCCGCTTTACCCCCGGGAAAGAGACCCGGTACCTATTGTATAGGACGCTCGGTAGGCCCCAGGGCCGGTCTGGACAGGTGCTGAAAATCTCGCCCCCACCGGGACTCAATCCCCGGACCGTCCAGCCCGTAGCGAGTCGCTATACCGACTGAGCTATCGCGGCCCACACCAAAAATGATTACCAGGATTATTTCCTGGGGGAGGGGAGAGGTAAAGCCGGCCGGTGCGTAGGGCTGACAAACTTTACCACGTTTATGTGCCGATTGTCTAGAAATTCTGGTAGCCTCAACCTCCTGGAGCCCTTGCATCGCTGTATCTGCTGTTCCTCACCAATCCAAATGTGACTGACTCCCTTTCAGACGCTCGCTCTGTGAGATCAGCTTAGCACAGCGCGCCTTAGCTGCATAAGGCGCGTGTTGCAAAAAAACTGATGTTCAACTATTGCACACGTTCTATGGGAACCGCTAGAGTTCGTGTCTGTAGAAGCAGTTGTCTACAAATACAGGGTATACACAAAAGAATGGTGCGGTTTCAATAGTTTTCACTATTGAAACCGCACCATTCTTTTGTGTATACTCTGTACATGCGGGTTACAAGGGAGAGAACACTCTGATAAAGTAAGCGAGTTTGTACACTAATGGCGTTCTGTTGTGTCCTTTTTGGGGTATTTTTTTCCCCCGGGGGTTTTTTTAGGCCCCCGTTGTGACAATATACTGCGATCGATTGTAGCGCCATTACCGTGAACAAAATGAAACTTCGAGTAAATGAAAATGGAAAATTAACACTCGCGTTTTACATGGTTGCCAACTTCACAACAGTGTTGTGGTACAAAGCCACGCAGGACTTAATAATAAGTTGAAATATCCTTATAATGATTTCGAACTCACTTTTATTTGTGGCATTTTGAAGGTTTCACAGCGGTATTGATGAAAATTTTGGTCTCTTGGAATGTTACGCCGTGTCGACTCGTAAATAGTTTCCGACGTTTCGGATGATAGTAAAACCTCCATCTTCAGAGTGTTGCAGTGCAAGAAAAAAGATACACACTGAATATGATGGAAGTATGCTTCGAAACGTCGGTATGGAGTAACACCGCAGAACACTTGGCCCTACTTTTGATTGCTGATACACCGAGTGCCACAAAAGCTACTTGACACGCAGTGTTTAACATGCGGTCGCCAGTGTCAAGTGACTTTTGCGGCACTCGGTATATGACCAGTTTGTTAAAACGACAGTACAGCAGAATCTCGGTTATCCGAACTTCGCTTAACCGAAACTCGGGTTAACCGAAACGCCTTTTTTTAACGCGATTCCAGAACTGCCTGCCGCGAGACACCTCTGAGCCTCTCGCCGTCAGTTTGCTGTCAAAAGTTGACGTGTGCGGACTGTACCTGTAAATATCGTACAGTTTGTTGTGTAAAGTTGACTGTGCGGACTGTACCTGTAAATATCGTACAGTTTGTTGTGTAAAGTTGACTGTGCGGACTGTACCTGTAAATATCGTACAGTTTGTTGTGTAAAGTTGACTGTGCTGACTGTACCTGTAAATATCGTACAGTTTGTTGTGTAAAGTTGACTGTGCGGACTGTACCTGTAAATATCGTACAGTTTGTTGTGTAAAGTTGACTGTGCAGACTGTACCTGTAAATATCGTACAGTTTGTTGTGTAAAGTTGACAGTGCGGACTGTACCTGTAAATATCGTACAGTTTGTTGTGTAAAGTTGACTGTGCGGACTGTACCTGTAAATATCGTACAGTTTGTTGTGTAAAGTTGACTGTGCGGACTGTACCTGTAAATATCGTACAGTTTGTTGTGTAAAGATTGACTGTGCGGACTGTACCTGTAAAAATCGTACAGTTTGTTGTGTAAAGTTGACTGTGCGGACTGTACCTGTAAATATCGTACAGTTTGTTGTGTAAAGTTGACTGTGCGGACTGTACCTGTAAATATCGTACAGTTTGTTGTGTAAAGTTGACTGTGCGGACTGTACCTGTAAATATCGTACAGTTTGTTGTGTAAAGTTGACTGTGCGGACTGTACCTGTAAATATCGTACAGTTTGTTGTGTAAAGTTGACTGTGCGGACTGTACCTGTAAATATCGTACAGTTTGTTGTGTAAAGTTGACTGTGCGGACTGTACCTGTAAATATCGTACAGTTTGTTGTGTAAAGTTGACTGTGCGGACTGTACCTGTAAATATCGTACAGTTTGTTGTGTAAAGTTGACAGTGCGGACTGTACCTGTAAATATCGTACATTTTGTTGTGTAAAGTTGACTGTGCGGACTGTACCTGTAAATATCGTACATTTTGTTGTGTAAAGTTGACTGTGCGGACTGTACCTGTAAATATCGTACATTTTGTTGTGTAAAGTTGACTGTGCGGACTGTACCTGTAAATATCGTACATTTTGTTGTGTAAAGTTGACTGTGCGGACTGTACCTGTAAATATCGTACAGTTTGTTGTGTAAAGTTGACTGTGCGGACTGTACCTGTAAATATCGTACATTTTGTTGTGTAAAGTTGACTGTGCGGACTGTACCTGTAAATATCGTACATTTGTTGTGTAAAGTTGACTGTGCGGACTGTACCTGTAAATATCGTACATTTTGTTGTGTAAAGTTGACTGTGCGGACTGTACCTGTAAATATCGTACATTTTGTTGTGTAAAGTTGACTGTGCGGACTGTACCTGTAAATATCGTACAGTTTGTTGTGTAAAGTTGACTGTGCGGACTGTACCTGTAAATATCGTACAGTTTGTTGTGTAAAGTTGACAGTGCGGACTGTACCTGTAAATATCGTACAGTTTGTTGTGTAAAGTTGACTGTGCGGACTAGTACCTGTATAATATCGATACAGTTTGTTGTGTAAAGTTGACAGTGCGGACTGTACCTGTAAATATCGTACAGTTTGTTGTGTAAAGTTGACAGTGCGGACTGTACCTGTAAATATCGTACAGTTTGTTGTGTAAAGTTGACAGTGCGGACTGTACCTGTAAATATCGTACAGTTTGTTGTGTAAAGTTGACAGTGCGGACTGTACCTGTAAATATCGTACAGTTTGTTGTGTCAAGTTGACAGTGCGGACTGTACCTGTAAATATCGTACAGTTTGTTGTGTAAAGTTGACTGTGCGGACTGTACCTGTAAATATCGTACAGTTTGTTGTGTAAAGTTGACTGTGCGGACTGTTCCTGTAAATATCGTACAGTTTGTTGTGTAAAGTTGACAGTGCGGACTGTACCTGTAAATATCGTACAGTTTGTTGTGTAAAGTTGACAGTGCGGACTGTACCTGTAAATATCGTACAGTTTGTTGTGTAAAGTTGACAGTGCGGACTGTACCTGTAAATATCGTACAGTTTGTTGTGTAAAGTTGACAGTGCGGACTGTACCTGTAAATATCGTACAGTTTGTTGTGTAAAGTTGACAGTGCGGACTGTACCTGTAAATATCGTACAGTTTGTTGTGTAAAGTTGACAGTGCGGACTGTACCTGTAAATATCGTACAGTTTGTTGTGTAAAGTTGACTGTGCGGACTGTACCTGTAAATATCGTACAGTTTGTTGTGTAAAGTTGACTGTGCGGACTGTACCTGTAAATATCGTACAGTTTGTTGTGTAAAGTTGACTGTGCGGACTGTACCTGTAAATATCGTACAGTTTGTTGTGTAAAGTTGACAGTGCGGACTGTACCTGTAAATATCGTACAGTTTGTTGTGTAAAGTTGACTGTGCGGACTGTACCTGTAAATATCGTACAGTTTGTTGTGTAAAGTTGACTGTGCGGACTGTACCTGTAAATATCGTACAGTTTGTTGTGTAAAGTTGACAGTGCGGACTGTACCTGTAAATATCGTACAGTTATATCCCGATAGTGTCATTACAATTTTTCATTGACATAATCCTTCCGGCCGCACTATGGCCCTGGGGTCGACTCAGCCTCTAACAGAAATGAGTAACAGGAATATTTCCTGGAGGGTAAAGGCCGCCGGTTCGTAGGGCTGACAACCTTACCACCTTAATGTGCCGATTGTCTACAAATCTGTAAGCCTCAACCTCCTGGAACCCTAAGGGCCTGTCCAGGTCTGTAATGGGGTTGCTGTACCTTTGTACGTATATTCAGTTAAGTGCTGCCTGTTCACTTGTCAGTAAATTTCTGTTCAAAGTGCTTCACAAACCATCTCTTTTTATTAAGCTTTATCTAAGCTTTGGACAGCCCTGTGATGCTTAACCAGGCGCCAAGCCTCTACGAGTGTTAATCACATAATAAGCCTTCGTCTGCAGCAGTGAGCACCAACTTAGGATACTTAATTCTACAAGGGGTTAAGACTGGTTAAGACTGTAGCTAGTATATGGAGTTCTGGGGTATTCGGATAAGTAGTTAATTAATTGTTTACATGTCTAATCGAACAGGTTAGCTCAGCAGTTACCTGAGATTCTCTGTTCTGGTCTGATTCTTAACATTGACTGACGTGAGGTGTTCTTGGTTTTCCTCAATCATTCCACATACCCGCATAAACGCCTTAAATATAGGACACAAATATTTCTGTTTTAATATTATTTTACTCCACTTATTCTTTCTATCATCTTACTCCAAATAAATAAAATCGTCCCTGTGTTAATAAATTACTAGGTCATGAAGATATATTCGAAAATGGAGGTATGGCTCCACGCATTATAACTTTGCCTCTACATGTGGATGGGTGGTTAGCTTAACCCCACTGGTGGATAGCCTTCGGGTAACCTTTGGATAGCTCAGGCGGTATAGTGACTAAGATACGGAGAGGACTGTGCAATCTTGGTTCGATTCCCAGACACTTTCTCTTCCTCAGTATCTCCAGACTGGCTCTGGGGTCATTTACCGGAGTTAAAGTGTTAGTGGAATTATGCGACCGCTGAACTCTGCATAGTGTCGAGTTTATGAATTAGTGGAGCTATACCTCCACTTCCCAGTACACTCTCATGGGCTTCACAGGAACGAGTTTATCTTTGTCTACGAATATGGGCTAGAAGACTGGGCGAACAATGGAATTTGTCTGGTCACGGCGAAGGAAAGAAATGTCAGTTTATGTTCCGGTCATCGAACACGGATTCTTCGGTCACGGAGCCTGTAACGTGATTAATATATTGACTGAGTTATACGGGCTCTCATTCTAGATAAATATGGTCATAACTTGATTCAGCTTCTTTTAAAAATACTTAGGAATGTTAAGATTTCTTTCGTAAGAAATGCTGTTAAATATCAGAACAGCGTGTCGGGTATTTAGTTGCTTGCAATTTTCATCTCGGAAACGTGTCTTCGCTCTCCCACTTAAATACTATCAACCATTTTACTTGGGGCAATTTCATCAATAAGCCCCCCCCCCCCCCCCCGTAACTGCTGTGCAGTAAACACTGTAGGAATCGCTTCCTACCAACTAATGAACTCCATTATTCAAATGAAAGTTATTCGAAATCATGGCGAAAGCACGTAAACTGCAGATGGCGCTCGACTCTCTGTGATTCTAAGAGATGCTTTTAATTTCGTTTTGAGGATAAAGTTGTTTTTATCTGTCTTTTATGACAAAAAAAATGTGAGTAATCTACAGGCGTATTTTGTACGAATGGAAGTATCACTCACGTAAGTCAGGCGGAAACAGTTTCTTCCTTTCTGATATGAATATTAATTCTAGCTGTAATGTGAGGTTGCCTTAGCAGGAGGCGTTACATTGCTTTACAGTAATGATGGGCTAACTGCGGCCGGCATGTCGGTCCGCGAACGAATTCCGAAAAAAAACTTAAATGAAACAGAAATATTGACACGAAATGTTAAAAATCTGTAAATTTTTTTTTATAAATAAAATCGATTATCTCTAATGCTGGAAAATGTATTTGCAAATTTCAAACAGACTGCACGGTGTCACATACCACAAGACCCATATTTTCAGTCACTTATTTTGCTGCGCTCCACCTTAAATACTGGCGAGCAGTTTAACGCTTTACAGCATAATGGTAACTATACACATACGTTCTGCCCACACAGTGTATTTGTGTGTTTTGTGTGGATCTCAGAACAAACAGCGATTATTTCACTGTACAACATTAACTGATTGGTTTGTATAACTGAGACGGAGTGTGTTTACTGCGCGGTACGGACTGTATTTATGTGTTTTGTGTGGATCTCAGAACAAACAGCGATTATTTCACTGTACAACATTAACTGATGGTTTGTATAATTGAGACGGAGTGTGTTTACTGCGCGGTACGGACTGTATTTATGTGTTTTGTGTGGATCTCAGAACAAACAGCGATTATTTCACTGTACAACATTAACTGACTGGTTTGTATAATTGAGACGGAGTGTGTTTACTGCGCGGTACGGACTGTATTTATGTGTTTTGTGTGGATCTCAGAACAAACAGCGATTATTTCACTGTACAGCATTAATGACTGTTTGTATAACTGAGACGGAGTGTGTTTACTGCGCGGTACGGACTGTATTTATGTGTTTTGTGTGGTCTCAGAACAAACAGCGATTATTTCACTGTACAACATTAACTGACTGGTTTGTATAATTGAGACGGAGTGTGTTTACTGCGCGGTACGGACTGTATTTATGTGTTTTGTGTGGATCTCAGAACAAACAGCGATTATTTCACTGTACAACATTAACTGACTGGTTTGTATAACTGAGACGGAGTGTGTTTACTGCGCGGTACGGACTGTATTTATGTGTTTTGTGTGGATCTCAGAACAAACAGCGATTATTTCACTGTACAACATTAACTGACTGGTTTGTATAACTGAGACGGAGTGTGTTTACTGCGCGGTACGGACTGTATTTATGTGTTTGTGTGGATCTCAGAACAAACAGCGATTATTTCACTGTACAACATTAACTGACTGGTTTGTATAATTGAGACGGAGTGTGTTTACTGCGCGGTACGGACTGTATTTATGTGTTTTGTGTGGATCTCAGAACAAACAGCGATTATTTCACTGTACACATTAACTGACTGGTTTGTATAACTGAGACGGAGTGTGTTTACTGCGCGGTACGGACTGTATTTATGTGTTTTTGTGGATCTCGAAAACGCGATTATTTCACTGTACACATTAACTGACTGGTTTGTATAATGAGACGGAGTGTGTTAACTGCGCGGGTACGGACTGTATTTAATGTGTTTTGTGTGGATCTCAGACAAACAGCGATTATTCACTGTACAGATTACTGACTGGTTTGTATAACTGAGACGGAGTGTGTTTATGCGCGGTACGGACTGTATTTATGTGTTTTGTGTGGATCTCAGAACAAACAGCGATTATTTCACTGTACAGCATTAACTGACTGGTTTGTATAACTGAACGGAGTGTTTTACTGCGCGGTACGGACTGTATTTATGTGTTTTGTGTGGATCCAGAACAAACAGCGATTATTCACTGTCAACATTAACTGACGGTTGTAACTGGACGGAAGTGTTACTGCGCGGTACGACTGATTTATGTTTTGTGTGGATCTCAGAACAAACAGCGATTATTTCACTGTACAACATTAACTGATGTTTGTAACTGAGTACGGAGTGTGTTTACTGCGCGGTAACGGACTGTATTTATGTGTTTTGTGTGGATCCAGAACAACAGCGATTATTTCATGTATAACATTAACTGACTGGTTTGTATAACTGAGATGGAGTGTGTTTTACTGCGCGGTACGGACTGAAGTTATGTGTTTTGTGTGGATCTCAGAACAACAGCGATTTTTCACTGTACAACATTAACTGACTGGTTTGTGTAACTGAGACGGAGTGTATTTACTGCGCGGTACGGACTGTATTTATGTGTTTTGTGTGGATCTCAGAACAAACAGCGATTATTTCACTGTACAACATTAACTGACTGGTTTGTGTAACTGAGACGGAGTGTATTTACTGCGCGGTACGGACTGTATTTATGTGTTTTGTGTGGATCTCAGAACAAACAGCGATTATTTCACTGTACAACATTAACTGACTGGTTTGTATAACTGAGACGGAGTGTGTTTTACTGCGCGGTACGGACTGTATTTATGTGTTTTGTGTGGATCTCAGATAAAACAGCGATTATTTCACTGTACAACATTAACTGACTGGTTTGTATAACTGAGACGGAGTGTGTTTACTGCGCGGTACGGACTGTATTTATGTGTTTTGTGTGGATCTCAGAACAAACAGCGATTATTTCACTGTACAGCATTAACTGACTGGTTTGTATAACTGAGACGGAGTGTGTTTACTGCGCGGTACGGACTGTATTTATGTGTTTTGTGTGGATCTCAGAACAAACAGCGATTATTTCACTGTACAGCATTAACTGACTGGTTTGTATAACTGAGACGGAGTGTGTTTACTGCGCGGTACGGACTGTATTTATGTGTTTTGTGTGGATCTCAGAACAAACAACGATTATTTCACTGTACAGCATTAACTGACTGGTTTGTATAACTGAGACGGAGTGTGTTTACTGCGCGGTACGGACTGTATTTATGTGTTTTGTGTGGATCTCAGAACAAACAGCGATTATTTCACTGTACAGCATTAACTGACTGGTTTGTATAACTGAGACGGAGTGTGTTTACTGCGCGGTACGGACTGTATTTATGTGTTTTGTGTGGATCTCAGAACAAACAGCTATTATTTCACTGTACAACATTAACTGACTGGTTTGTATAACTGAGACGGAGTGTGTTTACTGCGCGGTACGGACTGAATGTTATAACTGATGTTAATTTAGTCTTTAGAAGTTAGTCTCCTCACTACATAGACGTGTATGTTTACGAGGCTGAGCGGACTCTACAATAAACCCGGCCGGTGAGTACGATAAAATTGCTGCTGTATCGTGCAGCCTGTAGCTCAGTCAGTACTGTCTGCTTCCATTGCGCAGTTTTGCACACAGCTGTTCCAGTGTCCGTTAGGCCCAATTGGCCAATAACTCGATGAGCAATGTAACTGCCATCCCACGCGCCGAGTGACGTAATCTCGGACATTCTGTTGCAGCAGCTAATGGCGGACAGTTCACTGCCTCGCTAAACGGGACGTGAAAGTGAACAATAAAGATCATTTTGGGGCACCAAGTGACCGCGAGCAGAACTTTGTGAATTATGTGGTACATAGATGTAGTTAGTTAACTGCACTGTAGAGCGCACTGTACTGCGCGTGGGGCGAGAAATGATACTGACTGTACTTTGTATTATATATACCGTGCGTGTTAATAATTGATTAATTGTTTTATTCCAATAAATGCTCTACACTATTTTAGTGTTTTCTTGTCCCTACACATGTTTCGGCACTTATAGTGCCATCTTCAGGGGTGTCGTCGAGAGTTCACAGTTTTCAAACACATCCAATGCACTTTCACAACATAAATTCACTATCATTTAATATCACTTATCTTCTTGTTCATGGCGGTCAGCTTGTTTTGTTTAATTATTAAGTTTTAATAAAACACAAAACAAGACAAGCTGACCGCCATGAACAAGAAGATAAGTGATATTAAGTGATAGTGAATTTATGTTGTGAAAGCGAATTGAACGCGTTTGAAAACTGTGAACTCTCGACGACACCTCTGAAGATGGCACCACTATAAGTGCCGAAACATGTGTAGGGACAATAAAACACTAAAATAGTGTAGTGCATTTGTTGGAATAAAACAATTAATTAAGATACTTCCTGTGTTCTGTGTCAGTGCAGCGGTCACAGCGGTCAGCACATCTCTACTGCTGTGTCAGTGCAGCTGTCACAGCGGTCAGCACATCTCTACTGCTGTGTCAGTGCAGCTGTCACAGCGGTCAGCACATCTCTACTGCTGTGTCAGTGCAGCTGTCACAGCGGTCAGCACATCTCTACTGCTGTGTTGTGCAGCTGTCACAGCGGTCAGCACATCTCTACTGCTGTGTCAGTTCAGCTGTCACAGCGGTCAGCACATCTCTACTGCTGTGTCAGTGCAGCTGTCACAGCGGTCAGCACATCTCTACTGCTGTGTTTTGCAGCTGTCACAGCGGTCAGCACATCTCTACTGCTGTGTTGTGCAGCTGTCACAGCGGTCAGCACATCTCTACTGCTGTGTTGTGCAGCTGTCACAGCGGTCAGCACATCTCTACTGCTGTGTCAGTGCAGCTGTCACAGCGGTCAGCACATCTCTACTGCTGTGTCAGTGCAGCTGTCACAGCGGTCAGCACATCTCTACTGCTGTGTCAGTGCAGCTGTCACAGCGGTCAGCACATCTCTACTGCTGTGTCAGTGCAGCTGTCACAGCGGTCAGCACATCTCTACTGCTGTGTTGTGCAGCTGTCACAGCGGTCAGCACATCTCTACTGCTGTGTCAGTGCAGCTGTCACAGCGGTCAGCACATCTCTACTGCTGTGTCAGTGCAGCTGTCACAGCGGTCAGCACATCTCTACTGCTGTGTTGTGCAGCTGTCACAGCGGTCAGCACATCTCTACTGCTGTGTTGTGCAGCTGTCACAGCGGTCAGCACATCTCTACTGCTGTGTTGTGCAGCTGTCACAGCGGTCAGCACATCTCTACTGCTGTGTCAGTGCAGCTGTCACAGCGGTCAGCACATCTCTACTGCTGTGTCAGTGCAGCTGTCACAGCGGTCAGCACATCTCTACTGCTGTGTCAGTGCAGCTGTCACAGCGGTCAGCACATCTCTACTGCTGTGTCAGTGCAGCTGTCACAGCGGTCAGCACATCTCTACTGCTGTGTTGTGCAGCTGTCACAGCGGTCAGCACATCTCTACTGCTGTGTCAGTGCAGCTGTCACAGCGGTCAGCACATCTCTACTGCTGTGTCAGTGCAGCTGTCACAGCGGTCAGCACATCTCTACTGCTGTGTTGTGCAGCTGTCACAGCGGTCAGCACATCTCTACTGCTGTGTTGTGCAGCTGTCACAGCGGTCAGCACATCTCTACTGCTGTGTTAGTGCAGCTGTCACAGCGGTCAGCACATCTCTACTGCTGTGTCAGTGCAGCTGTCACAGCGGTCAGCACATCTCTACTGCTGTGTTGTGCAGCTGTCACAGCGGTCAGCACATCTCTACTGCTGTGTTGTGCAGCTGTCACAGCGGTCAGCACATCTCTACTGCTGTGTTGTGCAGCTGTCACAGCGGTCAGCACATCTCTACTGCTGTGTTGTGCAGCTGTCACAGCGGTCAGCACATCTCTACTGCTGGTGTTGTGCAGCTGTCACAGCGGTCAGCACATCTCTACTGCTGTGTTGTGCAGCTGTCACAGCGGTCAGCACATCTCTACTGCTGTGTTGTGCAGCTGTCACAGCGGTCAGCACATCTCTACTGCTGTGTGTGCAGCTGTCACAGCGGTCAGCACATCTCTACTGCTGTGTCAGTGCAAGCATGTCACAGCGGTCAGCACATCTCTACTGCTGTGTTGTGCAGCTGTCACAGCGGTCAGCACATCTCTACTGCTGTGTCAGCCTGGGAAGCGCTACTTAAATGTCAGTGCTTGGAGATGTCAAATATGCACTTTAGACGTTGGACAAAGATTTGAAACTTACTGTCACAAAGACTGTTACTGTCTTTGACTTGTTTGGTGGTTGGTTGTCATAAAAGGTTTGTCCCAGAAACGTGTTTAAAATCTCGTCACAGCGACTTTAAACACTTTCTGCATTTGAGAACGAGTGAAACGCCGTAATGATAAATGTATCGATAATAAATGGTGATAATCGATGTTAAATATATAAATGGACAGTCATCCATATTAATGATGTTAGGGTAAAGGTCACCCTAGAACAGGCCATGAAGGCCCAGAGGAGGAGTAGTGTATAGCTCTCCTTTCTTTAACCTCGGCGCTGATGGGTGGGTGGTCAACTCCACGCCGCCGCTTTACCCCGGGAATGACCCGTACCTATTGTTAGGGGCTGGGTAGGCCCAGGCGTCTGAGGGTGCTTAAAATCTCGCCCCACGGGATTCGATCCCTGACCGTCAGCTGTAGCGAGTCGCATACGACTGAGCCATCGCAGTTGCTAATAACTGGTGCTAATCGATAGTGATGTATACCAGCAGGGTTTTAATAGAACGCTAGGAGGCGTAGAGAGAAACTGTTCTGTGACAGAGCGTTGAGGTGGAAGAAAGTTTTCATAATTGAGACAGTGTTTTATGTGCGATACGAGATGAGGCTGAAGAAAGAGATGAGCATCGAGCGTGTAATACACGTGCAACATAGCATAACTAGATAGCAGTAGTCTGAAGGATGATTGCACTGAAAATAAAGCAACAACCGACGAAAGGAAACCGTGGAGAGGGCGTCATTATGACGTTGCCCCTACGCCCCTCATATAACGGGCAACGTAATAGTCACTCCCTCTCTCACCACTTTACAAAATAAATGCTGTATTAATGTATCGTAAGAATAGGAACATGGGTTGTGGCGTAACTAACAAACAAAGCTATATCGTAACTATGGCAACCCCGCTGTGACTCACTCAATCACTCGCTAAATCACACCAAGGGCATTATGCGAAGTAGTTGCTCCAAGAAGAATGGAAACCAATGAGTTTCTCGTTTTGTGATTTCGTTCTGTTTCGACCTGTTTCCTTGACTCAGCATCATTAAATAAAATACAAGGTTTTTTTTTAACTGGTTGTATTTTCTCAAATCCAATGACTTATACACAGTGTGTGACGTCACGAGGCTTCCAGCAAGACGGATGAATTCGGTTGGCCATTTCGAAGTTCAATTTATTTACCGCTGGACTGAATCTTCTCCGGCCGATAGGAACCGTGTGACGTGGCGTTACGTCATTCGCGGTCCGTCGAGCGGAGTGCGCGGGGCAGTTTGGTAGATGGACGCTAGGATGAGTGCGAGTGCCGATTAACAGATAGTCCTGTCGGACCGAACGTTCTTCCGTGCACTTACTTTGTCACTGGCACGTAACCCGTCGATATGTCAACAGGAAATCGAGTCTGCAGGCTACGTTTTCGAATCTCGACCACGGCACCGACTAATTTTTTTGGGATTTCAGGCGTCCTCCGCGATATAGATATCTGCGGTCTTCTGGGATATTATGCAGCGTCGAGTGATAATCCTTTACGGACGTTTCGGGACAACGTATCGGTTCCATCTACAAGGGTCAAGAAGTCCAAGAAGAAAGTAATCTTTTACGGACGTTTCGGGACAACGTATCGTTTCCATCTACAAGGGTCGAGAAGTCCAAGAAGAAAGTAATCCTTTACGGACGTTTCTGGGCAAAGTATCTGTTCCATCTACAAGGGTCAAGAAGTCCAAAAAAAAGTAATCCTTTACGGACGTTTCGGGACAGCGTATCGGTTCCATCTACAAGGGTTAAGAAGTCTAAGAAGAAAGTAATCCTATACGGACGTTTCGGGACAACGTATCTGTTCCATCTACAAGGGTCAAGAAGTCCAAGAAGAAAGTAATCCTTTACGGACGTTTCTGGGCAAAGTATCGGTTCCATCTACAAGGGTCAAGAAGTCCAAGAAGAAAGTAATCCTATACGGACGTTTCGGGACAACGTATCGTTTCCATCTACCAGGTCAAGAAATCCAATAAGTAATCCTTTACGGACGTTTTGGGACAACGTATCTGTTCCATCTACAAGGGTCAAGAAGTCCAAGAAGAAAGTAATCCTATACGGACGTTTCGGGACAACGTATCGTTTCCATCTACCAGGGTCAAGAAATCCAATAAGTAATCCTTTACGGACGTTTTGGGACAACGTATCGGTTCCATCTACAAGGGTTAAGAAGTCTAAGAAGAAAGTAATCCTATACGGACGTTTCGGGACAACGTATCTGTTCCATCTACAAGGGTCAAGAAGTCAAAAAGAAAGTAATCCTTTACGGACGTTTCGGACAGCGTATCGGTTCCATCTACAAGGGTCAAGAAGTCTAAGAAGAAAGTAATCCTATACGGACGTTTCGGGACAACGTATCTGTTCCATCTATAAGGGTCAAGAAGTCCAAGAAGAAAGTAATACTTTACGGACATTTCGGGACAACGTATCTTTTCCATCTACAAGGGCCAAGAAGTCCAAGAAGAAAGTAATACTTTACGGACGTTTCGGGACAACGTATCGGTCCCATCTACAAGGGCCAAGAAGACTTATTGACCCTTGAAGATGGGACAGATACGTTGTACCGAAACGTCAGTAAATGATTATCACTCGACGCTGTGTAATATCCCAGACTAGCGCAGAGCTAATTTGATGGGAATTTTCATAAATTTATCCGCTCCTTCCAGACAAATGTCGCTACATCACCTTCAAATACTTCGCCAGTCTTTCCTTCCATATCATTGCCAATGAACTCTTTACCCTTAGCGTATCTTGTCGATACACAAGTACACGGGCGTCTTTATACGTTACGCTGAGCACCCACTTATGGCATATGACGTCATAGAGCTTGGCATAAATTATCAACTCGAGTAACTCTGAACAAGGCGGCAGCAAGTTCTCCAAAACGCCGGCAATACCGATTCATATCGCAAAATCTTGAATCTTCGTCAGCACCTCCGTCAGAATACAAAGTATCGCAAAGTTAGACTTCTTCCCTTGACCTCTCCACTTTCCTTTGCTGTCCAAATTTTCTGGCCACATAAAATACGATGATTATAAGCAATACGTCAATAGTACTTTTGTAATAAGCAATACGTCAATAGTACTTTTGTAATAAGCAATACGTCAATAGTACTTTTGCAAAATATTTGTTGGTGTTATGAGTTTTTAATTTGAAACCTCTCACTTCGAAGCTAATGGATTTACCAATTCCGGTATACAGATTAAGGACGGGGTTGTCGGATATGTCCGGTAATTCCGGCTACTTCTCTCTAGACGATACTGGTGCTGTAATTTTGCAAGGAACAGATGATTAAGTTCTGCTACCACAGGAAAGCTGTTGCGATCTGTCGCCATACTGGTAAAGTCAGTTGTGTCCAGTGTACAGCCACTTTTGTGTGTTTTCAAGAAATCGGAGTTTTTACAGGCAGGCAGAACTTCTTTAAGTACGCAGTTATTATTAATTCGTCGCAGTTCTGTGTACTGCGTTCGAATGAGCTTGATTTTAACCTTTTACAGCCTAACGGTTACTTGATACATCAACAGTTTTAACATTCACAAATTCTACATTCTGCCCAACTGTATTTATGTGTTTTGTATTTATATTACAGCAAACAGCGACTTTTGTCTTGTATAACATAAATTGATTTGTTTTTCAACCGAGATGAAAAGTGTTTACTGCGCGGTACGAACTGGGTCTTTAAATGAAACAGTTTACGCTTTGTGTTTAAAGGGTTATGTGTGCATTTGTCGATTAGTACGTCGTACAACGTCGAAGACTCAGCTTTCATTGTTGACAGTCGATGTCGAAGACCTACCTTTCGTTGTTAGCAATCGATGTCGAAAACTTAGTTTTCATTGCTGACAGTCGATGTCGAAGACCTACCTTTCGTTGTTAGCAATCGATGTCGAAGACCTACCTTTCGTTGTCAGCAATCGATGTCGAAGACCTACCTTTCGTTGTTAGCAATCGATGTCTCCTGTATGTTGAACCTTGAGCTTATTTTGTGCAGTGAATTCACAACACAACACATACACGAAAACACATAGCATGTCAGTTTACAAATTCCACTGTTCATTTTGTAAATTCTCACAGATTCAAACACTTGTCTTTCAACACTGAAGTCAAAGACGGGTCAAAGCAAAATTAAGTCCTGCTTCACTGAATCTTCGTCTCTCCAATGCGAGTTATTGACAGGGAGAAGCTGTAAAGGATCTCTTGTAACTCTCTCCCTCTCGCATTGATATCATTGTTGTGCCGACCGAACCCTGTCAAGTCAGCGCCCTGCGGTACAAAAAACTTAAAACTAAACCCTCCTACTTGAACGGCCCTGTTATGCCAGCGAGGGCTAAACAGGACCCAAAGTTAAATTCACGCTGCCTATCCTATCCAGAAATCCTAACTGGGGGCACCTAACGGTAGGGGGGGGGGACAGGGAGGACAAGACGTACAAACTAAGTAAAAAAAAATCACATTCGCAGGGCTGCCAACTCGACCTTAACCTACGCCCTGAGTCATGACGGCTACCGCATCAAATACAGAGTTGCCTGGCACGGCGGTAATTATCATGACCAGCCTGGGGTCGGACTGACGTTGTGATAAGCTCATGTCGGTGCTATGGTGTACCTGATTTGCTGCGAGTACCCAGCCCGTCCTGCGGATGGGTCCTGACCGCTAGAGGTTCGGCCAACACTGCTTTGGTTTTAACGTTACGGTTTGCGCGTTGCTCCTCTTGTCTTGGTCCTGCGTTCGAAGTCTGCCACTGGTGGACGTCGATGTGTCCACTGGAATGTTGCAACCGTTGACAACATGGCACTGGCACAACACCGTATTGACAACATGGTACTGGCACAACACCGTATTGACAACATGGCACTGGCACAACACCGTATTGACAACATGGTACTGACACAACACCGTATTGACAACATGGTACTGGCACAACACCGTATTGACAACGTGGTACTGGCACAACGCCGTATTGACAACGTGGCACTGGCACAACACCGTATTGACAACGTGGCACTGGCACAACACCGTATTGACAACATGTCACTGGCACAACACCGTATTGACAACATGGCACTGGCACAACACCGTATTGACAACATGGCACTGGCACAACACCGTATTACAGTCGCTACTGTCGCACGCACTCAACGCACACTCGTCACGGTATGTACTTTAATCCAAACCACGCACGAACACGAACACTTAGATTTCTCCGCTTGCTCTTCAAAATTTGTACCGCGAACAATACCGAACCTGTGTCACCCGATCGGTGGTTTAAAATGCCACACAATCCTGCACAAACACTGTACACAGTGTGCTACATCACGTAATGTCATAACACAGCAGTTAAGTCACCAATCACTGCACAACGCTGTACACACGTGTGCTACATCCACAGCTAAATGTCACTAACACACGCAGTTAAAGTCACCAATCACTGCACAAACAGCTGTACACACGTGTGCTACATCCACAGTTAAATGTCACTAACACACGCAGTTAAAGTCACCAATCACTGCACAAACAGCTGTACACACGTGTGCTACATCCACAGCTAAATGTCACTAACACACGCAGTTAAAGTCACCAATCACTGCACAAACAGCTGTACACACGTCTGCTACATCCACAGCTAAATGTCACTAACACACGCAGTTAAAGTCACCAATCACTGCACAAACAGCTGTACACACGTTGCTACATCCACAGCTAAATGTCACTAACACACGCAGTTAAAGTCACCAATCACTGCACAAACAGCTGTACACACGTGTGCTACATCCACAGCTAAATGTCACTAACACACGCAGTTAAAGTCCCAATCACTGCACAAACAGCTGTACACACGTGTGCTACATCCACAGCTAAATGTCACTAACACACGCAGTTAAGTCACCAATCACTGCACAAACAGCTGTACACACGTTGCTACATCCACAGCTAAATGTCACTAACACACGCAGTTAAAGTCGCCAATCACTGCACAAACAGCTGTACACACGTGTGCTACATCCACAGCTAAATGTCACTAACACACGCAGTTAAAGTCACCAATCACTGCACAAACAGCTGTACACACGTGTGCTACATCCACAGCTAAATGTCACTAACACACGCAGTTAAAGTCACCAATCACTGCACAAACAGCTGTACACACGTCTGCTACATCCACAGCTAAATGTCACTAACACACGCAGTTAAAGTCACCAGTCACGCACTGACAACCTGCCTGCCACAGAGATGCTTTGCCTGACAATACAGTAACTATTACACTTCGCAGTTTCTCACGTTCTGCACCTGCTGACAGTTCATAATTTACTGACATTCCGTACGATGATGCTACAGTAACAGTCCGCACATAAGGTTTAGAACACCGCGGATATGAAAATGTCTCATCTTTATAAAGGCAACAAATTGCCTTCGAACTGTAGCAACCATTCTTAGTATTTATGGTAACCAACAAACTTACGTTTGGAATTGTGATAATAATTTTAGAAAATTATTACGAATTTAATAAAACATTTTAACTGTTAATTTATAATATTGTAGTTCGGATTACTGTAATATTTGTGTGGGCGCCAAAACGCGGAAATCCAAGATGGCTACAAGCGTTTGAATGTTAATTTACACGGTTCGTAATCTATAAAATCTATTTGCAATCTACAAAAAATTTCTATGTCCTTGTTAAAACTGGTAAACAAATTCGTATTAGCGTCCGAATAAAAATTCCCTTCAGAATACACCAAATAAACAATGATCGTTAATTATAAAAGCCGCCAAAATGACTGCGAATTTCTCAACTTATTCGTCGTGATAATTAATAGCTTCTTTAATATAAATTCACGCGAATTAAAATCAAATATTGTGTACTTGCAAATTTTTTTGTTTAATACAACTTACTGTAACAAAATCTGGTCAAGCACATAAGATATATACACGTTCGTCTATAAAACACTCGGCAGGCAGGCACACATCCACTTCCTTCAACTGTCAACGACTGTCTGATGTCACTGGATCAGCAATCACATACGCTGGATGGTTAATTTCAATTCACCCCGACAGGTGTCATTCCTATCGATAGTGCCTTATAATTACATTGGCTGCTCCTGAGAATTATGCTACACACGATGTTCGTACATGAATGCTCAGTACAGGGCCTATCCAGATACTCAGTACAAATGTCAATTCCTAACCTAAAACTAATGAATTTATAGAGAACGCAGCTCTAAAAATGTATTATATCACAGAGTAATGTAACTACGTGTTTGTGACATATCTCTGTTCCTTAGTCCCTGGCTTTCTACCACGGAGACTCGAGTTCAGTCCCAGGTTAGTCCTGTGGGACTTGTGGTGGACAAAATTACACTGGGACAGGTTTTTCTCCCAGTAATTCAGTTTTCTCCTGTTTCTACCAATCATAACCTAGTAGAAGCAAAATGGGCAAATTAAAAGCCACAAGACAATCAGAAAATAAACCACACATGGGTGGAGAAGTGTTGATTTTGTGATGACGGTAATGAATCTTTAGGTTACATTAAAGGCAAGGAATTTCTTCTGTAGTTAAGCAACTGTCAGCTTCTGGAGAAGGAGTCTGATCCATTGGGTTATTTGGTTTTATGATGTGGGTCTAGCCATACCTAAGTTCTTATTGGTTGTTTTAAAACAAGACTTATTTGACTAACCAAAGTTCCTAAGCCATGGTGTATCAATGTCCATAATTTAATGGTCAAAATTTACTGCACAATGAAGGTACTGTCAGTTATAATTTGTTCTGTCTCCAGAAGTACACTTTGGTTTACTTCTGTTGATTGTACTGCCAATTTCCAATCAAGACAATATTCGCTTTTACCCATCTGTCCTCGAGGGTGGAATGTCAGAATGATCCATGGAATGTGTTTATTTTCTTTGGTAATTACACTGCATGTACAAGAACTGTCTTGTTGTTGAACTCAGTTCCTGTTTATTACTGACAGTCAATGTGACAGTATGAACTGCCACACCAGCACAATACAAACATGCTGCAAAATGGTCCATTGCTCTTGGACAACACATCCATATTATGTGACAATGTTCTTTACAATTATGATTTACTGATATTTCAAGTCTTATAGTGTTTACATTGCTAAACTTCCAAGTGAGTTTCCATATTTAGAAAGTGAGGTTATGTCACTCTGCATAACCTTGACTTTTATCAATCCCAAGTCTGTTTTACCAACATTTATATATTTGTGCTACACCTGGAGAGGTTGAAGATACCGTACTTGTGCCATCTTCCTCTGAAGGAAGTGGTGATTTGCTGAAATCATCATATGATTTCCAGAAGTGAAGCAACTAATGAGAAACTGGTTCTGCATGTGTCTGAAATGGGCAAGTACGTCACTGTGAGATTGCTGTAGCTCAGAGACAAAGCAGACATTTACTAAAACAATCTTTTATTTGTAAACATGGAAACAGTGAGGTTCAGAACAAAGACAAGACATCTAGTTGGAAGCAAAGCGTAAAGGAAGGGAACAGAGAAGCAGGGAATGAGTATATGGATTGAAAGTGGAAAGTACGAAAAGCAAGCTGCTTAAGAGAAGGAAAGAACTGCTAAATGCCTGCACATGTAAATGGACATACAGAATGTGTTGCAGACAGTGACAGACACAGGATATGTGAGCATACAAAATATGTTGCAGACAGTGACAGACACAGGATATGTGAGCATACAAAATATGTTGCAGACAGTGACAGACACAGGATATGTGAGCATACAAAATATGTTGCAGACAGTGACAGACACAGGATATGTGAGCATACAAAATATGTTGCAGACAGTGACAGACACAGGATCTGTGAGCATACAAAATATATTGCAGACAGTGACAGACACAGGATCTGTGAGCATACAAAATATGTTGCAGACAGTGACAGACGCAGGATCTGTGAGCATACAAAATATGTTGCAGACAGTGACAGACACAGGATCTGTGAGCATACAAAATATGTTGCAGACAGTGACAGACACAGGATATGTGAGCATACAAAATATGTTGCAGACAGTGACAGACACAGGATATGTGAGCATACAAAATATGTTGCAGACAGTGACAGACACAGGATCTGTGAGCATACAAAATATGTTGCAGACAGTGACAGACACAGGATCTGTGAGCATACAAAATATGTTGCAGACAGTGACAGACACAGGATATGTGAGCATACAAAATATGTTGCAGACAGTGACAGACACAGGATATGTGATCATACAAAATATGTTGCAGACAGTGACAGACACAGGATCTGTGAGCATACAAAATATGTTGCAGACAGTGACAGACACAGGATATGTGAGCATACAAAATATGTTGCAGACAGTGACAGACACAGGATATGTGAGCATACAAAATATGTTGCAGACAGTGACAGACACAGGATATGTGAGCATACAAAATATGTTGCAGACAGTGACAGACACAGGATCTGTGAGAATACAAAATATGTTGCAGACAGTGACAGACACAGGATCTGTGAGCATACAAAATATGTTGCAGACAGTGACAGACACAGGATATGTGAGCATACAAAATATGTTGCAGACAGTGACAGACACAGGATATGTGAGCATACAAAATATGTTGCAGACAGTGACAGACACAGGATATGTGAGCATACAAAATATGTTGCAGACAGTGACAGACACAGGATCTGTGAGCATACAAAATATGTTGCAGACAGTGACAGACACAGGATATGTGAGCATACAAAATATGTTGCAGACAGTGACAGACACAGGATCTGTGAGCATACAAAATATGTTGCAGACAGTGACAGACACAGGATATGTGATCATACAAAATATGTTGCAGACAGTGACAGACACAGGATATGTGATCATACAAAATATGTTGCAGACAGTGACAGACACAGGATATGTGAGCATACAAAATATGTTGCAGACAGTGACAGACACAGGATATGTGAGCATACAAAATATGTTGCAGACAGTGACAGACACAGGATCTGTGAGCATACAAAATATGTTGCAGACAGTGACAGACACAGGATATGTGAGCATACAAAATATGTTGCAGACAGTGACAGACACAGGATATGTGAGCATACAAAATATGTTGCAGACAGTGACAGACACAGGATATGTGAGCATACAAAATATGTTGCAGACAGTGACAGACACAGGATATGTGAGCATACAAAATATGTTGCAGACAGTGACAGACACAGGATCTGTGAGCATACAAAATATATTGCAGACAGTGACAGACACAGGATCTGTGAGCATACAAAATATGTTGCAGACAGTGACAGACGCAGGATCTGTGAGCATACAGAATGTGTTGCAGACAGTGACAGACACAGGATATGTGAGCATACAAAATATGTTGCAGACAGTGACAGACACAGGATATGTGAGCATACAAAATATGTTGCAGACAGTGACAGACACAGGATATGTGAGCATACAAAATATGTTGCAGACAGTGACAGACACAGGATATGTGAGCATACAAAATATGTTGCAGACAGTGACAGACACAGGATCTGTGAGCATACAAAATATATTGCAGACAGTGACAGACACAGGATCTGTGAGCATACAAAATATGTTGCAGACAGTGACAGACGCAGGATCTGTGAGCATACAAAATATGTTGCAGACAGTGACAGACACAGGATCTGTGAGCATACAAAATATGTTGCAGACAGTGACAGACACAGGATATGTGAGCATACAAAATATGTTGCAGACAGTGACAGACACAGGATATGTGAGCATACAAAATATGTTGCAGACAGTGACAGACACAGGATCTGTGAGCATACAAAATATGTTGCAGACAGTGACAGACACAGGATCTGTGAGCATACAAAATATGTTGCAGACAGTGACAGACACAGGATATGTGAGCATACAAAATATGTTGCAGACAGTGACAGACACAGGATATGTGATCATACAAAATATGTTGCAGACAGTGACAGACACAGGATCTGTGAGCATACAAAATATGTTGCAGACAGTGACAGACACAGGATATGTGAGCATACAAAATATGTTGCAGACAGTGACAGACACAGGATATGTGAGCATACAAAATATGTTGCAGACAGTGACAGACACAGGATATGTGAGCATACAAAATATGTTGCAGACAGTGACAGACACAGGATCTGTGAGAATACAAAATATGTTGCAGACAGTGACAGACACAGGATCTGTGAGCATACAAAATATGTTGCAGACAGTGACAGACACAGGATATGTGAGCATACAAAATATGTTGCAGACAGTGACAGACACAGGATATGTGAGCATACAAAATATGTTGCAGACAGTGACAGACACAGGATATGTGAGCATACAAAATATGTTGCAGACAGTGACAGACACAGGATCTGTGAGCATACAAAATATGTTGCAGACAGTGACAGACACAGGATATGTGAGCATACAAAATATGTTGCAGACAGTGACAGACACAGGATCTGTGAGCATACAAAATATGTTGCAGACAGTGACAGACACAGGATATGTGATCATACAAAATATGTTGCAGACAGTGACAGACACAGGATATGTGATCATACAAAATATGTTGCAGACAGTGACAGACACAGGATATGTGAGCATACAAAATATGTTGCAGACAGTGACAGACACAGGATATGTGAGCATACAAAATATGTTGCAGACAGTGACAGACACAGGATCTGTGAGCATACAAAATATGTTGCAGACAGTGACAGACACAGGATATGTGAGCATACAAAATATGTTGCAGACAGTGACAGACACAGGATATGTGAGCATACAAAATATGTTGCAGACAGTGACAGACACAGGATATGTGAGCATACAAAATATGTTGCAGACAGTGACAGACACAGGATATGTGAGCATACAAAATATGTTGCAGACAGTGACAGACACAGGATCTGTGAGCATACAAAATATATTGCAGACAGTGACAGACACAGGATCTGTGAGCATACAAAATATGTTGCAGACAGTGACAGACGCAGGATCTGTGAGCATACAAAATATGTTGCAGACAGTGACAGACACAGGATCTGTGAGCATACAAAATATGTTGCAGACAGTGACAGACACAGGATATGTGAGCATACAAAATATGTTGCAGACAGTGACAGACACAGGATATGTGAGCATACAAAATATGTTGCAGACAGTGACAGACACAGGATCTGTGAGCATACAAAATATGTTGCAGACAGTGACAGACACAGGATCTGTGAGCATACAAAATATGTTGCAGACAGTGACAGACACAGGATATGTGAGCATACAAAATATGTTGCAGACAGTGACAGACACAGGATATGTGATCATACAAAATATGTTGCAGACAGTGACAGACACAGGATCTGTGAGCATACAAAATATGTTGCAGACAGTGACAGACACAGGATATGTGAGCATACAAAATATGTTGCAGACAGTGACAGACACAGGATATGTGAGCATACAAAATATGTTGCAGACAGTGACAGACACAGGATATGTGAGCATACAAAATATGTTGCAGACAGTGACAGACACAGGATCTGTGAGAATACAAAATATGTTGCAGACAGTGACAGACACAGGATCTGTGAGCATACAAAATATGTTGCAGACAGTGACAGACACAGGATATGTGAGCATACAAAATATGTTGCAGACAGTGACAGACACAGGATATGTGAGCATACAAAATATGTTGCAGACAGTGACAGACACAGGATATGTGAGCATACAAAATATGTTGCAGACAGTGACAGACACAGGATCTGTGAGCATACAAAATATGTTGCAGACAGTGACAGACACAGGATATGTGAGCATACAAAATATGTTGCAGACAGTGACAGACACAGGATCTGTGAGCATACAAAATATGTTGCAGACAGTGACAGACACAGGATATGTGATCATACAAAATATGTTGCAGACAGTGACAGACACAGGATATGTGATCATACAAAATATGTTGCAGACAGTGACAGACACAGGATATGTGAGCATACAAAATATGTTGCAGACAGTGACAGACACAGGATATGTGAGCATACAAAATATGTTGCAGACAGTGACAGACACAGGATCTGTGAGCATACAAAATATGTTGCAGACAGTGACAGACACAGGATATGTGAGCATACAAAATATGTTGCAGACAGTGACAGACACAGGATATGTGAGCATACAAAATATGTTGCAGACAGTGACAGACACAGGATCTGTGAGCATACAAAATATGTTGCAGACAGTGACAGACACAGGATCTGTGAGCATACAGAATATGTTGCAGACAGTGACAGACACAGGATATGTGATCATACAAAATATGTTGCAGACAGTGACAGACATAGGATATGTGAGCATACAAAATATGTTGCAGACAGTGACAGACACAGGATCTGTGAGCATACAAAATATGTTGCAGACAGTGACAGACACAGGATCTGTGAGCATACAAAATATGTTGCAGACAGTGACAGACACAGGATATGTGAGCATACAAAATATGTTGCAGACAGTGACAGACACAGGATATGTGAGCATACAAAATATGTTGCAGACAGTGACAGACACAGGATATGTGAGCATACAAAATATGTTGCAGACAGTGACAGACACAGGATATGTGAGCATACAAAATATGTTGCAGACAGTGACAGACACAGGATCTGTGAGAATACAAAATATGTTGCAGACAGTGACAGACACAGGATCTGTGAGCATACAAAATATGTTGCAGACAGTGACAGACACAGGATATGTGAGCATACAAAATATGTTGCAGACAGTGACAGACACAGGATATGTGAGCATACAAAATATGTTGCAGACAGTGACAGACACAGGATCTGTGAGAATACAAAATATGTTGCAGACAGTGACAGACACAGGATCTGTGAGCATACAAAATATGTTGCAGACAGTGACAGACACAGGATATGTGAGCATACAAAATATGTTGCAGACAGTGACAGACACAGGATATGTGAGCATACAAAATATGTTGCAGACAGTGACAGACACAGGATATGTGAGCATACAAAATATGTTGCAGACAGTGACAGACACAGGATCTGTGAGCATACAAAATATGTTGCAGACAGTGACAGACACAGGATATGTGAGCATACAAAATATGTTGCAGACAGTGACAGACACAGGATCTGTGAGCATACAAAATATGTTGCAGACAGTGACAGACACAGGATATGTGAGCATACAAAATATGTTGCAGACAGTGACAGACACAGGATATGTGAGCATACAAAATATGTTGCAGACAGTGACAGACACAGGATCTGTGAGAATACAAAATATGTTGCAGACAGTGACAGACACAGGATCTGTGAGCATACAAAATATGTTGCAGACAGTGACAGACACAGGATATGTGAGCATACAAAATATGTTGCAGACAGTGACAGACACAGGATATGTGAGCATACAAAATATGTTGCAGACAGTGACAGACACAGGATATGTGAGCATACAAAATATGTTGCAGACAGTGACAGACACAGGATCTGTGAGCATACAAAATATGTTGCAGACAGTGACAGACACAGGATATGTGAGCATACAA
Source organism: Reticulitermes speratus (assembly GCA_021186555.1). Lineage (NCBI taxonomy): Eukaryota > Metazoa > Arthropoda > Insecta > Blattodea > Rhinotermitidae > Reticulitermes > Reticulitermes speratus. Next base: position 41,951,535 of record JAJKFL010000237.1, read on the forward strand.
AATATGTTGCAGACAGTGACAGACACAGGATCTGTGAGCATACAAAATATGTTGCAGACAGTGACAGACACAGGATATGTGATCATACAAAATATGTTGCAGACAGTGACAGACACAGGATATGTGATCATACAAAATATGTTGCAGACAGTGACAGACACAGGATATGTGAGCATACAAAATATGTTGCAGACAGTGACAGACACAGGATATGTGAGCATACAAAATATGTTGCAGACAGTGACAGACACAGGATCTGTGAGCATACAAAATATGTTGCAGACAGTGACAGACACAGGATATGTGAGCATACAAAATATGTTGCAGACAGTGACAGACACAGGATATGTGAGCATACAAAATATGTTGCAGACAGTGACAGACACAGGATATGTGAGCATACAAAATATGTTGCAGACAGTGACAGACACAGGATATGTGAGCATACAAAATATGTTGCAGACAGTGACAGACACAGGATCTGTGAGCATACAAAATATATTGCAGACAGTGACAGACACAGGATCTGTGAGCATACAAAATATGTTGCAGACAGTGACAGACGCAGGATCTGTGAGCATACAAAATATGTTGCAGACAGTGACAGACACAGGATCTGTGAGCATACAAAATATGTTGCAGACAGTGACAGACACAGGATATGTGAGCATACAAAATATGTTGCAGACAGTGACAGACACAGGATATGTGAGCATACAAAATATGTTGCAGACAGTGACAGACACAGGATCTGTGAGCATACAAAATATGTTGCAGACAGTGACAGACACAGGATCTGTGAGCATACAAAATATGTTGCAGACAGTGACAGACACAGGATATGTGAGCATACAAAAATATGTTGCAGACAGTGACAGACACAGGATATGTGATCATACAAAATATGTTGCAGACAGTGACAGACACAGGATCTGTGAGCATACAAAATATGTTGCAGACAGTGACAGACACAGGATATGTGAGCATACAAAATATGTTGCAGACAGTGACAGACACAGGATATGTGAGCATACAAAATATGTTGCAGACAGTGACAGACACATGATATGTGAGCATACAAAATATGTTGCAGACAGTGACAGACACAGGATCTGTGAGAATACAAAATATGTTGCAGACAGTGACAGACACAGGATCTGTGAGCATACAAAATATGTTGCAGACAGTGACAGACACAGGATATGTGAGCATACAAAATATGTTGCAGACAGTGACAGACACAGGATATGTGAGCATACAAAATATGTTGCAGACAGTGACAGACACAGGATATGTGAGCATACAAAATATGTTGCAGACAGTGACAGACACAGGATCTGTGAGCATACAAAATATGTTGCAGACAGTGACAGACACAGGATATGTGAGCATACAAAATATGTTGCAGACAGTGACAGACACAGGATCTGTGAGCATACAAAATATGTTGCAGACAGTGACAGACACAGGATATGTGATCATACAAAATATGTTGCAGACAGTGACAGACACAGGATATGTGATCATACAAAATATGTTGCAGACAGTGACAGACACAGGATATGTGAGCATACAAAATATGTTGCAGACAGTGACAGACACAGGATATGTGAGCATACAAAATATGTTGCAGACAGTGACAGACACAGGATCTGTGAGCATACAAAATATGTTGCAGACAGTGACAGACACAGGATATGTGAGCATACAAAATATGTTGCAGACAGTGACAGACACAGGATATGTGAGCATACAAAATATGTTGCAGACAGTGACAGACAGGATCTGTGAGCATACAAAATATGTTGCAGACAGTGACAGACACAGGATCTGTGAGCATACAGAATATGTTGCAGACAGTGACAGACACAGGATATGTGATCATACAAAATATGTTGCAGACAGTGACAGACATAGGATATGTGAGCATACAAAATATGTTGCAGACAGTGACAGACACAGGATCTGTGAGCATACAAAATATGTTGCAGACAGTGACAGACACAGGATCTGTGAGCATACAAAATATGTTGCAGACAGTGACAGACACAGGATATGTGAGCATACAAAATATGTTGCAGACAGTGACAGACACAGGATATGTGATCATACAAAATATGTTGCAGACAGTGACAGACACAGGATCTGTGAGCAGTTGTAGCAATTAAAGTTTGGCGAGAAAACAATTTGTGTTTCCTGTATGATATTTGTCAGATAGGACCAAGCTGGCACAGCAAGAAAGAAGTCTTAAAGCAAGTTCTCCCATTTGTACTTTGTTAAGGAAGGTGCTGAATTCATCACAGTCTGAAGAATGAACTAAACTCCGCATATAAAGTCTACAAACACAAACGACCAAAACATATAATATTGTAATACAGTTCACCATCCAATATAGTGTTTTTTTGTAGTTTTTTTTTTTACTAATATTGTTTTCATATTCCTTTTTCCCCTATTTATAACTTTAAGATTCATGTACTAATTTTAGTTAATTTGGTTACAGGTACAATTTTTGTTAATTTCATTGTACATTGTTCATGCTGTTAATTGTAATCTCCAATGAATAATTTAAAAAAAAAAGAACAACATGCTGTCACAGTACCGCTGTGGGAACCTGAAATGTTGTATTGTCTAAGTTTCTAAGAAACTTCTCTTGACAACTTCTGAAATAAGGGAATTATGATCTGTTATGATCTGTTATGATCTGTTATGATCTGTTATGATCTGTTATGATCTATTATGATCTGTTATGATCTGTTATGATCTGTTATGATCTGTTATGATCTGTTATGATTATGTCATGAAATTAGATACACAAACACTGTCTTCTGTGACAGGAAAAATTCCTGGTGGGGAATATCACAGATAGGGCTTGAGACGTTATGGTGGTACATCTTATGGTGGTGCATCTTATGGTGGTATATCTTATGGTGGTACATCTTATGGTGGTACATCAGACATTTTGTAGTCACTTAGTACTTTTTAGGTTCCTCAGATGTTCAGTGCTTGGCACTAGGACTGAATGGTCGTTGTCTAAAGGCAGCTCAGGTGATCCAGTGAGGCTGAATGTGGGCAGGAAAATTTGTGGGTTTGAGTTTAATTACAGATTGTACAAGCTGAAAGGAAAAAAATGTTTTTGATAGTTGTAAGGTATTGAAATTTGAAATGAATCCTACGGAACCAGAAGTTGGGTTGAACGAAGATGTTACATTGAATAAACACAAGGAATACTGCAAATTAAGAGCTTGTTAAGAAGAACACAAAAATTGCAGGAAATGAAACCACATATTTGTTTGTTTGATCTGCGAAATTTAACAGCTATTTCCAATGCCAATGTTCAAATTTTTAAACTACAAACAAGGGCAATAAAATTAATAGCTACTACATCAAGCACCACAAGTTGCAAACCATATTTAAAAAAATTAAAGTTTATGACACTGCCTTCTATATATATCTATGAAATTCTTCCTTACATTAAAATGTCCTTAAGTAAATTCAAAACCATTTCTATGTTTCATTCTCACGACACAAACACTAAGTCACATTTATTTATTACAAGCCACAACACCAAACTATTAACATAGTATTGTTTATAACGGTGTGTTTGTTTATAACAAACTACCTAGCAAAATTAGAAGTTGATATTGTGTATACGTGCATTGTTATGGTAATAAAGTTGATATTGTGTATACCGTGCATTGTTATGGTAATAAGTTGATATTGTGTATACGTGCATTGTTATGGTAATAAAGTTGATATTGTGTATACCGTGCATTGTTATGGTAATAAAGTTCTTACATAAACAACATATTGCACATAAATGTAACTGAATAAGATTGTCACTAACCCTACATATGTTTCGGCTACAAAATGAGCCATCATCAGGGGTTAAAGTGGAAGCTTAAATACTAGAAACCCCTGATGATGGCTCATTTTGTAGCCGAAACATATGTAGGGTTAGTGACAATCTTATTCAGTTACATTTATGTGCAATATGTTGGTTATGTAAGAACTTTAAAAGTGTTAAGTCCATAATAAAATTCAAGAAGATACTTAGCAACTTCCTACTTGAAAATAATTTTTATTCGGTGGAAGAATTTATGACAATTGACTCCTAATTTGTAGGAACTGTGTTAAAGATGTATATATTTATGTATATATATATATTTATGTATATATATTTATGTATATATATTATTTATATATTTATGTATATATATTTATGTATATATATGCAAATATTTGATTCTATGACGCCGATAAGAGAGCTTACTGTGACTAAAGACACAAAGTACAGCTGGTGGTGATTCAGACGGAGCCTCAGTAATTCTACGATATTCAAGTTTCTACAGAATGTTTGCGTCTCCTCCTCTGCCTTTTATTTATTCATTTATTTTACATTCCATGGATCCTTGTAGGTAAAAAAAACTTGATGGATGTGGAATTAGTATCCATATATACAGGGCATACACAAAAGAATGGTACGGTTAACACACAAATAACCACCACACCGCACCATTCTTTTGTGTATGTCCTGTATATAATAAATCGTATAAAATACAGGGCATACACAAAAGAATGGTGCTGGTTTAATAGTGAACACTATTAAATCCGCACCATTATTTTGTGTATGCCCTGTATATAATAAATCGTATAAAATACAGGACATACACAAAAGAATGGTGCTGGTTTAATAGTGAACACTATTAAAACCGCACCATTATTTTGTGTATGCCCTGTATATAATAAATGGTATAAAATACAGGGCGTACACAAAAGAATGGTGCTGGTTTAATAGTGAACACTATTAAAACCGCACCATTCTTTTATGTATGCCCTGTATATAATAAATGGTATAAAATACAGGGCGTACACAAAAGAATGGTGCTGGTTTAATAGTGAACACTATTAAAACCGCACCATTATTTTGTGTATGCCCTGTATATATGGCTAGAAAGCATGTGTCATATTAAAACAATAACAATATTTATAAATAGTAGTGGTAATATCTGATATTAAAATTCAATGTAAGCTTTTGTTTGAACAAACTGTAGGACTGTGACGTAGAACGGCTGCCACGTTTTCGGGCTCGTACGCTAAGTAAAACCATTCGAGAAATTCTCTGGACTTTCAAAAGGGGTTAATGGCTTCTTATAAAGCGTGCATTTATGAAGATTTCCTTAATTATCCTACTTCTGCTTCCTTCTACATCCCGTCTTATGTCCAAATACTAGTATTATTATTATTATCTCCATAAATGAAATACTTAATGAGCTTCCTAATTATGAACACGTCTATATATATATATATAATATATCGATTTCCAATAAGCTTCATTTCGCTCCGACATCAAAACTCGCCCCAGGCAGCAAGCAAGACACCTGTGATCGCTATTTACAGTGTCGTTCGCTGACAAATGTAAAGAAATTGAGAAACTTTGGGGACTTTGAAGTGGAGGGAAGTCAAAAGCACACTTCAGACTCTTTGAAAGAGAAACAAGGTGGCAACACTGCGGGCCTCTGTTTTTTTTAACATGAAAACCTTCTTAAAGGAAGCTTGCCGCAAAGACCGATCAGTCATTTTATGCAGAACAGAAATTGTAGCATTTTGTACTTTGTCTGTCTACTGAGGCTCACTTGCAGCGGGCTATAGCAGCCGGAATTGTGTTCCTTTTGCTAGGACTAACGTTCATTGGAGCCACTGAAATGTCAATACTTTGAATTAATAATATTTGGTGAGGGGCACGCGGTGGGGCAATTGGATAAGGCACTGATCTACAAGCCGGAAGGTCGCGGGTTCGATTCCTGATAGTGTCATTACAATTTTTCTTTGACATAATCCTTCCGGCCGCACTATGGCCCTGGGGTCGACTCAGCCTCTAACAGAAATGAGTACCAGGAATATTTCCTGGGGGGTAAAGGCGGTCGGTGTTAGGGCTGACAACCTTACCACCTTCATGTGCTGATTGTCTATAAATTTGGTAGCCCCAACCTCCTGGAACCCTAAAGGCTCTGTCCAGGTCTGTAGTGGTATTGCTTTACCTTTACCGTTACCTAATATTATTTGGTGTGGTAAGAGGCTGGTAACAATAGAATTTGTAAATAAATTAACGTTATACCTGCAAAAACTCAACTTACTAATGTAAAACCCGATGAATTTTACCGGAAGTTCGTGAGTAAAAACTCTAGAGAGAAGACAATTTATCTGCAAATTGCAAATGTAAAAACTTTAGTCAAAAATTCCGTAACATCAGTGAAGCAGTGTACAGTCCACTTCAGTACACACTGTACACACTTCATGATCTACGAATACACAAAACGCAAACTGTATCGCAATACCTGTCCGTGTCATCTTCTGTTCCACTTTGTAAATAAAGCCTTCTGCTAAAGTACTTATAACTAATACAATGACAGAATAGAAAAGTCTGCTGTCATCTTACGGTCCTATTCGTAATTACTAGCAATTATGTTTCCAAGAATAAAGCAGAAAGATATAATCAGCAATAAAGTCGTTTTATTGCACATAAGCAAAATCAGATTTTGATAGCGTTTCAGATGTAAATAATGTCTGTGTACTACACTAAATAATGTCTGTGTACTACACTAAATAATGTCTGTGTACTACACTAAATAATGTCTGTGTACTACCTAAAAAGTCTTACTACATAATATGTCTGTGTACTACACTAAATAATGTCTGTGTACTACACTAAATAATTCTGTGTACTACACTAAATTAAATGTCTGTGTACTACACTAAATAATGTCTGTGTACTACACTAAATAATGTCTGTGTACTACACTAAATAATGTCTGTGTACTACACTAAATAATGTCTGTGTACTACACTAAATAATGTCTGTGTACTACACTAAATAATGTCTGTGTACTACACTAAATGTCTGTGCACTACACTAAATAATGTCTGTGTACTACACTAAATAATGTCTGTGTACTTACACTAAATAATGTCTGTGTACTACACTAATAATGTCTGTGTACTACACTAAATAATGTCTGTGTACTACACTAAATAATGTCTGTGTACTACACTAAATAATGTCTGTGTACTACACTAATATGTCTGTATACACTAATATGTCTGTGTACTACACTAAATAATGTCTGTGTAACTTACTCACTAAATAATGTCTTGTGTTACACATAATAGTTTGTCTAACTAATAATGTCTGTATACACTAAATAATGTCTGTGTACTAAACTAAATAATGTCTGTGTACTACACTAAATAATGTCTGTGTATACTTATTCTTGTTACACTAAATAATGTCTGTGTACTACACTAAATAATGTCTGTGTACTACACTAAATAATGTCTGTGTACTACTACTAAATAATGTCTGTGTATTACACTAAATAATGTCTGTGTATTACACTAAATAATGTCTGTGTATTACACTAAATAATGTCTGTGTACTACACTAAATAATGTCTGTGTATTACACGAAATAATGTCTGTGTACTACACTAAATAATGTCTGTGTATTACACTAAATAATGTCTGTGTACTACACTAAATAATGTCTGTGTATTACACTAAATAATGTCTGTGTACTACACTAAATAATGTCTGTGTACTACACTAAATAATGTCTGTGTACTACACTAAATAATGTCTGTGTACTAACTAAATAATGTCTGTGTATTACACTAAATAATGTCTGTGTACTACACTAAATAATGTCTGTGTACTGCACTAAATAATGTCTGTGTACTACACTAAATAATGTCTGTGTATACACTAAATAATGTCTGTGTACTAAACTAAATAATTGGTATAACTAAATGTATGGTTGTTGTTTGTAATTACCAAGTCAGTTTGACTGCGGTGATTACAAACACTAAGTATCTTCTTCACTGTGACGCCGTGTAATTTACAAGGTTTACAGCAATTTGCAACGTCCAATGAAAGAATTCAAGAATTCATTCCTAATGCAAAGACAAACACACAGTTCCTCCGAAACATCGTTAGTATCTACCAGAATACACGGCGTCACGTTCTACATAACAGCCATAGCTGACTTCATTCCCCTTCACCCCCTTCACACCTTCAACCCTCCCATATTCGTTATTTTCCTCCCTACATGTTTCTATCTTAAATTGCACTTTGTGTTATCGCTCAGGATAGGGACAGGTGGCGGGCTGTTGTGAGTGCGGTAATGAACCTTCGGGTTCCATAAAACGCGGGGAATTTCTTGACTAGCTGAGGAACTGTTAGTTTCTCAAGAAGGACTGTGCTAATGGAGTCAGTGTTACCAACTGTTAACAGCAACTTGACATACAGTTGCGGTGTGTAAGTGGTGATACCAAATGGAACTGTGAATGTTGACGTGAACGTGACCTTGAACCCCTGATGATGGCTCTGTTGCAGCCGAAACATGTGTAGGGTTAATGGACATACTTAAGGAAATAAAGTGCATTTGTTGGTTTAATTGTTGTATGCTTCTATTTAGTTCTTTTTATTTTCCATTTTATTTTCAATGTTGGTATTATTTGTTGCGTTCTCTATCCCTTTCAACCTTTCCATTGTTCCTCTCGTTTTATTGATTTATTTCCTACATTCTTTTCCAATTCTCCCTGTCCCAGTAAGCTTTACACAAAAAGTAATTTATTGACACAGGCAGACAATTTATACAGGGTGTTCATTTTATGACGCTACGTAAGCTCGTCGTAAGTGCTGAACTAGTCTAGGCCTGCCAGCTTGTACAAGAATGTTCGCGGCGTCGTGGTTTGAAAACCCATGTTGCTGTTGCTTACAATCACAACTGTAAACGTGACGTCTCTTAAGATCCTTAAGAATTATATTTATATGAATTATCATGTAGACAGTTTGCGGCATCTACTGAACTATTGAACTATTGCAATGAATATTTTCAAGTAGAGATTCTTAGGAAGGATAATATTTGGCAATATAAACATTAAGATATACAGAACTATAAATTTTCCTGTTATTTGTATGGGTGTGAAACTTGGTCTGTCACACTGAGGGAGGAACATAGGCTGAAGGTGTTCGAGAATAGGGTGCTGAGGGGATATTTGGGTCTAAGAGGGCGAGGTAATAGGGGAGTGGAGAAGAGCGTACAAGTGATTAAAGCATTGAATGCCATACCAGAGCTATATGAAGTGTCCTTTTTATTATTCAAGACTTTTGAGAAGATAATTAACCTGAATTATATATAAAGACTCAGTCCGTACCGCGCAGTAAACACACTCCGTCTCAGTTATACAAACCAGTCAGTTAATGTTGTACAGTGAAATAATCGCTGTTTTTTCTGAGATCCACACAAAACACATAAATACAGTCCGTACCGCGCAGTAAACACACTCCGTCTCAGTTATACAAACCAGTCAGTTAATTTGTACAGTGAAATAATCGCTGTTTGTTCTGAGATCCACACAAAACACATAAATACAGTCCGTACCGCGCAGTAAACACACTCCGTCTCAGTTATACAAACAGTCAGTTAATGTTGTACAGTGAAATAATCGCTGTTTGTTCTGAGATCCACACAAAACACATAAATACAGTGTGGCAGAATAAATTCGTCTAATTATACAAACAGTCGTTAATTAGTACAGTGAATATGCGTTTGTGAGATCAACAAAATACATAAATACAGTCCGTACCGCGCAGTAAACACACTCCGTCTCAGTTATACAAACCAGTCAGTTAATGTTGTACAGTGAAATAATCGCTGTTTGTTCTGAGATCCACACAAAACACATAAATACAGTCCGTACCGCGCAGTAAACACACTCCGTCTCAGTTATACAAACCAGTCAGTTAATGTTGTACAGTGAAATAATCGCTGTTTGTTCTGAGATCCACAAAACACATAAATACAGTCCGTACCGCGCAGTAAACACACTCCGTCTCAGTTATACAAACCAGTCAGTTAATGCTGTACAGTGAAATAATCGCTGTTTGTTCTGAGATCCACACAAAACACATAAATACATGTCCGTACCGCGCAGTAAACACACTCCGTCTCAGTTATACAAACCAGTCAGTTAATGCTGTACAGTGAAATAATCGCTGTTTGTTCTGAGATCCACACAAAACACATAAATACAGTCCGTACCGCGCAGTAAACACACTCCGTCTCAGTTATACAAACCAGTCAGTTAAAGCTGTACAGTGAAATAATCGCTGTTTGTTCTGAGATCCACACAAAACACATAAATACAGTCCGTACCGCGCAGTAAACACACTCCGTCTCAGTTATACAAACCAGTCAGTTAATGCTGTACAGTGAAATAATCGCTGTTTGTTCTGAGATCCACACAAAACACATAAATACAGTCCGTACCGCGCAGTAAACACACTCCGTCTCAGTTACACAAACCAGTCAGTTAATGCTGTACAGTGAAATAATCGCTGTTTGTTCTGAGATCCACATAAAACACATAAATACACTGTGTGGGCAGAACGTAGAATTGTTGATTGTTAAACCTGGTGGTACATAGAGTTACCACTGGGCTTTAAAGGGTTACTTATGTTACTTAAACTGGGCATTTTAGTTTTTTTCGTGGAGTGATCAAAGGTTTTAGTGTACCATGAACTGGCAGAGACTGTCCTGTAACATCCCGGATTTCCCCATAAAATTAATTTAAATATCCAAGCAAGCAACGTTAATGCAAGTACGTGCAGTGTTTGCTGACACTTTGGCTACTAAAATATGTCAGCATTAGGAAGAAACAGCGCTGTAGCGGGGCGAGGCTGAACTACAACTGCCTGTAAATGCATTGTAACAGAAGTGTCTGTGAAAAATCTAGGAAATCGTGATTGATTAACGTGCCATTCGTGAACACTAACATGTAAATATAACCTCTCTGCCATGACGTCAGTTTCTTATGACAGCGCTGTATGCCGCAGGTTCCTGTAAATTTCACCTGAGAAACCTAAAGCAGACAAGACATATTCAGACAGCTCAACCTGAACAGCGTGGTGTAATCTCTTAAAGGACACTTAAAGCATTATGCTTAATTAACTGTGCGACGTGTTTTTACTTATCAGCGTAAGGCTTTATGCCATAATTAAAACCTCTTAAAGTTAAGGAGAGCCATGTAAACGCATTAGAAATTGCCAAGAGATTTCCTCTTACGCAGCGATTCAGAGACGTTGTGTGTTTAGCATTTCCCGCACCTGTATACCTGATGCTGTGCAAAGGCAGGTTCATCACCACCACAACAAAAGTCAGTGATGTGATATGGGGTTGTCATATTTACGGACAGAATTGTTTGTTATAGTGAATTATAATTAAACCATTAAAATTGAAGATTAACCTGTATTATATGTAACGACTTAGTCCGTACCGCGCAGTAAACACACTCCGTCTCAGTTATACAAACCAGTCAGTTAATGTTGTACAGTGAAATAATCGCTGTTTGTTCTGAGATCCACACAAAACACATAAATACAGTCCGTACCGCGCAGTAAACACACTCCTTCTCAGTTATACAAACCAGTCAGTTAATGTTGTACAGTGAAATAATCGCTGTTTGTTCTGAGATCCACACAAAACACATAAATACAGTCCGTACCGCGCAGTAAACACACTCCTCTCAGTTATACAAACCAGTCAGTTAATGTTGTACAGTGAAATAATCGCTGTTTGTTCTGAGATCCACACAAAACACATAAATACAGTCCGTACCGCGCAGTAAACACACTCCGTCTCAGTTATACAAACCAGTCAGTTAATGTTGTACAGTGAAATAATCGCTGTTTGTTCTGAGATCCACACAAAACACATAAATACAGTCCGTACCGCGCAGTAAACACACTCCGTCTCAGTTATACAAACCAGTCAGTTAATGCTGTACAGTGAAATAATCGCTGTTTGTTCTGAGATCCACACAAAACACATAAATACAGTCCGTACCGCGCAGTAAACACACTCCGTCTCAGTTATACAAACCAGTCAGTTAATGTTACAGTGAATAATCGCTGTTGTTCTGAGATCCACACAAAACACATAAATACAGTCGTACGCGCAGTAAACACACTCGTCTCAGTTATACAAACAGTCGTTAATGCTGTACAGTGAAATAATCGCTGTTTGTTCTGAGATCCACACAAAACACATAAATACAGTCCGTACCGCGCAGTAAACACACTCCTCTCAGTTATACAAACCAGTCAATTAATGTGTACAGTGAAATAATCGCTGTTTGTTCTGAGATCCACACAAAACACATAAATACAGTCCGTACCGCGCAGTAAACACACTCTGTCTCAGTTATACAAACCAGTCAATTAATGCTGTACAGTGAAATAATCGCTGTTTTGTTCTGAGATCCACACAAAACACATAAATACAGTCCGTACCGCGCAGTAAACACACTCTGTCTCAGTTATACAAACCAGTCAATTAATGCTTGTACAGTGAAATAATCGCTGTTTGTTCTGAGATCCACACAAAACACATAAATACAGTCCGTACGCGCAGTAAACACACTCTCTCTCAGTTATACAAACCAGTCAATTAATGCTGTACAGTGAAATAATCGCTGTTTGTTCTGAGATCCACACAAAACACATAAATACAGTCCGTACCGCGCAGTAAACACACTCTGTCTCAGTTATACAAACCAGTCAATTAATGCTGTACAGTGAAATAATCGCTGTTTGTTCTGAGATCCACACAAAACACATAAATACAGTCCGTACCGCGCAGTAAACACACTCTGTCTCAGTTATACAAACCAGTCAATTAATGCTGTACAGTGAAATAATCGCTGTTTGTTCTGAGATCCACACAAAACACATAAATACAGTCCGTACCGCGCAGTAAACACACTCCGTCTCAGTTATACAAACCAGTCAGTTAATGTTGTACAGTGAAATAATCGCTGTTTGTTCTGAGATCCACACAAAACACATAAATACAGTCCGTACCGCGCAGTAAACACACTCCGTCTCAGTTATACAAACCAGTCAGTTAATGTTGTACAGTGAAATAATCGCTGTTTGTTCTGAGATCCACATAAAACACATAAATACACTGTGTGGGAAGAACGTAGAATTGTTGAATGTTAAACATGGTGGTAATTATAGTAACCACTGAGCTTTAAATCGCTAATGCAAGTTGATCAAAGACATGTAATTTTACCATTAACTTTTATTTAACTAACCTCATGTAAGTAAATCCTTTTTGACAAGCTAACAGTTCCTCAGGTGTTCAGCAAATGCTTTTTCTTGGAACCCGAGTGTTCATTGCCGCGTTAACTACAGCCTGACACTCGACCCTATACTGAGCACACACATCCCATCTCTATTTATTTATGTTTGTTTTAATATTACCCTCTTACTCAGGCCTAACAGACGATGTCCATTTTTTTCAGATATTCTTACCAAGCATTTTAAGCATTTTTATCCCCATGCCTGCTACGTACCCAGCCCATCTTTTGTCATTTCATCACCTTAATAATACATTTATATTGGGATTTTTTTTCAATATCTGAAGAATGTGTACTAAATTTGAGGTTTCCAGAGCTCGAGGTCACTCTGTAGAGGAATAAAATCATTTGCAACTTTCGTTAATATATACCAAACTACACGACGTCACATCTGTCATGTTTTCAATGTTTTTGCTGCATCGTGTCCCCTGGTCTGTGTCCGACACTTCTACACTTACAAATGTCCACAGACACACACAATGTGGCCGTGACAATCAAATTGCCGTTTCGTCTCTCACACTCTTCTCGCATTTAACCTTAAAATATGTTTCCCACTGTCCTCTCTTAATTTTTAGTTTATTCGTTTAACAGCAACTCACCCGTTTATACCAGAGTCCCGTAATTTTGTTGAAACTGATTGCAGGAGAAGAGACCAGGATTTGTACCCTATTATGATTCAGACCGGCTTACAGCGAGAGCTGCACTCGGCAGAGCATGAAATAACTCACTCGCTGTCCCCCCATCAATTTATCCCTCAAACAAAAAAATAGAACGAATAACCCCCTTTAAAACCCACTATAATAAATTGGTCCTATTTTAAAAAATTCCGTGAACTTAATAGACAGATCAGAGCAGGGAAATTGCCTGAAAAATGCAAGCAGCCTGTAGAATATTGAAGAATATTCTAAGCATAAGGGTAACTATATGTACCACCTGACTTAACATTTAAAATTCTAAATTTTTCCCTTAGCTGTGTATTTACGTGTTCCGTGTGATCACCAACATAAGCAACGATTATTACACTAAACTGCATCAACTAATTGCGTCTTTATAAGGGAAACAATGTCGTATCTGCTACTGGAGACTGACGTATCTGCTACTGGAGACTGAAATTATCGTATCTGCTACTGGAGACTGACATTGTCGTATCTGCTACTGGAGACTGACATTGTCGTATCTGCTACTGGAGACTTACATTGTCGTATCTGCTACTGGAGACTGAAATTGTCGTATCTGCTACTGGAGACTGACATTGTCGTATCTGCTACTGGAGACTGGCATTGTCGTATCTGCTACTGGAGACTGACATTATCGTATCTGCTACTGGAGACTGAAATTGTCGTATCTGCTACTGGAGACTGACATTGTCGTATCTGCTACTGGAGACTGACATTGTCGTATCTGCTACTGGAGACTGCATTTTCGTATCTGCTACTGGAGACTGACATTGTCGTATCTGCTACTGGAGACTGACATTGTCGTATCTGCTACTGGAGACTGACATTGTCGTATCTGCTACTGGAGACTTACATTGTCGTATCTGCTACTGGAGACTGAAATTGTCGTATCTGCTACTGGAGACTGACATTGTCGTATCTGCTACTGGAGACTGGCATTGTCGTATCTGCTACTGGAGACTGACATTATCGTATCTGCTACTGGAGACTGAAATTGTCGTATCTGCTACTGGAGACTGACATTGTCGTATCTGCTACTGGAGACTGACATTGTCGTATCTGCTACTGGAGACTGCATTGTCGTATCTGCTACTGGAGACTGACATTGTCGTATCTGCTACTGGAGACTGACATTGTCGTATCTGCTACTGGAGACTGACATTGTCGTATCTGCTACTGGAGACTGACATTGTCGTATCTGCTACTGGAGACTGACATTGTCGTATCTGCTACTGGAGACTGATATTGTCGTATCTGCTACTGGAGACTGACATTGTCGTATCTGCTACTGGAGACTGACATTGTCGTATCTGCTACTGGAGACTGACATTGTCGTATCTGCTACTGGAGACTGACATTGTCGTATCTGCTACTGGAGACTGACATTGTCGTATCTGCTACTGGAGACTGACATTGTCGTATCTGCTACTGGAGACTGACATTGTCGTATCTGCTACTGGAGACTGACATTGTCGTATCTGCTACTGGAGACTGACAATTAATGCGTTTTCAACTAATTAGATACAGGTGTAATTAAGGCCGAGCGGGAGCAGTAGGTAGTGTTGACTTGGGGTAGACGAAAGTACAGCGATTGACGATGAAGCGAGAAGATTTATTGGTGCAAATGTTGGCAGACCTTGTCTGTATCACGTCCAGACTAAGCGTCGTCAGGTTGGGAACACAAGTAATTACATAAATTATAAAACGTTCTTACGACGTTACGTAACATTGAGAACTAATTGTCTTCTGGACTTTGTCCATCGTCCGGAAATCTAAAATCACGACGTTTCGGAAGCTGAATCTGCTTCCGTCCTCAGGTGAAGGGTGAGGGAGACACCTACTTTGTTGGGTCCCTTAGATAGAGCTAACCTGTGATTGAGGTTAGGTCTATCTAAGGGACCCAACAGAGGTGTCTCCCTCACCCTTCACCTGAGGACGGAAGCAGATTCAGCTTTCGAAACGTCGTTATTTTAGATTTCCGGACGATGGACAAAGTCCAGAAACCAATTAGTTCTCAACAAAGTAATTATATTGTTCTGTTACTGTTTTAACGTTATCAAACTCTGACTTGGCTTACAAAGTTTTTTGTTATAATTAAAACCAAATTGTCCCAAAGTGCTTTTAGAAATTATTTCCCTCCAGTTCAGGGGTTAGATTACCATTTGGGTCGCAGTTCAAACCATTACCATAAACAAACGTAAGCTGTCACGTAAATTTGATAATATAAATTGGGTGGAAGTCTGTCCAAAATGTATCTCGTCTGATGACCTTACAGTGACCTGACCTTAGGGTGACATTCAGTTATCGTCTGACTTCACACATCAGATTTCAAGTCTTTCTCACAAAGAATAATACAGGGTATACACAAAAGAATGGTTCGGTTTCAATGGTGAATAAAGGGAAACCGCACCATTCTTTTGTGTATACCCTGTATATGAAATTACTGCTACACGTTTCGGCAGTGGGTTATCTAAACAATGAATACAAGGTTAGCACGTTTGTGTAGGCATTGTGTCGCTTTCATTAAAATGAGTAAAATAATTACAATATTAAAATTCCCAAAACGCACATCGTTGTCAATAATGACGTCACAGTATTGTAAATTTAAAATCTTAAAGTCAGATATTCCAGGCAGAAGTGTTCAGTTTTTTTCCGCTCTTTATGTACCAAGCATACAAAAATCTGTCTTTGGTCTATTATGATCTGAAGAGATCTCGTCCAGCTAGATACTGTATGTGTATTGTGTCAGGCGGTGTGGTATACTACATGTTTCGACACCTCGGTGCCGAAACATGTAAGAATTTCATACTTACTTTTGAATGCATTTGATTAAGTGCGTAATTTGTTTAATATATGAATTATCTTAAGGAAGTACTGTGTGATTGTGGTGGTCTGTTGTGTTTACGGTTATGAACATTCGGGATCCATCAAAGATGGATAATATTTTTTGAGTATCTGAGCTACTTTCAGTTTCTGAAGAATACGTTATATATATATTATATATATATATATATATAGAATCGAACGTTACAGGGTGATTTTTTTATCGTGTCCCTCAGTGAGACAGCTCTGACGGGATATCCCGTTGGATGGAGGGTCTTTTATGAGATAAATTTTCCGTGCTGAGGGACACGATAAATGGGACACTCTGTATTACAAAATCTACCTCTGTAATATAATTTGAAAATATTTTATGGTTCGTGAAACGTAAATGTAGGAACATCTTAAAACTTTTCGATTGTCATAGCCTGTGTTATTTTGCTCTAAATAATACAGCTTTACAAATGGGTCTTTTGTGACCCCGCAATTCCAATTATCGTAGTGGAGGCACATAACGCACATTGGATAAAGAGGAATGTACCGGAAATGTCTATGTGGATTACATGGTACAGGGGGGCTGGTACAGGGGATTTTTTGTGTATTTTTTAAAATTGGATTAGGACTAAAAGTTTGGATTAACTTTAATTGAATATAAGAGTTTGTTTCTGACGTCATACACCAAAACAAAACATAACATAACAACAGTCTCATCCACTTTGCTCTGAATTACCAAAATAGTAATTTCTCGGTACTGCACTGACATCCCAGTAGCTCTGCTATAGACACGTATTTTTTTAACAAACAAAAAGCCTGCAGTATATATTCAGGGATTGAATTATATGACAAACTCAAAGTCTACTCTAAATAACGCCCCAAATATTATACCTCCATTCAATAACAGAACAAAAACACAACATTTGTAAATTAACAAGTTGACAAAAGAAAAGAGAGACATTAATTTTGTTCGTATTCACTGATATAGATAGTGATGTCGGGTGTTTTCAGTGCGGTCCGACCTGCTATCATATATAGAGTTCTCTGCCAGCCTGGCATTCAGTAACTCAGTAATGTTACAGATTTCATCTTTATACAGAGAAGCAGGAACTCCGAGAGCAGACAATTGAAAACCTTCACACACGTAAATTAATTTTACGTCGCAACTTCCTGAATTACCCAAGTGTAAATAACATTGCAGAACCCCGTAAATGACACAACCATTCAAAGCCCAGCGGTAACTATATACACCACATACGTAGCATTAAGTTAGTGTACGTATTACCACACACAGTGTTTTATGTGTTTCGTGTGATTCTCACAGTTCAACAGTGATTATTTTGCTAAACAGCAGTAATAATTAGGTATTTGTAATGTAGAAGGACTGTGTTCTCTGTGAGGTATGGACTGATTTTTCTAAGTATTATGTAAACGAAATTAATGCTTCAAACTGTTAACTAATTGTGTTAACCAAGACTTTCAGAAGCTGACAGTCGCTTAGCGAGCAGTTATCTTTGTAGGCGTGCCATAAATGGAATATAATATTCTTGGAACTTGTAAAGTGCTGTCAGATGTTGCTGTAGGAATGTTCTGTATTTACGTCATAGTAAAGACACTTGTAATTTAGACCTGAAACGACCAACACATTCATATTCCCTTATGTGAGCCGAGTTAGGCCAAATTCATTCAATTTAACACACATTCATTTATTAATTCAATATTATCATCCCAACCATGTGCCTAAATTCTTAGTGATAGATTTACGTGACATTTTCGTATAAAATTTGTGTTTTAGTTAGTTCTTATAGGCATCAAATTCGTGCTATATACACAGACCATCTTACTTTTATTTAACCTTTCTCACCGTGTTACAAGCTTGTCCTGCATTCTCCCTTTATTTACTTTGCGTTGGGTCAGAATATTTGGCTTCCGGAATTTATCTAATATTAAGCCAATTTTTTTCCTGCTCCATCGGTGTAGGAGCTTTAGGCTCTTCTAAACTCTTTCCGAAACAGCGTTGCTTCTTCCCAGGCTTTCCCGCTTGTCCTTCTGATAACAACAGTATTAAGATGAAGATCAGTATGGAGCACTGTTGGAATGATACTGACATTGGATAAACAAATTTCTGGGAAGAAAACCTTTCCACTACAAATTTCACAAGGACTGGCTTGGAATCGAACCCGCGTCTCCGCGGTGAGAGGCCGGCGACTGACCGTCTGAGTCATGACACGGCCTGGGAGCTGAAGGAAGAAAAAATCAGCGGGAGGGTATGGTCAAATGTGCTACAGTTTTTATTATGGGTGGAGAATGAGTTTTGGGGTTCTGAATTTTCAAATGCTATTCCCCGCTTGTCCTTCTGGTAAATGAAGCCTGGAGACAAGAGTGGGATGTGAAGAAGTTAAGATGGTGGGAATTGGACTGTTTTGACTGTGGAGCAGAGGGAAGAATTTGAGCTTTTTTGGGCCGAATTTTGAATTTTGATGTGCTAAATCTCCTACGTCAGAGAGAGCCCAGGGCGTCCCATTACGACGACGAAGCAGTCAATCGTGTTTACGGAGATAATCGCCGTCTGTTGCTATAATCTTACGTAACAAATTAATCCGTGGATAAAACGCAGATTTATTAAGGTTAAGGCATGTGGTAAGTATATTTACCGCTGTGTTTTAATTGTTTAAGTCACGGAACTTCTTGGATAGGGTCTGAGTGCTGCAAAAGAAAGAATATTCCGTCGTCCATCTGTGTCTGCTGTAAACCTCTTGAAAGGTCACTATTTGCCTAAACATTTATTCTACGCATATGTCAGTGACAATTTCGCATTTACTCGTACAACACTGACGCACATTTGGCCCGAGATATCGATCCTTTTTTTGACCTTATGTAGCGCTGTACAAGGAAAAAGAGCCAGGGGAAGGAGGGAAATGTCAAATATTTATCAGATGTTCAGGCATTCCATGCGTAAGATGGAAGACGTTTTGAAAGTTGCATTGGCCGGAAAATTCGGTATGTATATAAGGTCGAGTTTCTGTGTCCAGTTTACGGGATAGTGACCACAAAGGACTGCGTTGGGCTTGTTGGAGGAAGCCAGAAACTTTAGAGTGAGAGCGACCAGTTTATAACAACAATGTCGACGCAGATTTCTCTCTTTTGTGATATGACGCCTTTTAGTCTGGTCGAACTGTATCGACGTTTCGGAGGAACAGGTTAATTATGGAGGCAAAAGAGAAATTCAAAATTAGGTGAGAAAATGTTTTCGGAAACCGGACATTAGGAGGACGAAGGACGATGTAAGTTTGAATCTGCTGCCTCCTTCTTCAGAGTAGATATAAAGACGATGGCTGCAGGTTCCTTTGGATAGTCGGTACGCCATCCAACCACACGGCGTCACGTCCGGGATAGAGAAATGTTTAATTATCGTAACTGGCCTTACTTGCGGTGTCTACAAGAACCATGCGGTGTCTACAAGAACCATGCGGTATCTACAAGAACCAAGCTGTGTTTACAAGAACCATGCGGTGTCTACAAGAACCATGCGGTGTCTACAAGAACCATGCGGTTTCTACAAGACCATGCGGTGTCTACAAGAACCATGCGGTGTCTACAAGAACCGTGCGGTGTCTACAAGAACCGTGCGGTGTCTACAAGAACCATGCGGTGTCTACAAGAACCGTGCGGTGTCTACAAGAACCGTGCGGTGTCTACAAGAGCCGTGCGGTGTCTACAAGAGCCGTGCGGTGTCTACAAGAGCCGTGCGGTGTCTACAAGAACCATGCGGTGTCTACAAGAACCGTGCGGTGTTTAAAAGAACCGTGCGGTGTCTACAAGAACCATGCGGTGTCTGCAAGAACCAAGAACCGGCTGCTAGGCGGATCTTCAGCATAGGATGGCTTGTTGGTTTACTGGGGCGTGTTTGGCTAATTGATGTAGATCTGGGAAAGACTGGGGTAGGGGAGAAGTGGAGGGAGTGAATGAATTGGACGACACTGATTCAGGGGTATGTTTTATTTAATGCCACTGTCAATTGAAGGAATTAGAATGGCGATTTTCTCGAATGGTACTGACAGGAGAAACCGGAAGTCCTGCCTGTCCGAGCGCCACTTTGTCCAGCACAGATCCCATTGACTGGCACAAAGCCTGACGTCAAGTAATTATATACCTATATTCGTGGTCTTCCTCACTTGCTACAGACGAAGTCCTTAACACAATATCACGGCCACTCCTTCCAAATCCTTTCCAATTCATCATTCAGTGATAGTTTGACCATTCGATGGAATATAATGACGTCGTTAAATAAAACGCGAAGAAACGAAAGGAGCTACATGATCAAGAACACGTAAATAAACAAGTCAGTAACGTAACGTAACTCCAAAATGCTTTGCAACATTGTATTCTACTGGGTGCCCTGAAAGTTGCTTTACCAATACTACATTTACGTTGCAGCGAAATTTTACTTTATTCAAAACCAACTGCCCGCAGACGGTAAAAATGGGGGGGGGGGGGGGCTGCAGCAAATTTTCAAAATTATCGTCCACCATTTTCGGTGCATACTTCGCCTCTCCAGAGCATTTTCCCCTGGGACGTGAATATAATCTCGGTAAAGCGACTTTTAGAACACCCGGTATAAGTATTGAAGCTCTGTGGGTTTTGTGACATGAACTTTGATACAGAGGCATTGTTAGCAGAACAATTGTTGGATTGGACAGCAAACTGCCCTACAAAAATGTGGGCTGTGTGGGCTAGGGTTAATGTTGCGTGGCTCTCAGGGGATGTGCGAACAATAGACTCAGGCCTATTGTGCGAACGATCTGTCAGGTCGATGTATCCTCCATGTGGCAACATTGCTTGTGCTGCTGGAGGTTTGGCATCGCTGTACTTCGAAAGCCTGGTGTCGAGTTTCATTCTAGACAGGGTGGTAATTATATTGACAGGGATATTTCATGACTTTATACGGAACATTATAGAGGGTTGGCAGCACTGATAATTCATTTCGGGAAATCCCGGCCTGGAGACCGGCTATAACAAGTCTTTTTTATTTTGAGTTTTATTTATCAAATTCAGAAAAATACCCGGGCATAACCTGAAATTTTGACACGTCAGCTTCCTTCCATATCCTTTCAAATTAATTATCCATGCATTATTCTGTAATTTTGCAATAAACTTATACAGTCTGAGCTGCTGACAACGTCGTTAAACAACAAACAAATAAATAGTTTTACAGTCATGGCATTTCTCTATATTTTGAAAGAACTATTACGAAAATTGTAAATATTTCACGACATTTCCCGGTCTGATACGTCATCATATCCGGCAACGTCAGTGTCTGTCATTGTCAACTGCCTTACAGGATACAACTTTGGGACTTCGTAATGAAGTTGTATCTGAATGGAACACTTCAGTCTGTCGTATAAGTCGGTGTTGTTAATATATTGGGCTAAAGTGTCAGTGCCGCTCGCTTACTGGGATTGCGGGTTCGAATCAGCCGATCCCAGTGGCCGTGCGGTCTAAGGCGTGGGTCTGTGGCCGTTCGCTTACTGGGATTGCGGGTTCGAATCAGCCGATCCCAGTGGCCGTGCGGTCTAAGGCGTGGGTCTGCGGCCGTTCGCTTACTGGGATTGCGGGTTCGAATCAGCCGATCCCAGTGGCTGTGCGGTCTAAAGCGTGGGTCTGCGGCCGCTCGCTTACTGGGATTGCGGGTTCGAATCAGCCGATCCCAGTGGCCGTGCGGTCTAAGGCGTGGTCTGCGGCCGCTCGCTTACTGGAATGCGGGTTCGAATCAGCCGATCCCAGTGGCCGTGCGGTCTAAGGCGTGGGTCTGCGGCCGCTCGCTTACTGGGAATGCGGGTTCGAATCAGCCGATCCCAGTGGCCGTGCGGTCTAAGGCGTGGGTCTGCGGCCGCTCGCTTACTGGGAATGCGGGTTCGAATCAGCCGATCCCAGTGGCCGTGCGGTCTAAGACGTGGGTCTGCGGCCGCTCGCTTACTGGGAATGCGGGTTCGAATCAGCCGATCCCAGTGGCCATGCGGTCTAAGGCGTGGGTCTGCGGCCGCTCGCTTACTGGGATTGCGGGTTCGAATCCCGCCGGGGGCATGAATGTCTTTCTCTTGTGAGTGTTGTGTGTTGTCAGGTAGAGGTCTCTGCGACGGGCTGATCACTCGTCCAGAGGAGTCCTACCGAGTGTGGTGTGTCTGATGTGTGATCTTGAAGCTTCGAAAAATGAGGCGGCCTAGGCCCCCAAGGGGCTGTCGAACCATAAAAAAAAGTATATGTACTATAAAGAGACAATATCCAATTTTCTATTAACCCCTTCAAGACTAAAATTAATGTACATGATATACAACTGTCAGCTTGTACGTGGTCAAGACAAAGACCAACTGGTGAACACTGTGTGAGGAAACATTTTTTGTTTACTATAAGAATAAAATAGATAAGAAATAAAATCTGGGGCAAAATTCAGGGAGTTTGGTTTTCAGTATAGCGGTACGTATAGTAACCAATAAGTGTTAATGGTCGATCACTGCTAGTAGTAGGGGACAAGACGGATGTAGCAATTTTGGAGGAAAAGAAATTCATGAAAAAATTTACTCGGAGAAAGTATATGATTAAAATGGATCTTAAAGAAACAGATTATGAAGAACTAAAATGGGTTGAGCTGGCTCATGATACGGACCAATGGCGAGCCTTTGTTAACAAAGTGACAAACTTCGGGCTACTTACAAGGCGGATTGATTGAGAGATTTTTTTAGTTGATTTTTTTTTTTTCTGTCGCTGTATGATTATTAGCAACTTCAGAAATTAAACACCAGAGAGTGCTGTAACTCTTCCTTGTCTTTCAATTCTGCAAAATTTTGTGCCAAATTACTCTACTCTTCTTGAATTAAATGTTTGTGGAGAGAATTGCGAGAATAAGGCATTAAGAGAGGTAATATTTAAGGCTTGAGCAGTTAGGACGGTTTTTATACGCTTCTGTTTCCGCGGTTCGTAAACCAGCGATAAAAAAAGAGAACAGGATTACAATAATTTGTAATTTATAGCTGACATTGCGTCGGTACATTCTCTGCTCTCTTTGTTATTTTAATCGGATGAGAGGGATTTAGTTTTGTTTAAGTCTAGCTGTTTCCGTTCCTCTTTGATCCCTTCCAGTTCATGGATAATGCTAATTCCATAAGTAAACTTCGTGCAGTCATTCTGTTAACCTGTCTGACATTAACGAGAAACGGCAGTGAAAATGTGACAAGGCTTACGTGAATAACAACTAAGTACTAATTAAACACTGAGTCCGTACCGCGCAGTAAACACACTCCGTCTCAGTTATACAATCCAGTCAGTTAATGCTGTACAGTGAAATAATCGCTGTTTGTTCTGAGATCCACACAAAACACATAAATACAGTCCGTACCGCGCAGTAAACACACTCCGTCTCAGTTATACAAACCAGTCAGTTAATGCTGTACAGTGAAATAATCGCTGTTTGTTCTGAGATCCACACAAAACACATAAATACAGTCCGTACCGCGCAGTAAACACACTCCGTCTCAGTTATACAAACCAGTCAGTTAATGCTGTACAGTGAAATAATCGCTGTTTGTTCTGAGATCCACACAAAACACATAAATACAGTCCGTACCGCGCAGTAAACACACTCCGTCTCGGTTATACAAACCAGTCAGTTAATGCTGTACAGTGAAATAATCGCTGTTTGTTCTGAGATCCACACAAAACACATAAATACAGTCCGTACCGCGCAGTAAACACACTCCGTCTCAGTTATACAAACCAGTCAGTTAATGCTGTACAGTGAAATAATCGCTGTTTGTTCTGAGATCCACACAAAACACATAAATACAGTCCGTACCGCGCAGTAAACACACTCCGTCTCGGTTATACAAACCAGTCAGTTAATGCTGTACAGTGAAATAATCGCTGTTTGTTCTGAGATCCACACAAAACACATAAATACAGTCCGTACCGCGCAGTAAACACACTCCGTCTCGGTTATACAAACCAGTCAGTTATGTGCTGTACAGTGAAATAATCGCTGTTTGTTCTGAGATCCACACAAAACACATAAATACAGTCCGTACCGCGCAGTAAACACACTCCGTCTCAGTTATACAAACCAGTCAGTTAATGTTGTACAGTGAAATAATCGCTGTTTGTTCTGAGATCCACACAAAACACATAAATACAGTCCGTACCGCGCAGTAAACACACTCCGTCTCAGTTATACAAACCAGTCAGTTAATGCTGTACAGTGAAATAATCGCTGTTTGTTCTGAGATCCACACAAAACACATAAATACAGTCCGTACCGCGCAGTAAACACACTCCGTCTCGGTTATAAAACCAGTCAGTTAATGCTGTACAGTGAAATAATCGCTGTTTGTTCTGAGATCCACACAAAACACATAAATACAGTCCGTACCGCGCAGTAAACACACTCCGTCTCGGTTATACAAACCAGTCAGTTATGTGCTGTACAGTGAAATAATCGCTGTTTGTTCTGAGATCCACACAAAACACATAAATACAGTCCGTACCGCGCAGTAAACACACTCCGTCTCAGTTATACAAACCAGTCAGTTAATGTTGTACAGTGAAATAATCGCTGTTTGTTCTGAGATCCACACAAAACACATAAATACAGTCCGTACCGCGCAGTAAACACACTCCGTCTCAGTTATACAAACCAGTCAGTTAATGTTGTACAGTGAAATAATGGCTGTTTGTTCTGAGATCCACACAAAACACATAAATACAGTCCGTACCGCGCAGTAAACACACTCCGTCTCAGTTATACAAACCAGTCAGTTAATGTTGTACAGTGAAATAATCGCTGTTTGTTCTGAGATCCACACAAAACACATAAATACAGTCCGTACCGCGCAGTAAACACACTCCGTCTCAGTTATACAAACCAGTCAGTTAATGTTGTACAGTGAAATAATCGCTGTTTGTTCTGAGATCCACACAAAACACATAAATACAGTCCGTACCGCGCAGTAAACACACTCCGTCTCAGTTATACAAACCAGTCAGTTAATGTTGTACAGTGAAATAATCGCTGTTTGTTCTGAGATCCAC
Organism: Reticulitermes speratus; assembly: GCA_021186555.1. NCBI lineage: Eukaryota > Metazoa > Arthropoda > Insecta > Blattodea > Rhinotermitidae > Reticulitermes > Reticulitermes speratus. The sequence continues at coordinate 41,977,303 of JAJKFL010000237.1, forward strand.
ACAAAACACATAAATACAGTCCGTACCGCGCAGTAAACACACTCCGTCTCAGTTATACAAACCAGTCAGTTAATGTTGTACAGTGAAATAATCGCTGTTTGTTCTGAGATCCACACAAAACACATAAATACAGTCCGTACCGCGCAGTAAACACACTCCGTCTCAGTTATACAAACCAGTCAGTTAATGTTGTACAGTGAAATAATCGCTGTTTGTTCTGAGATCCACACAAAACACATAAATACAGTCCGTACCGCGCAGTAAACACACTCCGTCTCAGTTATACAAACCAGTCAGTTAATGTTGTACAGTGAAATAATCGCTGTTTGTTCTGAGATCCACACAAAACACATAAATACAGTCCGTACCGCGCAGTAAACACACTCCGTCTCAGTTATACAAACCAGTCAGTTAATGTTGTACAGTGAAATAATCGCTGTTTGTTCTGAGATCCACACAAAACACATAAATACAGTCCGTACCGCGCAGTAAACACACTCCGTCTCAGTTATACAAACCAGTCAGTTAATGTTGTACAGTGAAATAATCGCTGTTTGTTCTGAGATCCACACAAAACACATAAATACAGTCCGTACCGCGCAGTAAACACACTCCGTCTCAGTTATACAAACCAGTCAGTTAATGTTGTACAGTGAAATAATCGCTGTTTGTTCTGAGATCCACACAAAACACATAAATACACTGTGTGGGCAGAACGTAGAATTTGTGAATGTTAAACTTGGTGGTACATATAGTAACCACTGGGATTTAAAGGGTTCAGCATATAAATATGAAATAATAACAGTACTTTGATCAGATTTTCATTTGCAATTTTTTTAACTTTCTGCTGACAGTTTACTAGTGAACCATGCGAACTTCAGAGGTGGGTCTGCTAACCCGCTAACATAAAAAGAACCGTGTGACAAAATGTGCTACTGTTCACTATGTTGGACTTCAACGAATATATACAACATAAACACGTGCAATAAGCAGGACACTGTGTTTCAGGACATGGTGGCAATGGTGTAATGGGGTCTGGAGTGACTGGAGGAAGGGAAAAAAATTACACATGGAGGAGCTTCATAATTCTTCAACAAAAATTACTAAAAACATAAAGCAATCCCATTACAGGCCTGGACAGGCCCTTAGGGTTCCAGGAGGTTGAGGCTACCAGATTTATAGACAATCGGCACATGAAGGTGGTAAGGTTGTCAGCCGTAAGCATCGGCCGCCTTTACACCCCAGGAAATATTCCTGGTACACATTTCTGTTAGAGGCTGAGTCTACCCTGGGGCCATAGTGCGACTGGAAGGATTATGTCAGTGAAAAATTCCAATGACACCAACGGGAATCGAACCCGCGACCTTCCGGCTTGTAGCGCGGTGCCCCCAACAAAAATTACTACAGTGACAAAATAAAGGATTATGAGATGGAAGGAGCATATAATAAGCGTTGGAGAGGTGGAAAGTGTGTAGAAGATTTTCTTCGGAAAACCCTTAAAGGAAGAGATCTGCACTCTTCTGGGATATTACTCGGCGTCGTGTGGTAATTGTTTACCGACGTTTCGGAACAACGTATCGGTCCCATCTTCACGGGTCAAGAGTCCCAGTGGGAAAGAAAGAAAGCCAGCCTATAACGTACATTCTGGAAAGTACGGTGGGGTAGAAAGAGTTCTTCAGCTAGATGAAGGCAAAGACGCAAAGATAATATTAAATTGTGTATTGAAGGAAGAAGATATATTGTGAAATGAATCCAACTGGCTGAGAATAGAGCAAAGTTAGCGTGATAATGAATATTGGGGGGGGGGGGGTCAGTTTGTGTAACTTTAATTTGGTTTAAAGAATTATTTCAAAGTTCTCAAATTCTGTACATTTTAGGATTTCAGGTTACTCTTGTCGAGCCATATATATATGTGTTAGCTCACGAAGACAGCTACGTAATCGCCGTCGTGGCCGAAGGGGAATTCCGATCTCTAGACGCTTATCAATAGCAATCGATGTGTTACAGTTACAAATATATAAAGCTGAAGTGTAGTCGTGTTAGGAAACACAGCCTATTGCTGCGATAGTCTTATGTTTGTGACAGCACTTAGATGTTTTGTCTGCAAGGTTGCCATTGACACAAGACCACTGCCACGCTCTCAAGGTCACAAACATTCTCATTAGTCACTGTCACTTGTGTCCATACAAAATTATCTGCACCTCTTAGAACGTTGGGTGCCTCTAAGGGCCGTGCCATGGCTCAGGCGGTTAGTCGCCTTACCGCGGAAGCCCGGGTTCGATCCGGATCGGTCCATGTGGGATGTGTGTTGGACAAAGTGGCCATGTCTCAGCGGTTAGTCGCCTTACCGCGGAAGCCCGGGTTCGATCCCGGATCGGTCCATGTGGGATGTGTGTTGGACAAAGTGGCCATGTCTCAGACGGTTAGTCGCCTTACCGCGGAAGCCCGCGTCGGTTCGATCCGAGTGTCCATGTGGGATGTGTGTTGGACAAAGTGGCCATGTCTCAGGCGGTTAGTCGCCTTACCGCGGAAGCCCGGGTTCGATCCCGGATCGGTCCATGTGGGATGTGTGTTGGACAAAGTGGCCATGTCTCAGGCGGTTAGTCGCCTTACCGCGGAAGCCCGGGTTCGATCCCGGATCGGTCCATGTGGGATGTGTGTTGGACAAAGTGGCCATGTCTCAGACGGTTAGTCGCCTTACCGCGGAAGCCAGGGTTCGATCCCGGATCGGTCCATGTGGGATGTGTGTTGGACAAAGTGGCCATGGCTCAGGCGGTTAGTCGCCTTACCGCGGAAGCCGGGTTCGATCCCGGATCGGTCCATGTGGGATTGTGTGTTGGACAAAGTGGCCATGTCTCAGGCGGTTAGTCGCCTTACCGCGGAAGCCCGGGTTCGATCCCGGATCGGTCCATGTGGGATGTGTGTTGGACAAAGTGGCCATGTCTCAGGCGGTTATTCGCCGGCTTCTCACCGCGGAGGCCCGGTTTCGATCCTGGTTCGGTCCATCTGGGATTTGTGGTGGACAAAGTGGCCATGGCTCAGGAGGTTAGTCGCCGGCTTCTCACCGCGGAGGCCCGGTTTCGATCCTGGTTCGGTCCATCTGGGATTTGTGGTGGACAAAGTGGCCATGGCTCAGGCGGTTAGTTGCCTCACCGCGGAGGCCCGGGTTCGATTCCGGGTCAGTCCATGTGGGATTTTGGTGGACAAGGTGGTACTAAAACAGGTTTTTCTCCCAGTATTTCGGTTTTCCCCTGTCAGTTTCATTCCACCGGTGCTCCATTACTTGGAAAAACGAAAAAACTGATCATCTTCATCACAGGGTTGCACAATAAGCCTCAAAGCTGCGGTGCGTCCGTAGCATCTGCTGCGGGGCCCTTGAACACACAAGAAAAATGTTGGGTGCCTCAGACAATGTGTGTTTGTAATTTCTGTGTGATCTCTGTGGAACATGAATTTTTGCACGGACTGTAGTGTCCAGTGTGTAGCTTCTCATTTGTCTCCCTTGAAACGTGGCAAAACCCCCCCCCCCCCGTTATGACAGTAGCAGCTGTTGAATTGAACTAAAAAAATATATGGCTCTATTTAATAAGTTTCAGACAGCACTATTTGTCGTGGTTCCTGACAACAGAACACTGACGTTAGGGATAAAAACGGTAGGTCACATTCATAGAATGGCTCTCAGCTGATTAAAATTCCGCTGTATGCAAGTTCACAGCCATCTTGCGTAATGAGCTAGGTACGCAAAATGTGATTGAGCTGAGGGAGTGATTATTTGACGATAGGTACGTCAGATGGCAGCAGTGTGACAGGTGAAATTGCTGTCACTTAGTAAATCTCATTATCAAGACTCTCCTTAATAGGTTTATTTTTTAAGATATTAATTTTTTGGAATGTCAAATGATTGAACATTGAACAAAAATATTTTAATGGAAAAGTTACAGAGTAACTATTTTTATATACTATTCTTAATCATGTGTTATTATCGACTATCGATTATTATTTTCGATATACAATATATTGAAGGAAAGTTAGAAGGAAGGATAGAAATGACGGGACGACGAGGGAGAAGACGTAAGCAGCTACTGGATGACCTTAAGGAAAATAAAAGATACTGGAAATTGAAAGAGGAAGCACTAGATCGCACCCTGCGGAGAACTCGCTTTGGAAGAGGCTACGAACCTGTCGTAAGACAGACTACAGAATGAATGAATAATATATCGATATATAACATATCGATATATGTCGCTCATCCCCACGGTGTTTCCATAATCTATTTTTCACAATTTTGAGTCAGATTTATACTGCCATTACACGACGACGGATTGTTGAAAATATTAACACTTGCGTTCACCGTAGGCAAATGCAAAGAAAATGTCTGTCAGTTGATGGAAAACTTACGCAAACTGTTAACAGCGTGTTATACTAGAGTTTTTGAGCAACTGCAGTGAAGAATATACAGTCGAACTCGGTTATAACGTCATGAAAGAGACTGAATATTTTGTGTCGTTATAAACGAGTGTCGTTATAACCGAGTGTCGTTATAACCGAGGAATACAATGTTATTGTTAACAGTGAGGAATTAATTGGTACCATAGAAGATCTGACGTTATAGACGAGGTGTCGTATAAACCGATGTCGTTATAACCGGGTTCGACTGTATATATATATATTTCTTTTTGTTTCATGGGATGTGTATTATGAGATGTGTTTCAATTTTCTCTGGTCAAAAGATCGGTTTTAACTATGCTTACAAGAAAGTAATAATTTAATAACCATTTAATGCAATGACTTCAGCCCATCATCACGAATGGAAAATATTTGATGACAAGTGCCGTGGAGTAGCGCGTGCATATTATGCTAATACCGTCGTGTGACGGTGCGATTTGTAGTACGAATTTACACAGTGAGACTTTGTCGCTTTATCTTACGATAACATTCATCTTCTGAATTAAACTGTATAGTGTCGTCTGAATATTAACTTTTGGGTTTGAGGGTTGTATGGAAATGCCAGGAATGTGGGATTAGCTTTCGCTTGAACAGATCCAGAGGCCTACAGTAATAATAATAATAATAATAATAATAATCATCCATAGAGAACACATAATTACACTCTGTGGGTAGTCTATACAACTTTTGAATGTTAAACCTGGCGGTACGTAAGTTACCGTTCTGTTTTATAGAGTAACTAGAAATACATGTAACACGCTGCCATATTTGTGTGTTAGTCAATTTTCTAGGAGCATTGGTACACATTTGAACGATTTAATTCAGTTTCTCATTTGTTTCGCGGACAGAGAGGCCCCTGGGAGATTTCTACATGGAGGTTCTTGTTTTAGGAACATTTTCCCCTAGCATAATAATTACTCTATCTAAAAGTTTGATTATGACAAGCAAGCGAGCCAATTACAGAACTTGTGCTTGTAGGGAAATAAAGTTCCCAGACGCGAAATTACAACTAGAAACTGGGATTGAGCTAAAAGGGGCTATGGCACAGTCATATAATCCGTGGGAAAAACTGTAAGCTGCTTTCACACAGGCAAAAGATTCGGCTGCTTAAAGACAAAAATGATTGTACCAAAATGTATGTGTGTGTGTGAAAATGTGAAGTTGGCCCTTAGCTTAATGAAGCCCAGCGCCATGAAATATTATGGGAAGTGGAGGTCCAGTTCCACGCATTCTTAACCTCTGCACTATTGTTGATCAGTTGCTTTTCACAGTAGAACATAGCTGTTGTGGTAACATCGTTTTCAGTTCTTCACATTTCTCCAAGTGTTTACCAAACTAACACGTGTCATGCAAGTAGTTTTCAGCTTTCCTTAAGAGGTTATTCTTAAAAGTAATAAATAGAGTGAGAATCAGCAATGTCAAACAAACACACACACTGAAATTCAGTAAAGATAAACCACGAACTAACAAGCAAACACGCATAGACGACAGACTTTTGCACTGAACTGTATTCTCTTCGTATGAGATGTCAACAAGATGGAAGCTGTTACTTCATTAGCATTAACATTAACATTATGTTGATGCTGATTATAAACATTAACATTATGTTGATGCTGATTATAAACATTAACTTTATGTTGATGCTGATTATAAACATTAACATTATGTTGATGCTGATTATAAACATTAACATTATGTTGATGCTGATTATAAACATTAACATTATGTTGATGCTCATTATAAACATTAACATTATGTTGATGCTGATTATAAACATTAACATTATGTTGATGCTGATTATAAACATTAACATTATGTTGATGCTGATTATAAACATTAACATTATGTTGATGCTGATTATAAACATTAACATTATGTTGATGCTGATTATAAACATTAACATTATGTTGATGCTGATTATAAACATTAACATTATGTTGATGCTGATTATAAACATTAACATTATGTTGATGCTGATTATAAACATTAACATTATGTTGATGCTGATTATAAACACCTCCACATAATTAATTATTTCATACCAACAAATGCACTACACAGTTTTAGTGTTTTCTTGTCCCTACATATGTTTCGGCACTTATAGTGCCATCTTCAGGGATGTCGTCGAGAGTTCATAATCTTCAATGCATCAAATTCACTTTCACAACTTATACTTACTGTAAGTCACTATCACTTAGTATCACTTATACTTACTGTAAGTCACTATCACTTAGTATCACTTATACTTACTGAAAGTCACTATCACTCAGTATCACTTATACTTACTGTAAGTCACTATCACTTAGTATCACTTATACTTACTGTAAGTCACTATCACTTAGTATCACTTATACTTACTGTAAGTCACTATCACTTAGTATCACTTATACTTACTGTAAGTCACTATAACTTAGTATCACTTATACTTACTGTAAGTCACTATCACTTAGTATCACTTATACTTACTGTAAGTCACTATTACTCAATATCACTTATACTTACTGTAAGTCACTATCACTCAGTATCACTTATACTTACTGTAAGTCACTATCACTTAGTATCACTTATACTTACTGTAAGTCACTATCACTTAGTATCACTTATACTTACTGTAAGTCACTATCACTTAGTATCACTTATACTTACTGTAAGTCACTATCACTTAGTATCACCTATACTTACTGTAAGTCACTATCACTTAGTGTCACTTATCTTCCTGTTCGAAGTGATCGGCTTATCTTCTATATTGTTTTATTAATTCAATTCAATTCAATTGAAAGTTTTAATGATTCATTTTAATAAAACAACAAACAAGATAAGCCGATCACTACAAACAGTAAGATAAGTGATACTAAGTGATAGTGACTTACAGTAAGTATAAGTGATACTAAGTGATAGTGACTTACAGTAAGTATAAGTGATACTAAGTGATAGTGACTTACAGTAAGTATAAGTGATACTAAGTGATAGTGACTTACAGTAAGTATAAGTGATACTAAGTGATAGTGACTTACAGTAAGTATAAGTGATACTAAGTGATAGTGGCTTACAGTAAGTATAAGTGATACTAAGTGATAGTGACTTACAGTAAGTATAAGTGATACTGAGTGATAGTAACTTACAGTAAGTATAAGTGATACTAAGTGATAGTGACTTACAGTAAGTATAAGTGATACTAAGTGATAGTGACTTACAGTAAGTGTAAGTGATACTAAGTGATAGTGACTTAAAGTAAGTATAAGTGATACTGAGTGATAGTGACTTACAGTAAGTATAAGTGATACTAAGTGATAGTGACTTACAGTAAGTATAAGTGATACTAAGTGATAGTGACTTACAGTAAGTATAAGTGATACTGAGTGATAGTATCTTACAGTAAGTATAAGTGATACTAAGTGATAGTGACTTACAGTAAGTATAAGTGATACTAAGTGATAGTGACTTACAGTAAGTGTAAGTGATACTAAGTGATAGTGACTTACAGTAAGTATAAGTGATACTGAGTGATAGTGACTTACAGTAAGTATAAGTGATACTAAGTGATAGTGACTTACAGTAAGTATAAGTGATACTAAGTGATAGTGACTTACAGTAAGTATAAGTTGTGGAAGTGAATTTGATGCATTGAAGATTATGAAGATTATGAAGATTACGAATTCTCGACGACACCCCTGAAGATGGCACTATAAGTGCCGAAACATGTGTAGGGACAAGAAAACACTAAAATAGTGTAGTGCATTTGTTGGAATGAAATAATTAATTAATTAATATGCGCGGTACAGACAACGTAAACCTGCACATAAGTTATCTTACGCACAATAAGTTATGTTACGCACAAAGCTATAACATACGCACACTGTCAACAACACGTAACTTGTTATTTTGCGGTGTTTCAGTAAAGCAAAGGCTCACACGACACTGTGGTCTACTCTAAAATGGGACTCCTCCGTAGATGGAGGCGAGTGTTTCACGCCCCAGCCGCTCTAACCCCCCCCCCCCCCCCCCCCCTCTGTACCTATTGAATACGAGGCTAGGTCGGCCTCAAAGCCGGTCTGGACGTTTGGAGAAGGAAACAGTCTCTTGTACTTGCAGGGAGTCGAACCACCATTGGTTGGTCGTTGTCACTGTAGTGGCTGAGCTACCGGTGTACCTGTTCTGAGACCAGAAATGGGTTCCATGGATGGTTAGGATGATGACATTCAAGAATTCCTCTACACGTTTCCTGTTGCAGTCACAATGTGAACCAGCCCAAAGCGCTTATCGCCAACGTAAATTATAATGAGGTTGTGACTAGCAACATATTTGCGAATAGAATTGCTGGACGGCGGGTTCGAGGCTATGCAGGCCTTGAATATGAACAGTAGGATTAGTCTATCAGGAATGTGACGCCGTGTTACTTTGGCGGACGATCTGGTGTCAAATTGCCGGCAGGGGTCCTCAACTTCTGTCTTGTCCGAAACGTCAAGATCCAGACTCTTATTCAGTGGCTGCAGGGTCTTCTCTCCACAGGGGAAAAGCGGCCGGGGCGTAAAACTAAAAATCACTTCCATTTGGTGCCAAGGTTAAGAATAAATGGAGCTATATATAAGCTACCTCCCATGTGTGCCTTCACGACGAGCACAAGGACAAATTTACCTTCACTTCACTTCCATCTTCAGGGCAGGTGATGTAGCTAGTAGGTTTCTCCAAACCGATGGTGCTTATCTATCAAACTACACGGCGTCACGTCCAAGAATATCTTAATCTTCAGGATGGATAGACAGTTGGATGGGAAGTAAAGTGTAAGACAAAGAGAGAACTATACAGGGGTGTCCATGGGGCTTCTGTTTGTGGCCTTTGAATATTGCTTTTGATTTTATATATCCCTCAGCAGTGGAGCTTTATGGCAATCGAAAGGGATTTATAGCAATTCGAGAATTATCTATGAAATAAGGTAAGTTGCTCTGAAGAGGGAAAACGGACACAGATACAAAGCTACAATAAAATGAACACCAATTACCAGTTATGAATCATTCAACAAAGAAGTTAAGAGCAGATTGAAGTCACGTAATGCTTGTTATCATTCGGTGCAGATCTTGTGTCTTACAGTTTGCTGTACAAAGATACAAACATTAAGATATACAGAACTGTAATTGTGTTGTTGTTTTGTGTGGGGTGTGAAACTTGGTCTGTCACACTGAGGGAGGAACATAGGCTGAGGGTGTTCGAGAATAGGGTGCTGAGGGGGATATTTGGGTCTAAGTGGGACGGGGTAACGGGGGAGTGGAGAAGACTACATAACGAGGAACTTTATGATCTGTACTGATCACCAAATATTATTCGGGTGATCAAATCAAGAAGAATGATGTGGGCGGGGCATGTAGCACGTATGGGGGAGGGAAGAGGTGCATACAGGATTTTGGTGGGGAGACCTGAGGGAAGGAGACCACTTGGAAGACCCAGACGTAGATGGGAGGATAATATTAAAATGGATCTTCAAGAAGTGGGATGGGGGGGCATGGACTGGATTGATATGGCTCAGGATAGGGACAGGTGGCGGGCTGTTGTGAGTGCGGTAATGAACCTTCGGGTTCCATAAAACGCGGGGAATTTCTTCACTGGCTGAGGAAGTGTTAGTTTCTCAAGAAGGACTCTGCTCCATGGAATTAGTTAGTTATAAAATGAACACCCTGTAGATTCATAGTGTTTTGTGGCATGTTTGTAAGAGAGACGCAATGTATAGTGGCGCATGCAGAAACTGCCGGCAGTCGCAGAAACTGTTCGATTTTTCATTAATCATAGAGCAAGTGTATGGCGCGCGCCTCCGCTGGAACAGGTTGGACTTACAGTCCATATTGCTGCGTACTGTGAAATGGGATTATCGACATGTCGTTCGTCATTTAGGCACCAGAATATGTTGAAATAATTCTCATTATCACGGATAGAGAAAAAAATTCTACGGAGCTCTGTGACAATTCCATCAGTTGAAAGTGTGATTTATACTTGGCTAAGTGTACTTGGCAGACAGAGTAATTTTGGTAGTTATGCGAGGGCGAAAAGGGAATATGTCTATATGCGCGAAACGTTAAATAGCATCTCATTAAGCAACGAACAAATAACTTGCGGAACGAAGCTGATAGTCTCTTACCTGTCCATTACGGAACCACAAATTTCATCACCATATCCGAAACAATGCTGAGGCAGATGACTCCACTCTATAGTCTCCATTCCTATTTCTGTACCATACATTTTAAATTATCCTAACATCCACATTTTAATATTATTCCTTAAACATCCCACCAATTTTAATATTATCCTAACATCCACATTTTAATATTATCCTAACATCCACATTTTAATATTATCCTAACATCCACATTTTAATATTATCCTAACATCCACATTTTAATATTATCCTAACATCCACATTTTAATATTATCCTAACATCCACATTTTAATATTATCCTAACATCCACATTTTAATATTATCCTAACATCCACATTTTAATATTATCCTAACATCCACATTTTAATATTATCCTAACATCCACATTTTAATATTATCCTAACATCCACATTTTAATATATTATCCTTTAACTATCCACATTTTAATATATCCTAACATCCACATTTTAATATTATCCTAACTTCCACATTTTAATATTATCCTAACTTTCACATTTTAATATTATCCTAACATCCACATTTTAATATTATCCTAACATCCACATTTTAATATTATCCTAACATTCCACATTTTAATATTATCCTAACTTCCACATTTTAATATTATCCTAACATCCACATTTTAATATTATCCTAACATCCACATTTTAATATTATCCTAACATCCACATTTTAATATTATCCTAACATCCACGTCTTGATATTTCAAGTGATTTTCTTCCCTATTTAAGTGAGTAAATGGTATACTAGAATTTGGGGTTACCACAGCAGGTGTGTTGAGGATTAAGATATTCTGGCATGTGATTGTGTGAGTAGGTCAGTGTTTTCCGACGTTTCGAAGGAACGTAGCAGAAAGATAGTTGCGGCGTTGAGAACCATCATGGTACAATGTTTGTGAGTCGGCACACGAAGGCTGAGGGGACAAGGGGACAAGTACCGGGGGGAAAGTTTGTGACAGGAGACACAATGACGATGACGACGACGATGACGACGACATGACGACGATGACGACGATAATAACTTCAAATGGGAAATGGCGCCTACGCAATATAAAGTTCCATATTTGTGTCAAGTGGTGCAAACAAGGGAGTCAGAAGTCTGCAGGACATGCAGCATGCATGGGAGAGACAAGAAATATCTGCAAATTTTGAAGGGAAGAGAATCTATGCGAGATCTTGGAAATACGGAAGCCGAGTTAAAGGGTCCTTTACTTCAGCTACTTATCATTGTGGAGGTATAGGTCCAGTCCTTCTTAAACTTTGGCACTAGATGGAAATGAGTGATCAGTGTCAAGTTCCGGCCGCTTTACCACCTGTTATCAATTTGATAGGAAGCCTAGTAGGGTCCCACAGCCGGTCTGGAAGCGCTTATATGCAGAACACAACTGCGTCCCTTCTGCAAATGGAACTCTGGTTGTCCGGTCTTCGGCCCCATCGCGTAAGTCGCTGCATTCACTGAGCTACCCAGCTTATAAAATGGACTGCACAGTCAAAAAGCTTTAATTTAGCCGTGTGGGCAGTGTGTTTATGTGAGTCTTACTTGTTTTGTGTTCCTCTGTAACACCATATGTTAGGATTTCGTTCTCTGAATTCATCAAAACAACAGAAAAAAAATACAAAGCAGAACACACAAACGGCTAGGAGCAACATTCTGCCTCTGCTAGATCTTTATTACACTCCCTTTTATCATGAGTTTGCCTCTCATCCTTGTCTGACATTAATCTCTTTCTCCTTTATTATATCCTCCTCTTCTACCTGTCTTTCTTTTCTCGCCAGAAACGAGAATTAAAATCTCGTCTCGCCATCCACTATACACAATTCTCTCCCTCGCAACGGGCATGTTATTAATGTTACGTGTCCACAGAGACACTGCAACATGATGACCTTGAGGGCTAGCAAAGCTACAGTGGCGCAGAAGCTGAACAGCGGTATTTATAAGTACCACATATTTGAAAGTTAAAACCTCTGCATTTTCCCTAAATGTGTTTTGTGTGGATCTCAGAACAAACAGCGATTATTTCACTGTACAGCATTAACTGACTGGTTTGTATAACTGAGACGGAGTGTGTTTACTGCGCGGTACGGACTGTATTTATGTGTTTTGTGTGGATCTCAGAACAAACAGCGATTATTTCACTGTACAGCATTAACTGACTGGTTTGTATAACTGAGACGGAGTGTGTTTACTGCGCGGTACGGACTGTATTTATGTGTTTTGTGTGGATCTCAGAACAAACAGCGATTATTTCACTGTACAACATTAACTGACTGGTTTGTATAACTGAGACGGAGTGTGTTTACTGCGTGGTACGGACTGTATTTATGTGTTTTGTGTGGATCTCAGAACAAACAGCGATTATTTCACTGTACAACATTAACTGACTGGTTTGTATAACTGAGACGGAGTGTGTTTACTGCGCGGTACGGACTGTATTTATGTGTTTTATGTGGATCTCAGAACAAACAGCGATTATTTCACTGTACAACATTAACTGACTGGTTTGTATAACTGAGACGGAGTGTGTTTACTGCGTGGTACGGACTGTATTTATGTGTTTTGTGTGGATCTCAGAACAAACAGCGATTTTTCTATGTACAGCATTAACTGACTGGTTTGTATAGCTGAGACGGAGTGTGTTTACTGCGCGGTACGGACTGTATTTATGTGTTTTATGGGGATCTCAGAACAAACAGCGATTATTTCACTGTACAACATTAACTGACTGGTTTGTATAACTGAGACGGAGTGTGTTTACTGCGCGGTACGGACTGTATTTATGTGTTTTGTGTGGATCTCAGAACAAACAGCGATTATTTCACTGTACAACATTAACTGACTGGTTTGTATAGCTGAGACGGAGTGTGTTTACTGCGCGGTACGGTCTGTATTTATGTTATTTAGATGAAATTCAGATGTCAGAGTTAATAGGGTTAATGCCGACGCGTTTTCAAATACGTTTCGTGATTTGTTAACCCTTTCGATCTCGCGCTACCTCCCTGTCGGTCTGTAAGTCGTGCTACAATATTCAGCGAGCATAGCCATCAAAGCTATACCAAAACTCGTACATGTAATCTTCGCTCTAAACAGTTAACTGCGCTCTGTCACGTGCTGTTTACTGCCCAGCGTTATACATCGCATAGTGGACTCTTCCGCAAGTCAGCAGTTTTATTTACAGCTGCTGGTGCTAGGCTGCAGCACGTTGCACGAAATTGGTAGTAGCAGATTAGTTTACCTTTTTGCCAATAGATTTCGCGTGTGTCCTAAGTAAAGACTGTCTGTACAAAACAAAAATCATATGATTACCGCGTGTTTACTGTGTCAGCCATTTTGGTGGTAGTCGTCTTACAATCTTCTCGTTTTGGAGACGTTTTAGAGTGAAGGGATATATATCACAGTGTTACCACAGTGTTGTATAAGTTGTAGAGTTGTTATGTGTGTTGTCGTTACTGGTATAGTTTATTAGTGTGTGTCAAAATAGTGCTGGTCAGAATACCAGGACAAAGCGGAAATTTAGATGGCAGTGAAAGAACGGATTTCTTTGATGGCTACAAGTGACAGTGATTTATTCCTGGCTGACAGTGACTTTGATGACAGTGGAAGTGACACCAAAGTACGAAATCCAGCAGTAGCTGTTCGTAAAATGTCAGACGATGATAATGACCGGGATAATAGGTATGAGTTGCAGTATTTTGAGTATTTTAGAAACTAACAACAATTTTGTTTCTTCCCCAATGGCTCGACAGCCCCTTGGGGGCCTAGGCCGTCTCATTATCAAGGCTTTACGATCACACTCAGACACACCACACTCGGTAGGACTCCTCTGGACGAGGGATGAGCCAGTCGCAGAGACCTCTACCTGACAACACAAAACACTCACAACAGACAGACATCCATGCCCTAAGCGGGATTCGAACCCACAATCCCAGTAAGCGAGAGGCACTAACAACACCACAGAGACCAAATTCGTGCCAGTCTGTACAAAATTAGATGCTATTTCGTGTAGTTACTTTGACCATTAGGCTGTAGAAATGGTGAAAATTTGGTTTTCTAACCTGAAATCTAATTTTTTAAAGTTTTTATTTGTGACTAAAGTTTATTTTGCATGTGAAATGTTAGGATTGGAACTGTGATGCATTGTTTTATGTCATGCAGGAATTACTGCATTAATTTGGTGTTTTTATAAGTTCTTGGGTGAAAAAATTATATTAATTATGATTTTTAAGATATGTTGCCATAACTAACCTAACTTTATCTTGGATCTTAAGTTTTAATTCACCGTGCATTTTATTAATTAAGATAAAACACCAACAAATGCACAAATTATAAGGTGCAAATTTGCTCCCTATATCATGATTTACCCTACGCGTTTCAACTCCTCATGAGCCATCATCAGGGGTTATTTTCTCTATTATAAAAGGTGCATTTGTAAAGCACCTTTTATGTTAGAGAAAATAACCTCTGATGATGGCTCATGAGGAGCTGAAACGCGTAGGGTAAATCATGATACAGGGAGCAAATTTGCACCTTATAATTTGTGTATTTGTTGGTGTTTTATCTTAATTTATCTTGGATATTTTGGCAGCCACCAAGCAAGGTATTTCAGAAAATAATATCACTACAGATATCAAATTTATGTCAGTCTGTACAAAATTAAATGAATTTTGTTGCAGGTATTATAACCATTGAATTGTGTGGATGATGAAAATTTTATTGGTCTTCAAATTGGAACTATCGTTTTTTAAAGTTTAATTTGTCATTACAATTTTTTTTTGCATGTGAAATGTTAGGATTGGAAGTATGATGTATTATTTTATACCATGCCGGAATTACTGCATTAATTTGATACTTTTCTAAGTTCTTGGGTGAAAAGATTATATTTATTATGATTTTTAAGATGTGTTGTCACAACTAACCGAAATTTATGTTGGGTATTTTGGCATATACAGGGCATACACAAAAGAATGGTGCGTTTTTAATAGTGAACACTATTAAAACCGCACCATTATTTTGTGTATGCCCTGTAAAAAGGAACGTAGGTATTTCAGTAGCTAAGAACATTACAGAGACCAAATTTATGTCCGTCTGTACAAAATTAAACGCTGTTTGTTTTAGTTAGTGTGAACCGTGGAATATGTAAATGAGGGAAACTTTATTGGTCTTCAGAATGTAACATTATTTTTTCTTAAGTTTACATATGTCATTAAAATTTATTTTGCATGTGAATTATGCCGCTTACAACTATAATGTCACGGACCTTGCAGCTTGAAGTTCATGTAAATAATATATAAGATATCACTTAGTACCTCACAAAAACATACTACATGTCCATTACCAATACCATTTCATGTTGTTAACTAACAACTGCATTTGCTGAGAATTATGTTAAACACATACGAGTAAGTACACTGTGTAAGCAAAATCATTATTGGTACATATATTTACCAATGTGCTTTAAACGGGTTTTAAAGTGAAAATGATAATTGACCTTGTAGTTAATTGCTACTACAAAGTGCGTCTTATCGATGGGCCTTGTTCGTTACGTTACGTGTGAAATTAGGCTGTAGAATTTGCAGAAATTTGAAACTTCTCGTGATATAACGAGATGTGTTTCTGCACAGTTCTGTCGATATCGATACGAGATGTGTTTCTGCACATTTCTGTCGATACCGATACGAGATGTGTTTCTGCACAGTTCTGTCGATATCGATACGAGATGTGTTTCTGCACATTTCTGTCGATATCGATACGAGATGTGTTTCTGCACAGTTCTGTCGATACCGATACGAGATGTGTTTCTGCACAGTTCTGTCGATACCGATACGAGATGTGTTTCTGCACAGTTCTGTCGATACCGATACGAGATGTGTTTCTGCACAGTTCTGTTGATACGATACGAGATGTGTTTCTGCACAGTTCTGTCGATACCGATACGAGATGTGTTTCTGCACAGTTCTGTTGATACCGATACGAGATGTGTTTCTGCACAGCTCTGTGGATACCGATACGAGATGTGTTTCTGCACAGTTCTGTGGATATCGATACGAGATGTGTTTCTGCACAGTTCTGTCGATACGATATGAGATGTGTTTCTGCACAGTTCTGTTGATATCGATACGAGATGTGTTTCTGCACAGTTCTGTCGATACGATACGAGATGTGTTTCTGCACAGTTCTGTCGATATCGATACGAGATGTGTTTCTGCACAGTTCTGTCGATACCGATACGAGATGTGTTTCTGCACAGTTCTGTCGATACGATACGAGATGTGTTTCTGCACAGTTCTGTTGATATCGATACGAGATGTGTTTCTGCACAGTTCTGTCGATACCGATACGAGATGTGTTTCTGCACAGTTCTGTCGATACCGATACGAGATGTGTTTCTGCACAGTTCTGTCGATACCGATACGAGATGTGTTTCTGCACAGTTCTGTCGATATCGATACGAGATGTGTTTCTGCACAGTTCTGTTGATATCGATATGAGATGTGTTTCTGCACAGTTCTGTTGATATCGATATGAGATGTGTTTCTGCACAGTTCTGTCGATATCGATACGAGATGTGTTTCTGCACAGTTCTGTTGATATCGATATGAGATGTGTTTCTGCACAGTTCTGTCGATATCGATACGAGATGTGTTTCTGCACAGTTCTGTTGATATCGATATGAGATGTGTTTCTGCACAGTTCTGTTGATATCGATATGAGATGTGTTTCTGCACAGTTCTGTTGATATCGATATGAGATGTGTTTCTGCACAGTTCTGTCGATATCGATACGAGATGTGTTTCTGCACAGTTTTGTCGATATCGATTCACGTGGCTTTACTTAGAGTAAATTGAAACCAAATATAAATGGCGACCGACCGACCTGAAGATCGCCAATCTACTGTTTGCAGATAAATTGGTTCTTTTGAAACTGATGTTGCAATGGTCGGTGGGGGGGGGGGGGGGAGGTTGTGGGAGGGGCGACAGGAATTGCCACGAATGTATTTTACTCATACTGTGAGTTCTTAATCTGCAGGCGACAGTTGACACTCGAAATATATTTATGTCGTCACATCACACACTTCTGCTTACGCGTCTTGACGCCTGCAGGCATGCGTCTGTGTATACTCTGTAAGCAACGCCGATGCTCGTATCCCTACGTAATATTTATATTATGAACACATTTAAATATATAAAACACGAAGGACATTGAACCTTGTCAGATAGCCATATTTGAGTGCGTCCCATTTGGCTTCATAGAGGCAATAGTGACAATCAGCATTATGAGTATCACTACCGTGACAATAAGCATTATGAGTATCACTACCGTGACAATAAGCATTATGAGTATCACTACCGTGACAATCAGGATTATGAGTATCACTACCGTGACAATCAGCATTATGAGTATCACTACCGTGACAATAAGCATTATGAGTATCACTACCGTGACAATCAGGATTATGAGTATCACTACCGTGACAATAAGCATTATGAGTATCACTACCGTGACAATCAGGATTATGAGTATCACTACCGTGACAATAAGCATTATGAGTATCACTACCGTGACAATCAGGATTATGAGTATCACTACCGTGACAATAAACATTATGAGTATCACTACCGTGACAATCAGAATTATGAGTATCACTACCGTGACAATCAGGATTATGAGTATCACTACCGTGACAATAAGCATTATGAGTATCACTACCGTGACAATCAGGATTATGAGTATCACTACCGTGACAATAAGCATTATGAGTATCACTACCGTGACAATCAGGATTATGAGTATCACTACCGTGACAATCAGCATTATGAGTATCACTACCG
This sequence comes from Reticulitermes speratus, assembly GCA_021186555.1. Taxonomy (NCBI): domain Eukaryota; kingdom Metazoa; phylum Arthropoda; class Insecta; order Blattodea; family Rhinotermitidae; genus Reticulitermes; species Reticulitermes speratus. The sequence continues at coordinate 41,995,742 of JAJKFL010000237.1, forward strand.
TGACAATAAGCATTATGAGTATCACTACCGTGACAATCAGGATTATGAGTATCACTACCGTGACAATCAGAATTATGAGTATCACTACCGTGACAATCAGGATTATGAGTATCACTACCGTGACAATAAGCATTATGAGTATCACTACCGTGACAATCAGGATTATGAGTATCACTACCGTGACAATAAGCATTATGAGTATCACTACCGTGACAATCAGGATTATGAGTATCACTACCGTGACAATCAGCATTATGAGTATCACTACCGTGACAATAAGCATTATGAGTATCACTACCGTGACAATCAGGATTATGAGTATCACTACCGTGACAATAAGCATTATGAGTATCACTACCGTGACAATCAGGATTATGAGTATCACTACCGTGACAATAAGCATTATGAGTATCACTACCGTGACAATCAGGATTATGAGTATCACTACCGTGACAATAAACATTATGAGTATCACTACCGTGACAATCAGAATTATGAGTATCACTACCGTGACAATCAGGATTATGAGTATCACTACCGTGACAATAAGCATTATGAGTATCACTACCGTGACAATCAGGATTATGAGTATCACTACCGTGACAATCAGGATTATGAGTATCACTACCGTGACAATAAGCATTATGAGTATCACTACCGTGACAATCAGGATTATGAGTATCACTACCGTGACAATCAGGATTATGAGTATCACTACCGTGACAATCAGGATTATGAGTATCACTACCGTGACAATCAGAATTATGAGTATCACTACCGTGACAATCAGGATTATGAGTATCACTACCGTGACAATAAGCATTATGAGTATCACTACCGTGACAATCAGGATTATGAGTATCACTACCGTGACAATAAGGATTATGAGTATCACTACTGTGACAATCAGGATTATGAGTATCACTACCGTGACATAAGGATTATGAGTATCACTACCGTGACAATCAGGATTATGAGTATCACTACCGTGACAATAAGCATTATGAGTATCACTACCGTGACAATCAGGATTATGAGTATCACTACCGTGACATAAGGATTATGAGTATCACTACCGTGACAATCAGGATTATGAGTATCACTACCGTGATAATCAGGATTATGAGTATCACTACCGTGACAATCAGGATTATGAGTATCACTACCGTGATAATCAGGATTATGAGTATCACTACAGTGACAATCAGGATTATGAGTATCACTACCGTGACAATCAGGATTATGAGTATCACTACCGTGACAATAAGCATTATGAGTATCACTACCGTGACAATCAGGATTATGAGTATCACTACCGTGACATAAGGATTATGAGTATCACTACCGTGACATCAGGATTATGAGTATCACTACCGTGATAATGAGGATTATGAGTATCACTACCGTGACAATCAGGATTATGAGTATCACTACCGTGACAATCAGGATTATGAGTATCACTACCGTGACAATCAGGATTATGAGTATCACTACCGTGACAAAATCAAATCTCACTTAACGATCGACATTGTCCTTTTTATTTGGACATTGTAAGGCATGAGTGAATGAGTAAAACCACGTATACCTGGTGCTGTGTTTATGCATCAAATTGTGTCCGAGAGACATCTGTTGTACCGTGAGTGACGTCACTGACCAAGTGGATTTGGGCGGAATTTTCCAATCCGTGTGTCTGAAATAACGCGGCAGCTTACAGTGTTCCATTAAGAGCACTGAGGCACTTTCGGAATTAAATTGCAGTTAAATGTTGTGCTACGTTCGCCCCATTGCCAGAATAAACGGGCCTGGCTCCACGTAATTGAATCGGCCATTGAAACAAATGGCTAAACCAACAAAACTGCATCGTCAGATAGAAAAACTGTTATGGCGGCTGACAGGCTGAGGAGGAGGAAGGGGCATGCAGAATATCTGATTGTGTTTCTGTTTAACTCTGCAAAGACTAAAGTAAATCGAAATTACATTTAAAGTCTCAGCTCGTACCGCGCAGTAAACACACTCCGTCTCAGTTGTACAAACCAGTCAGTTAATGTTGTACAGTGAAATAATCGCTGTTTGTTCTGAGATCCACACAAAACACATAAATACAGTCCGTACCGCGCAGTAAACACAACTCGTCTCAGTTATACAAACCAGTCAGTTAATGCTGTACAGTGAAATAATCGCTGTTTGTTCTGAGATCCACACAAAACACATAAATACAGTCCGTACCGCGCAGTAAACACACTCCGTCTCAGTTATACAAACCAGTCAGTTAATGTTGTACAGTGAAATAATCGCTGTTTGTTCTGAGATCCACACAAAACACATAAATACACTGTGTGGGCAGAACGTAGAATTTTGAATGTTAAACATGGTGGTATATATAGGAACCAATGGACTTAGAGGGGTTGAAGATAAACTTTTGAAATTTGGACTTGAACATACTAAATGTTTGAATAATTTTCGTATGGGTGTTAAACTTCGTTTATTGCATTGCAGTAATACAATGCTGACGATATGCAATATTAATAGGATACATAAATCAGTGAGGACGATATGAATGCGTATGTAGCACGCATGGAAGTTTAGGGCACGCAATATGCTTTCAGATCCACAACTATTCTGTCTAAATCTCGACATCTGTAAAGGCATCTTGTTTGAGTGTATTCCGAGCATTGTTTTGTGTACATTTATATCGTTCCTATGCATGCTACATGCGCATTCCATTTAATATCCTTCCGATCACCGTAATAATATTTAGTTAAGCTTACAATTATTGGAGCTCCTTTTCATATAATTTCTTCACAATTCTGTCATATATTCCCTGTTGTGTTCATATATCGCTCTGTGTTTTGAAATTTAACAATTTATATTAATTTGCTAAATTAACTGTATTTCAGTAGAACATAAAAAGGGGTTATTTTCGAAAATGGTTACAAATATTAAACATGTCAGCAGTAAATGATTTTTTAACAACACTTATTGGTTACGAATCCAAAGAAATGTGTTTCTCCAGAACCAGTTTGCTGTATGTTACTGTCTGGACGCCTACATCTAACGGCGCAGTGTTTGCGCGCCGGTAAGCATATAAACCTCTGGTCTATGGGATGAAGACGTGAGACCATGCTAATCCGTACAGGAACATGTAATCAAGCAGATTGATTGAAGATTGATCTCCTGCTAATTCGATTACCTCTGCTGTGGTATCGTTATGCATTGTACCGTAACTGCAGTCCGAGGTTTCTGAATTCGTCTCAGACTGTCCTGCCGTCCTGCACGAAACGTCAGTTTATTTATAGATAAATTTAAGAAGAACTGAGTCGGTGTGCTTTGTTTAGGAGTAATTGGTAGATGGACTTTCCGAAGCCTGTGAAGAGATAAGCAGTGTTAAAGTGCCTTTCTATACGGGGAAAAATCTGTCACAGTGCCACTTTGTCTAACACAAATGTTACAAGGACTGACCCGGGATCGAGCCTGGGCTTCCGCGGTCACAGGCCGGTGACTAACCGTCTGAACCATGGTACGGCCGTTGGTTCTGCATTGCCCCTGAAGTACAGAAATAAAATTCTTGGTGTTTTATTTCTGTATTTCAGGAGCTTTTATTCAACATGACTGCTTGACTATATATCTGTAAATAATGTGTATGTATACATGCAAGTATATGGACCTATATATAGACTATATATAGGCCCATGTGAAAATACAGCAGCAAAAATGACTCAAAACGCTGCCTGTCGCCGTAGGAATGCAAGGTTGTACCGTCATTCGGCTGTTTCTTAATCAAAGATTGTCTTCTGTTTTCTGTTTCAGGTGAGTTGCGTTTGCTGTGCGATGCCGAGCGTCCTTAGAGGTACAGTCAGTAACAAAAATCACTGGACTAGACGTTAGACTGTGAACGATGCACGAAATTCTAACCGCTGTTCTTAAAACAGCCGGTCTGAAAGGTATGACGGATGTCATGACGTCATGTACCTCCATGGGGCATGGTCGTTGGTGACGCCGTAGTCAGCCGTCTGTTCAAGATATTCATTGCATTTTATGGGACCCTTACCGTGTTCGCCTCTGATCCCTAATCTAGTCCACACAACTTGGACCCGTTACCGTGTTCGCCTCTGATCCCTAATCTAGTCCACACAACTTGGACCCGTTACCGTGTTCGCCTCTGATCCCTAATCTAGTCCACACAACTTGGACCAGTTACCGTGTTCGCCTCTGATCCCTAATCTAGTCCACACAACTTGGACCCGTTACCGTGTTCGCCTCTGATCCCTAATCTAGTCCACACAACTTGGACCAGTTACCGTGTTCGCCTCTGATCCCTAATCTAGTCCACACAACTGGGACCGTTACCGTGTTCGCCTCTGATCCCTAATCTAGTCCACACAACTTGGACCAGTTACCGTGTTCGCCTCTGATCCCTAATCTAGTCCACACAACTGGGACCCGTTACCGTGTTCGCCTCTTGATCCCTAATCTAGTCCACACAACTGGGACCCGTTACCGTGTTCGCCTCTGATCCCTAATCTAGTCCACACAACTGGGACCCGTTACCGTGTTCGCCTCTGATCCCTAATCTAGTCCACACAACTGGGACCAGTTACCGTGTTCGCCTCTGATCCCTAATCTAGTCCACACAACTTGGACCCGTTACCGTGTTCGCCTCTGATCCCTAATCTAGTCCACACAACTGGGACCCGTTACCGTGTTCGCCTCTGATCCCTAATCTAGTCCACACAACTTGGACCCGTTACCGTGTTCGCCGCTGATCCCTAATCTAGTCCACACAACTAAGTCCTATTACTTTCAGATGCTATTTAATATTATCATTCCATCTTTTTCAACGTTTCCCAATTGTTCTCTTCGTTACGCGTCTTCCGACTAAAGATTAGTACGAATTTGTATTTTCCAGTGCATTCTACATGACCTACCCACCATACTCCCCTGTATTTTATGGCCTTAATAATGTCAGATCAGCAGTAGAAATTATGAACCTTGCAAAATGTCATTTTTTAAATTATTATGTTGCTTGATAATATAATAATTTAATGTAATAATATAATAATTTAATGTAATAATATAATAATTTATCTGGCTTAGTACAGGAACAAGTGGCGAGTACTTGATAACAAAATTATGAACCTTCGGGTTGCATAAAACGAGTGAAATTCCTTGACTAGCTGAGGAACTGTCAGCTTTCTATAAAGGGCTGTTCTCCATGGAGTAAGTCGTGTCTCTAAGTTGAGCACGTTGGAGCCTGAAAGTTACAAATACAGTAGAACCGGTTATAACGTCATCGGTTTATACAACACCCCGTCTATAGCGTCAGATATTCTGTAGTACCAATTAATTCGTCACAGTTAACCATAACATTATACTCGGTTATAACACATCGGTTTATACAACACCTCGCATATAACGTCAGATATTCTGTAGTACCAATTATTTCGTCACTGTTAACCATAACATTAGACTCCTCGGTTATAACGACATCGGTTTATACAACACCTCGCATATAACGTCAGATATTCTGTATTACCAATTAATTCGTCACTGCTAACCATAACATTAGACTCCTCGGTTATAACGACATCGGTTTATACAACACCTCGCATATAACGTCAGATATTCTGTATTACCAATTAATTCGTCACTGCTAACCATAACATTAGACTCCTCGGTTATAACGACATCGGTTTATACAACACCTCGCATATAACGTCAGATATTCTGTATTACCAATTAATTCGTCACTGCTAACCATAACATTATACTCCTCGGTTATAACGACACCGGTTTATACAACACCTCGCATATAACGTCAGATATTCTGTATTACCAATTAATTCGTCACTGCTAACCATAACATTAGACTCCTCGGTTATAACGACATCGGTTTATACAACACCTCGCATATAACGTCAGATATTCTGTATTACCAATTAATTCGTCACTGCTAACCATAACATTAGACTCCTCGGTTTATAACGACATCGGTTTATACAACACCTCGCATATAACGTCAGATATTCTGTATTACCAATTAATTCGTCACTGCTAACCATAACATTATACTCCTCGGTTATAACGACACCGGTTTATACAACACCTCGCATATAACGTCAGATATTCTGTATTACCAATTAATTCGTCACTGCTAACCATAACATTATACTCCTCGGTTATAACGACATCGGTTTATACAACACCTCGCATATAACGTCAGATATTCTGTAGTACCAATTATTTCGTCACTGTTAACCATAACATTAGACTCCTCGGTTATAACGACATCGGTTTATACAACACCTCGCATATAACGTCAGATATTCTGTATTACCAATTAATTCGTCACTGCTAACCATAACATTATACTCCTCGGTTATAACGACATCTGTTTATACAACACCTCGCATATAACGTCAGATATTCTGTAGTACCAATTAATTCGTCACTGCTAACCATAACATTATACTCCTCGGTTATAACAACACTCGTTTATAACGACACAAAATATTCAGTCCCTTTCGTGACGTTATAACCGAGTTCGACTCTTGTTGTATAAAGTATACTTCGTACCCTAGAGAAAATATTGCCTGTGTATTACACATACTAGTTGGTTTTATTGAAATAATCGCTGCTTGTTGTGAGAAGGAGGCCTATACGAGGCACCTCAATACAACTTGTGATATTACTCGTATATAGATGCTTCGTATAGGCATCACCTTGCCTTGCAGGGTTATGGCCCCAGGATCTCCGGACATCATATAGCTGTGTAATACGTTTGTGTATAGTTCGTTAGTCTCTGGCCGCTGAATAACCTAGCACAGCTGACGGACGAGCCTACTCTCTACTTGACGTGTCAAGAGCAGGATATGTGTTTTGTGTGGGTCCGCCAATCCGCTATCGCTGTCTCTGTACAAGTGACTCGCTCCCAGCCTTTTGCATGTAAATTCCACCGGCCAAAACACAACAATATCCTGTACCTGTAGGCTATACCTCGTGACACAGGCAGTGCGGGTAATCTATTCTGCCTGCAGCGAAACCCACGTCATATCGACAGCGGTCGATTAAAGGGAATAAGCATTGTTTGAAGACTGTTGAATTGTCCATATATCTGCGCATGCGCGGAACTGTTGTGCTTTTTAACCCGCTTAGCGCCATGTTGTTAAGTACTGGACAGATCCTTGCATGCTTATGTATGTTATCTATTTAAAACATTGGCATTGCATGGCTTTTGCGGTTCTTTTGACCGCGCAGTCGATGTCTCAAGACTGCGTAGTGTGGAAATTTAACGCGACTGCTGAAAAGGAAAGCATGTGGAACGTACAGCACTGAAATTGAGAAAATAAGTTTACTGATGTAAGTAAAAATGTTGGATATCGTATTTGAATAGCATACAGTAACTGTACCGCAATACTGGCACATCGCTTTGACAGTGTTGCTACCGTACATATTGGTAACAGTGTGCACTGATATAGTGACAGTGAGGATTTGAATAGCATACAGTAACTGTACCGCAATACTGGCACATCGCACTAACAGCTGTGGCTACCGTACATATTGGTAACAGTGTGCACTGATATAGTGACAGTGAGGATTTGAATAGCATACAATAACTGTACCGCAATACTGGCACATCGCACTAACAGCTGTGGCTACCGTACATATTGGTAACAGTGTGCACTGATATAGTGACAGTGAGGATTTGAATAGCATACAGTAACTGTACCGCAATACTGACACATCGCACTAACAGCTGTGGCTACCGTACATATTGGTAACAGTGTGCACTGATATAGTGACAGTGAGGATTTGAATAGCATACAGTAACTGTACCGCAATACTGGCACATCGCACTAACAGCTGTGGCTACCGTACATATTGGTAACAGTGTGCACTGATATAGTGACAGTGAGGATTTGAATAGCATACAGTAACTGTACCGCAATACTGGCACATCGCACTAACAGCTGTGGCTACCGTACATATTGGTAACAGTGTGCACTGATATAGTGACAGTGAGGATTTGAATAGCATACAGTAACTGTACCGCAATACTGGCACATCGCACTAACAGCTGTGGCTACCGTACATATTGGTAACAGTGTGCACTGATATAGTGACAGTGAGGATTTGAATAGCATACAGTAACTGTACCGCAATACTGGCACATCGCTTTGACAGCTGTGGCTACCGTACATATTGGTAACAGTGTGCACTGATATAGTGACAGTGAGGATTTGAATAGCATACAGTAACTGTACCGTAATACTGACACATCGCACTGACAGCTGTGGCTACCGTACATATTGGTAACAGTGTGCACTGATATAGTGACAGTGAGGATTTGAATAGCATACAGTAACTGTACCGCAATACTGACACATCGCACTAACAGCTGTGGCTACCGTACATATTGGTAACAGTGTGCACTGATATAGTGACAGTGAGGATTTGAATAGCATACAGTAACTGTACCGCAATACTGACACATCGCACTAACAGCTGTGGCTACCGTACATATTGGTAACAGTGTGCACTGATATAGTGACAGTGAGGATTTGAATAGCATACAGTAACTGTACCGCAATACTGACACATCGCACTAACAGCTGTGGCTACCGTACATATTGGTAACAGTGTGCACTGATATAGTGACAGTGAGGATTTGAATAGCATACAGTAACTGTACCGCAATACTGACACATCGCACTGACAGTGTTGCTACCGTACATATTGGTAACAGTGTGCACTGATATAGTGACAGTGAGGATTTGAATAGCATACAGTAACTGTACCGCAATACTGGCACATCGCACTAACAGCTGTGGCTACCGTACATATTGGTAACAGTGTGCACTGATATAGTGACAGTGAGGATTTGAATAGCATACAGTAACTGTACCGCAATACTGACACATCGCACTGACAGCTGTGGCTACCGTACATATTGGTAACAGTGTGCACTGATATAGTGACAGTGAGGATTTGAATAGCATACAGTAACTGTACCGCAATACTGGCACATCGCACTAACAGCTGTGGCTACCGTACATATTGGTAACAGTGTGCACTGATATAGTGACAGTGAGGATTTGAATAGCATACAGTAACTGTACCGCAATACTGACACATCGCACTGACAGCTGTGGCTACCGTACATATTGGTAACAGTGTGCACTGATATAGTGACAGTGAGGATTTGAATAGCATACAGTAACTGTACCGCAATACTGACACATCGCACTGACAGTGTTGCTACCGTACATATTGGTAACAGTGTGCACTGATATAGTGACAGTGAGGATTTGAATAGCATACAGTAACTGTACCGCAATACTGGCACATCGCACTAACAGCTGTGGCTACCGTACATATTGGTAACAGTGTGCACTGATATAGTGACAGTGAGGATTTGAATAGCATACAGTAACTGTACCGCAATACTGGCACATCGCATTGACAGCTGTGGCTACCGTACATATTGGTAACAGTGTGCACTGATATAGTGACAGTGAGGATTTGAATAGCATACAGTAACTGTACCGCAATACTGGCACATCGCATGACAGCTGTGCTACCGTACATATTGGTAACAGTGTGCACTGATATAGTGACAGTGAGGATTTGAATAGCATACAGTAACTGTACCGCAATACTGGCACATGGCACTAACAGTGTGGCTACCGTACATATTGGTAACAGTGTGCACTGATATAGTGACAGTGAGGATTTGAATAGCATACAGTAACTGTACCGCAATACTGGCACATCGCACTAACAGCTGTGGCTACCGTACATATTGGTAACAGTGTGCACTGATATAGTGACAGTGAGGATTTGAATAGCATACAGTAACTGTACCGCAATACTGGCACACAAGTCAGCATTGGACAGTGTGCAGGGGGGGGGGCCCCCAATACTGGCACATCGCTTTGACAGCTGTGGCTACCGTACATATGGTAACAGTGTGCACTGATATAGTGACAGTGAGGATTTGAATAGCATACAGTAACTGTACCGCAATACTGGTACATCGCACTGACAGTGTTGCTACCGTACATATTGGTAACAGTGTGCACTGATATAGTGACAGTGAGGATTTGAATAGCATACAGTAACTGTACGCAATACTGGCACATCGCACTGACAGTGTTGCTACCGTACATATTGGTAACAGTGTGCACTGATATAGTGACAGTGAGGATTTGAATAGCATACAGTAACTGTACCGCAATACTGGCACATCGCACTGACAGTGTTGCTACCGTACATATTGGTAACAGTGTGCACTGATATAGTGACAGTGAGGATTTGAATAGCATACAGTAACTGTACCGCAATACTGGCACATCGCTTTGACAGCTGTGGTACCGTACATATTGGTAACAGTGTGCACTGATATAGTGACAGTGAGGATTTGAATAGCATACAGTAAGTGTACCGCATACTGGCACATCGCTTGACAGCTGTGGTTACCGTACATATTGGTAACAGTGTGCACTGATATAGTGACAGTGAGGATTTGAATAGCATACAGTAACTGTACCGCAATACTGGCACATCGCACTGACAGTGTTGCTACCGTACATATTGGTAACAGTGTGCACTGATATAGTGACAGTGAGGATTTGAATAGCATACAGTAACTGTACCGCAATACTGGCACATCGCACTGACAGTGTTGCTACCGTACTATTGGTAACAGTGTGCACTGATATAGTGACAGTGAGGATTTGAATAGCATACAGTAACTGTACCGTAATACTGGCACATCGCACTGACAGTGTTGCTACCGTACATATTGGTAACAGTGTGCACTGATATAGTGACAGTGAGGATTTGAATAGCATACAGTAACTGTACCGCAATACTGGCACATCGCACTGACAGTGTTGCTACCGTACATATTGGTAACAGTGTGCACTGATATAGTGACAGTGAGGATTTGAATAGCATACAGTAACTGTACCGCAATACTGCACATCGCACTTGACAGCTGTGCTACCGTACATATTGGTAACAGTGTGCACTGATATAGTGACAGTGAGGATTTGAATAGCATACAGTAACTGTACCGCAATACTGGCACATCGCCTGACAGTGTTTGCTACCGTAACATATTGGTAACAGTGTGCACTGATATAGTGACAGTGAGGATTTGAATAGCATACAGTAACTGTACCGCAATAAACTGGCACATCGCACTAACAGCTGTGTGCTACCGTACATATTGGTAACAGTGTGCACTGATATAGTGACAGTGAGGATTTGAATAGCATACAGTAACTGTACCGCAATACTGCACATCGCTTTGACAGCTGTGGCTACCGTACATATTGGTAACAGTGTGCACTGATATAGTGACAGTGAGGATTTGAATAGCATACAGTAACTGTACCGCAATACTGGCACATCCCCTTTGACAGCTGTGGCTACCGTACATATTGGTAACAGTGTGCACTGATATAGTGACAGTGAGGATTTGAATAGCATACAGTAACTGTACCGCAATACTGGCACATCGCTATGACAGTGTTGCTACCGTACATATTGGTAACAGTGTGCACTGATATAGTGACAGTGAGGATTTGAATAGCATACAGTAACTGTACCGCAATACGGCACATCGCATGACAGTGTTGCTACCGTACATATTGGTAACAGTGTGCACTGATATAGTGACAGTGAGGATTTGAATAGCATACAGTAACTGTACCGCAATACTGGCACATCGCTTTGACAGTGTTGCTACCGTACATATTGGTAACAGTGTGCACTGATATAGTGACAGTGAGGATTGAATAGCATACAGTAACTGTACCGCAATACTGACACATCGCTTTGACAGTGTGGCTACCGTACATATTGGTAACAGTGTGCACTGATATAGTGACAGTGAGGATTTGAATAGCATACAGTAACTGTACCGCAAATACTGGCACATCGCTTGACAGTGTGCTACCGTACATATTGGTAACAGTGTGCACTGATATAGTGACAGTGAGGATTTGAATAGCATACAGTAACTGTACCGCAATACTGGCACATCGCTTTGACAGTGTGCTACCGTACATATTGGTAACAGTTGTGCACTGATATAGTGACAGTGAGGATTTGAATAGCATACAGTAACTGTACCGCAATACTGCACATCGCTTGACAGCTGTGGCTACCGTACATATTGGTAACAGTGTGCACTGATATAGTGGACAGTGAGGATTTGAATAGCATACAGTAACTGTACCGCAATACTGGCACATCGCTTTGACAGTGTTGCTACCGTACATAATTGGTAACAGTGTGCACTGATATAGTGACAGTGAGGATTTGAATAGCATACAGTAACTGTACCGCAATACTGGCACATCGCTTTGACAGCTGTGCTACCGTACATATTGGTAACAGTGTGCACTGATATAGTGACAGTGAGGATTTGAATAGCATACAGTAACTGTACCGCAATACTGGCACATCGCTTTGACAGTGTTGCTACCGTACATATTGGTAACAGTGTGCACTGATATAGTGACAGTGAAGGATTTGAATAGCATACATAACTGTACCGCAATACTGACTCGCACATGCACTTGACAGTGTTGCTACCGTACATATTGGTAACAGTGTGCACTGATATAGTGACAGTGAGGATTTGAATAGCATACAGTAACTGTACCGCAATACTGGCACATCGCTTTGACAGTGTTGCTACCGTACATATTGGTAACAGTGTGCACTGATATAGTGACAGTGAGGATTTGAATAGCATACAGTAACTGTACCGCAATACTGGCACATCGCTTTGACAGTGTGCTACCGTACATATTGGTAACAGTGTGCACTGATATAGTGACAGTGAGGATTTGAATAGCATACAGTAACTGTACCGCAATACTGGCACATCGCTTTGACAGTGTTGGCTACCGTACATATTGGTAACAGTGTGCACTGATATAGTGACAGTGAGGATTTGAATAGCATACAGTAACTGTACCGCAATACTGGCACATCGCTTTGACAGTGTTGCTACCGTACATATTGGTAACAGTGTGCACTGATATAGTGACAGTGAGGATTTGAATAGCATACAGTAACTGTACCGCAATACTGGCACATCGCTTTGACAGTGTTGCTACCGTACATATTGGTAACAGTGTGCACTGATATAGTGACAGTGAGGATTTGAATAGCATACAGTAACTGTACCGCAATACTGGCACATCGCTTTGACAGTGTTGCTACCGTACATATTGGTAACAGTGTGCACTGATATAGTGACAGTAGAGGATTTGAATAGCAATACAGTAACTGTACCGCAATACTGGCACATCGCTTTGACAGTGTTGCTACCGTACATATTGGTAACAGTGTGCACTGATATAGTGACAGTAGGATTTGAATAGCATACAGTAACTGTACCGCAATACTGCACATCGCTTTGACAGTGTTGCTACCGTACATATTGGTAACAGTGTGCACTGATATAGTGACAGTGAAGGATTTGAATAGCATACAGTAACTGTACCGCAATACTGGCACATCGCTTGACAGTGTTGCTACCGTACATATTGGTAACAGTGTGCACTGATATAGTGACAGTGAGGATTGAATAGCATACAGTAACTGTACCGCAATACTGGCACATCGCTTTGACAGTGTTGCTACCGTACATATTGGTAACAGTGTGCACTGATATAGTGACAGTGAGGATTGAATAGCATACAGTAACTGTACCGCAATACTGGCACATCGCTTTGACAGTGTTGCTACCGTACATATTGGTAACAGTGTGCACTGATATAGTGACAGTGAGGATTTGAATAGCATACAGTAACTGTACCGCAATACTGGCACATCGCTTTGACAGTGTTGCTACCGTACATATTGGTAACAGTGTGCACTGATATAGTGACAGTGAGGATTTGAATAGCATACAGTAACTGTACCGCAATACTGGCACATCGCTTTGACAGTGTTGCTACCGTACATATTGGTAACAGTGTGCACTGATATAGTGACAGTGAGGATTTGAATAGCATACAGTAACTGTACCGCAATACTGGCACATCGCTTTGACAGCTGTGGCTACCGTACATATTGGTAACAGTGTGCACTGATATAGTGACAGTGAGGATTTGAATAGCATACAGTAAGTGTACCGCAATACTGGCACATCGCTTTGACAGTGTTGCTACCGTACATATTGGTAACAGTGTGCACTGATATAGTGACAGTGAGGATTTGAATAGCATACAGTAACTGTACCGCAATACTGGCACATCGCTTTGACAGTGTTGCTACCGTACATATTGGTAACAGTGTGCACTGATATAGTGACAGTGAGGATTTGAATAGCATACAGTAACTGTACCGCAATACTGGCACATCGCTTTGACAGCTGTGGCTACCGTACATATTGGTAACAGTGTGCACTGATATAGTGACAGTGAGGATTTGAATAGCATACAGTAAATGTACCGCAATACAGGCACATCGCACTAACAGGTGTGGCTACCGTACATATTGGTAACAGTGTGCACTGATATAGTGACAGTGAGGATTTGAATAGCATACAGTAACTGTACCGCAATACTGGCACATCGCTTTGACAGCTGTGGCTACCGTACATATTGGTAACAGTGTGCACTGATATAGTGACAGTGAGGATTTGAATAGCATACAGTAACTGTACCGCAATACTGGCACATCGCACTAACAGCTGTGGCTACCGTACATATTGGTAACAGTGTGCACTGATATAGTGACAGTGAGGATTTGAATAGCATACAGTAACTGTACCGCAATACTGGCACATCGCACTAACAGCTGTGGCTACCGTACATATTGGTAACAGTATGCACTGATATAGTGACAGTGAGGATTTGAATAGCATACAGTAACTGTACCGCAATACTGACACATCGCACTGACAGTGTTGCTACCGTACATATTGGTAACAGTGTGCACTGATATAGTGACAGTGAGGATTTGAATAGCATACAGTAACTGTACCGCAATACTGGCACATCGCACTGACAGTGTTGCTACCGTACATATTGGCAAGAGTAAGTTCGTGTGTTCTCTGATAGTTCTCTGGTAGGCGACAGGAAACGGAAATGGCACGGTTTAATGATGTAAGATTTAACGGCTCTGTTTTTGCGTCGTACTACGTAATATCGTAGAATGGTGGTGTTTATTAGTGAACAGTGAATTGGAAGGGATGTGGAAGGAAACTGTCGCGAGTTATTTTGAGATGCTCTTGAGGTGACTATTTGAAAGAGTTAATTGTGGATGGAGGATAATATTAAAACGAATCTTAAAATAATGTACGGCTGGGTTTATTGGATTTATTTGGCTCAGCTGCGGGTTCAAATGTGGTCTGTCAGCAATATGTCTGAGCGACTATCAGCTTGTCAAGGATGTCTGTTGCTAGTAGAGGGCGTGACCAAACCTCGTGGAAACGTCGATGAATATAACATTCGAGTGTAAAGTGGCAATGATGACCAGCCGATTGTGTCAGTGTGTCAAGCTGTCATATGTCATGTGTGCACGTGTTGTCAGTGTGTCAAGCTGTCATATGTCATGTGTGCACGTGTTGTCAGTGTGTCAAGCTGTCATATGTCATGTGTGCACGTGTTGTCAGTGTGTCAAGCTGTCATATGTCATGTGTGCACGTGTTGTCAGTGTGTCAAGCTGTCATATGTCATGTGTGTACGTGTTGTCAGTGTGTCAAGCTGTCATATGTCATGTGTGCACGTGTTGTCAGTGTGTCAAGCTGTCATATGTCATGTGTGCACGTGTTGTCAGTGTGTCAAGCTGTCATATGTCATGTGTGCACGTGTTGTCAGTGTGTCAAGCTGTCATATGTCATGTGTGCACGTGTTGTCAGTGTGTCAAGCTGTCATATGTTATGTGTGCACGTGTTGTCAGTGTGTCAAGCTGTCATATGTAATGTGTGCACGTGTTGTCAGTGTGTCAAGCTGTCATATGTCATGTGTGCACGTGTTGTCAGTGTGTCAAGCTGTCATATGTTATGTGTGCACATGTTGTCAGTGTGTCAAGCTGTCATATGTCATGTGTGCACGTGTTGTCAGTGTGTCAAGCTGTCATATGTCATGTGTGCACGTGTTGTCAGTGTGTCAAGCTGTCATATGTCATATGTGTACGTGTTGTCAGTGTGTCAAGCTGTCATATGTCATGTGTGTACGTGTTGTCAGTGTGTCAAGCTGTCATATGTCATGTGTACGTATTGTCAGTGTGTCAAGCTGTCATATGTCATGTGTGCACGTGTTGTCAGTGTGTCAAGCTGTCATATGTCATGTGTGCACGTGTTGTCAGTGTGTCAAGCTGTCAT
The DNA here is from genome assembly GCA_021186555.1 of Reticulitermes speratus. Classification (NCBI taxonomy): domain Eukaryota; kingdom Metazoa; phylum Arthropoda; class Insecta; order Blattodea; family Rhinotermitidae; genus Reticulitermes; species Reticulitermes speratus. The sequence goes on from JAJKFL010000237.1 coordinate 42,012,093, forward strand.
ATGTCATGTGTGCACGTGTTGTCAGTGTGTCAAGCTGTCATATGTCATATGTGTACGTGTTGTCAGTGTGTCAAGCTGTCATGTCATGTGTGTACGTGTTGTCAGTGTGTCAAGCTGTCATATGTCATGTGTACGTATTGTCAGTGTGTCAAGCTGTCATATGTCATGTGTGCACGTGTTGTCAGTGTGTCAAGCTGTCATATGTCATGTGTGCACGTGTTGCAGTAAAGTTCGAACGATTTTGTTTGCATGCTTGTTTAGTCTGACTCTGATTCAGCTAACCTGCCTTTTTCGTATTTTGTGGTGGGGAAACTGAAAAGTTATGTGTAGAAAGTTTGTTTTTACCTCGTCAGTTGAAACATGACCCTTTGTTTAATTAACCGCAGATGTAATGTGGTGTCGATATGTGAATATTAGCGTTCAGAAATTACAGTTACTGGAAAAAAGATAAAGCGTATTGTTCGGGGTAGAATTTGTGGTTGCCTGGAAAAACTAGGGTAAATTCAGTTTTTAGATTGGTATTACTGACTGCGTTCAGATTTTTGTGTAATTTAATTGGCTGATAATAATTTGTATAACTGACAGTGAAACGTTATCTCATTCGTAAATAGTATAACGTTGTGTTTGTGCGTAATACAACATTTTTGTGTATGACCGTTTCAATTTGTGGCATATGAAATGTTTATGGACAAGAGACGAAATTAAAACCTGCGCGTGTCCTTTTAAATTATACAGCATTATGATCGAAATATTTAGATTTATCTAAAAGTTATGAAATCCAGGATACAGTACTTTATGTAGCCAGCATTACAACGTGACGGCGGGTTTGTTCACACCAAAATCTTAGACATACAGACAAGTGTTTTTTTTCCAATGGCTCGACAGCCCCTTGGGGGCCTAGGCCATCTCATTTTTCGAGGCTTCACGATCACACTCAGATACACCACACTCGGTAGGACTCCTCTGTACAAGTGATCAGCCCGACACAGAGACCTCTACCTGACAACACACAACACTCACAACAGACAGACATCCATGCCCTAGGCGGGATTCGAACTCACAATCCCAGTAAGCGAGCGGCCGTAGACCGACGCCTTAGACCGCGCGGCCACTGGGATCGGCGTACTTTTGTCATACTTAAGTTAATTATTTCCTTCGGAGCACTTCTACCTACACGTTGTAGGTGCAGAGGGTTATTGTTACCCTGATCACACTCAATGACACACACACTCGGTAGGACTCCTCTGGACGAGGGATCGGCCGTCGCAGAGACCTCTAGCTGTACAATGCACATCATTTACAAGAGAGGAACATCCTTGTCCCCGCGCGGGATTCGAACCCGCAATCCCAGTAAGCGAGCGGCCGCAGATCTACACCTTAGACCGCACGGCCACTGCGATCGGTCATACTTGATGTCTTGAAGATCTTACGCAGGCACAAATAACATTCGGTTACTAAGAAACGAACAATTTCAGGCATTCTTACGAGACCACGTCCTTCCGTCCATGATGCATTAACCGCGTCTTAAACTGTGGCAGAATGTAGAATTTTTTAAATGTTAAACATGGTGGTACAAAAAGTAACCATTATGCTTTAAAGGATTAATGGATCCCTGTCCTTAGAATTCCACACAAAATTCATACCCAGGCTAGTGAGGATTTCTCAGGTACTGGGTACCTTGCTTTAGCCACACAAATTCATACCCAGGCTAGTGAGGATTTCTCAGGTACTGGGTACCTTGCGTTAGCCACACAAAATTCATACCCAGGTTAGTGAGGATTTCTCAGGTACTGGGTACTTTGCGTTAGCCACACAAAATTCATACCCAGGCTAGTGAGGATTTCTCAGGTACTGGGTACCTTGCGTTAGCCACACAAAATTCATACCCAGGCTAGTGAGGATTTCTCAGGTACTGGGTACCTTGCGTTAGCCACACAAAATTCATACCCAGGCTAGTGAGGATTTCTCAGGTACTGGGTACCTTGCGTTAGTCCACACAAAATTCATACCCAGGCTAGTGAGGATTTCTCAGGTACTGGGTACCTTGCGTTAGCCACACAAAATTCATACCCAGGGCTAGTGAGGATTTCTCAGGTACTGGGTACCTTGCGTTAGCCACACAAAATTCATACCCAGACTAGTGAGGATTTCTCAGGTACTGGGTACCTTGCGTTAGCCACACACCAAATTCATACCCAGGCTAGTGAGGATTTCTCAGGTACTGGGTACCTTGCGTTAGCCACAAAATTCAACCCAGGCTATAGGATTTCTCGAGTAACTGTCCTTCGTTCACATAAATTCTCCAGGCTATGAAGAGCGATTTCTCGAAGGTTTTACTGGAATACTCATTCTTAGAACCGTAGTAGGGTTTCTCAGTACTGGTACTCTTAGACTCACATCAAAATTCTACCCAGGCTAGTGAGGTTTCTCAAGTACTGGGTACCTTGCATTGTAAGCCATCATTCAAATTCAACCAGGCTAGTGAGGAATTAGGTATGGACTTCTAGCCAATTACGCACTCGTATTCGACATGGCGCGTATTCTGAGTTTAGTTAAGAGTAACTTTCACTCGAATGCTTCATAAAGCACTACCGACCCCGAAATACTAGTCGCGGTCTAGGCAGAAGTTTCCGAAACGGCGCGGGTTGGGGCTAATCAGAAACACGGGAAATGTATGAGGTTATGAAGTTATCACAGTATGCACGCAATATAGGCGTATGGTGGAGTGTAAGTACATCTCCATTCGTTCTTGACCTCGGCAGTAGATGGCAGTAGATCAACTTCACGTCTCGGCCGCTTTACTCCCAGGAAGTACCATGTATTGAATAAGGAGCTATGCATGGTTCCTAGAGCCGGTCTGGACACAGTGGGTCAGATACCGTGGGACGTTCATGATTTGTACTGCTAACTATATATCAGGCAGGATTGGGTGGTTAGGAGGACAATGTTAAAGTGGGTCGGAGGAATACGATGGGAGGGAGTGGAGTGGATTGATCTGGCGCAGGATATGGACACGTGGAGGGCTCTTGTGAATGCGGTAATGAACCTTCGGGTTCCATAAAACGCCGGGAATTTCTTGACTAGCTGACGACCTGTTAGCTTCTAAAGAAGGACTGTGCTACATGGAGTTAGTTAGTTTTTGTTATAAAGGGCCCCGCAGCAGATACTACGGACGCACCGCAGCCTTGAGGCTTATTGTGCAACCCTGTGATGAAGATGAGCAGTTTTTTCGTTTTTTACAAGTAATGGAGCACCGGTGGAATGAAACTGACAGGGGAAAACAGAAGTACTGGGGGAAAAACCTGTCCAAGTGCCACTTTGTCCACCACAAATCCCACGTGGACTGACCCGGGATCGAACCCGCGCTTTTGCGGTGGAAGACCGGTGACA